>JAJJHQ010010226.1:1963219-2000939 GCA_021223825.1 Drosophila ironensis
CGTAAACTTGGTCAAGCTGTCGGAGACTCCACAGACTCTCTTCCTCTCGCCATGCTGCACTATTCTGAATCGACCTGGCCTCTTTACATCCAACGCCCTCTCTCTCTTTCGCACATATTTACTACAATGTTTACTATGTGTGACAGCGTGGGCGGGAGGAAGTGCATAGAATAAAAATCCATAAACTACTTGCACTAGTCCACCAAAGCCACCATCCAGCCCAACCCCGCAGCGCCCACCCACTCACAACCCTTTCATCATTCGCTCCTGCTCCTGCCTATGTTTGCGTCTCTTTCGCTCTCTACAACCATTATGTCATTCATCAGACGCTGACGTTTCCTTGCTTCACCCTTTTCCTTTTGGCCTGTCGTAGTATTTTTAATATTTACGCGCTTTTCTTCCTGTTTGCAGCTTTGCTGCTTTACTGCTTTGCTCTTGACTTGTTTATGCTGCGACTTACTATATCGTATCGCTTGCTTTTGAGCCCTGGCAGTCTGTTTTGGCTTTTTTCGAGACAAAGACTGATTTATGAGCTCTGGCAGTTTCGCTTGACATATTTCAATTTGCAATAAATTAGTAAGGCGCAATGCTAAAGCGCACTAATGCGGCACTGTAAATTGCATATAACGGTCTACCTAAATATTGAAACTCAACAAAAGCATTCAAAGTGGATCCAAGGCATAGAGATTTAGGAAGGAGTTTAGATCTCTTGGGTTAGTCCAACCATAATTTTATTCAAGTCAAAAAGAGATTAAAGAAAAGCCGACCTGAGGAAACATAAAGACATCCTCCACCCACGTTTACAAGGACAATCTCATCGTCCACCGGCTAGATGCCACCTTTGCCACTCGGCCTTTTACTACACACCACGCGTCACAACAAATCGATGTCGTCTCAAGGTGAAAATCCCATAAATATGAGAACATGTGTATGCAAAAAAAAAAAAGAAATATATATATATTGTACATGTGCGGCGTAAAAAGAAAAACGAAACGCCTCCAACAACAAACAACAATTGAGACGGCGACGCCAACACAGTTGTTGCCCTGACGACTAAATGTCGAAAAGGGACCTTCAAAGCTTTGGGCCTCCCCCTACAATCCTCCTTAGCCTTCATTCACGTTTTATGCTCCAGCTGGAAGCTTTTAGCCAACTTGCGTGTGCTTGCGTTTATTTGTTTATTGTTTTTTCTCATATTTTTGCAAAGAATTGTCGGCAATTTGTCAACATGTGTTTTGTGGACGGCCCTGTAATTGAGGCCCAGTCCAGACTGAAACATAAATCCAGTCTCCGTTTCGGTTAAAAGTAATTTGAGTTGCGTGCCACGAGTTGCAAAGAAGGCGAAACCGACAGAAACTGAGACTGAGACTGAGATGAGGGACTCCTGACCCTAAATGGTGTTGATGTCGGTGATGATGATGAGCGCTCCAAGGGCTCTCCTTTTGGGCATACAGCCTTCGCCCAGAAAAACATGTTTACGCCTCAAAAACTGACCGTGGATAATAATTTTCACAACATGACACACGTGGCGGCAGTTTGGTTGGCAAGAGATTATATAATTATGGGACCCAATACTAATAACCAATTTGTAAAATGTATCCTAATGATTTGTAATGCCTCAATCCAGATTGCTGCAATTACTGGATGTAGAGATTCGGATTCTTGTAGTATGTCGATGTTTTTGACTAGTTATACCCGGTTTTTTTTGCCTATACTGGACTACCTTATTTGGAGGGTATTGTTTTTGATTTAGCTCCCAAATGGAGGTCATGGAACTTACCTTGCTCAACTTCTCGCCCTCGTGACGGGGCAGCAGGGACCGCAGGCTCTGAAAGCCGGCATTGATGCTCTGCATGCGGCGTCGCTCGTTGCTGTTGGCGATCTCGCGGCGCATCCGCTTCTCGCTATCGACCGGGGGCTTTCCCGAGGTGTCTCCGTCGCTGATCCCGCCCCCACCTCCGCCGCCTCCTCCGCCCTTCGAGGTATTCGTACCGCTCATGCTGCTCTGGCGACGCTGCGAACTGGAAAGATGCGCCGGGTCGCTGGTGTACTCGATGTGATACGTGTTCTCGCCCCCAGAGTCCTCCAACTGCAATCTGCAAAGCAAAAGATTGAAAAAAAAAAACATTGAGTCAGTGAATCAGAGTCTAGTACACATTAAAAATCAGTTGAGTCACGAATATAGATTCGCTATTTCTTACATTCACTAGGTTTATACGTTGTATTTATTCATGACGTCGGCTTATCGCCGCCCATACATAAAACCAATTAACTTTTACATTTATACAAGCCACAAACACCAGCAACAGCAACAGCACATGCCCATGCTCGCTCACAAAAGCGCTGAAAAATTCATTCATTCATAAATTTACAATTCCATTCAATTCAATTTTAGTTTAACCCGCCGACGCTACCAAACAACAACAGAGAGCGACCAGCCCACACGTTCGCGTTAGCACCAACAGCAACAGCAACAGCATCAGCATCAGCTTCAGCTTCAGATGTAAGCAAAAGTTGGGGCATATCAACAGCCACAAATACCCTGCTCTAACCTATCTCAACAGGCACTGAAGTGAGACCTCCTGCTCCATCCTCAACTTACTAGTTAGTTGAGTGTTTAAGGTATATTGTATATTAATGCAATTCATACACGGAACTGGGAGGAACTGTAGGACCTATAAAATAGATTTCCTATCATGTGCTCTTTAATTAAAATACTTTGATTTATTAAGAGAATTATGTAGTCTAATTTGACAGAATAGTTTCTATTGTTTGTTAGGTCTCTAGTTTTCAGGCAGACCCTAATTGTCTATTAGAATCTTTAGTGTCTTATATGTATAATTTTTTAATCAAATTTGTTTTATAATTCTCTATCAAATACATACTCCTAATAAATGTCATTTTTTTGGGCTTAAAAGTGTTTAGCTTCAATATTCCTTTAGCTCTTCGTCATCACATGTTTTTAGATATTTTTGGGAACTCTAATTCCATTTGTAGGGCATTCAACTGCCGCACATGGCCGCAGCAACATGTAAGAGAGCTGACTGCGACTGCGAGAGCGCTGGGTAGACAAGCATGCTACTAGATACTCGTAGCTCGGATGGCTCGAGGAAGCTAGAGAAGATACATGCCGCGGCACAGCTGTCAATAGTAAGGTAGGCTGTTTGTTATTGTTGCCACCATCGCCGGTCGACGGTGGTCGGTTGGTCCGTCGGTCGTGATTTTGTTTTCTTCTCGATTTGGCTCGTTTCTGGTCTGGGGTCTGAGGTCTGGGATCTTCCGAAGTCTATGCTGCAGCATAAACTATCGACTATCGTCTCGAAGGCTCCGCCGGAGTCGCCGCGAGACCTCAAGAATTCAAAACCGGTTTTACCCTCAACAGGCAAACACGTTTTCCACACTCGCCTGCTCGCTCGACTGTTGTTGTTGCTTTTGTTGTTGCTGCCGCAGGCTAATGAAAACAATTTTCACAATGGTATGCTCGCCAGCAAGAACAACAATAACATGTGAGCCGGAGAGGCAGCAGCCAAAGTTGTGAGGGAAAAGTTGCAACACTGCATTCCATGCACTAACAACAACAACGAGAACAAGGCGATGCTGCATGGCATGGAAAATACAGTCTAACGTCTTTAAAACGAAAGTATTGCCTGGATAATGTTACCCAAATAGAGCTATACATTGTCCAAACCCTACAAACTGAACTACGAATGTGGTAAGATGGGTGGCAACTTCTTTTCAACGAAAGTATCCTAGATATTATATTGGAAATGATTTTACTTGTAAAATAGAGCAAATGATGGATAAATTGATCGAAAATTCTTTAAGATTGGTCTCAATCTAGAGTCGAGTCCTCTTAAACATTAGTATTGTTTAACATATTGTATTGTAATACATGGCCTAGCCATTACAAATAGATCTAAACTCTGGTAAAATGGCTATCAGGGCAGCACCAAATCCTTTTAAGCTAAGGTATTGCCTGGATATGTGTTGGAAGCATAGAATACAGTATAGTATGATCTTCTTGGGTCCAACACGCAGATGCTAGACTGTATTAGAGACACCGTCTCGCTAGCTTGGTTTATTTTTAGCATCATCCAAAGGTCGTTCTTCTCTGGCAACATTTTTGCGGCAAGTCCGGCGAGGAAACGGGGCGGGTTGGAGGTGGTGCCTCTGAAGTTGGTCAACAGCAGCAGCAGCAGCAGCAAGAAGCGGATGTTGTGGCAGCAGAACGGCAGCAGCAAAAGGCCAAAGGAATGTGGCTCGGATCTTGGATCTCGGCGGCACTTGCTGCTTGCTTGCCCCTTGGAGTCTCGTTTGTTTTTGTTTGCGCAATAAAATCCGAAAATGCTGAATGAAAACCACGCCGAGAATGTGGCATGCCGCTTGTGGCAGCAACATCTGTTCGTCTTGAACTTTATTTTGGTAGTTTATGGCAGCGATGAAAGCCAACTCAACTAGCAGCCGGAGATACTTTCTTGGCATGAATCTATTGAAGGGAATTTTATGAATAAAAGGTGTTGCAACAGCTGTTCAGGCGAGTCTTTGGCAATTGCAATTAAGATGCATCACCACGCATTTGTTCGCATTTCACTTGGCACTCGAGGAGGTAGGTGCATAAGCTTGCACCAACTACACACAACCGAGGCAACATATGACAGACGACAGCTGGTGTGTGCGCCTCTGCTTCTGCTGCTGCTTCTGCTTCTGCTACTGCCTCTGTTTCTGTTGCTGTTGCTGCTTCTGTCTCTGCCACAGCGCTGCCTGTGCCAGAGTTCAATGTAGTTCATTGGCCACTTTTCGCCACAACATACAGGCGGCAGAGGGCGCGGGGCAGATGCAGCGCAACATATATAGATACGAGCGATAAACAGACGGAGAGACAAAAGCCGAAGTCACGAGCACCATCGAGAGTTTCTCTCACCTACTACCTCCTACCTCCCACCTTGCACCCACCTCCCACCTTGCATCCACCACCCACCTTGCACCCACCTCCCACCTCGCACTGCCCCTCTGTTCAGCTGCTGTTGCACTTTGCACATAAATTGTACATACGCTTATTGGGTCACTGCTTACGTCATCGTTTCACTGGAAATTCGTTGAATTTTCAGGTGCGGCCGGGATGCCAGAGGCGGGGCACGTTCAATTCATAAAGATAAACAGGCAATTATATAACCAAGATGGTAAACAAAGAGCCAGCCGCCTTCTAATCATCGCCAAACATTTTTCGCCGCTTATCTCGCTTGCAACACGCTCCTCGGCGAGGAAAATTCTGGGTCGTATCTTGCGTGTTTGTTGTGTTTGCGGTGAACAAACAATTGGCAGAGAAAACGCGATAAAGGAGGCAGGCAGAAGCAGACAACGAGGAGCAAACTTGCTGGAAATTTCCTAAAAAAAAATTTGATGCAAAGGATACATTTTAAGGCCTACAACAGAGTCGTTTCTGAACCGCAAACTCTCTAGATATTATGAGGGAAAATACGTGCAACTGATCAACTGGGTCCTTGTGGATTCCTAGTTAAAAATCAGCGGTGGGCAGCCCATAGCTCTTTCAGCAAAAAAGCTGTGAATGACTCGAACAAAAGTGAATCGACATGTGCACGTC
This sequence comes from Drosophila ironensis, assembly GCA_021223825.1. Taxonomy (NCBI): domain Eukaryota; kingdom Metazoa; phylum Arthropoda; class Insecta; order Diptera; family Drosophilidae; genus Drosophila; species Drosophila ironensis. Next base: position 1,968,822 of record JAJJHQ010010226.1, read on the forward strand.
ATCCGAAGTTGATGGTGAAAAGGGAATGAGGGTATGAGGATCCCTGGGAATGCAATTGCAAACTTGCTGTAAATTATAATGGTCTAGAAACGCACTTAGAACTCGAGGATCCCTGGGAATGCAAAGGTTTACGACCCGCCGCAATAAAAAGCCGGGAAATCCCCCGCTTTTCAGGACCCAAAGCCAGGGAAACGCTTACGACAGCGCCAAATGAAATGCAACGCAATAAAGTTTAGCACTTGCGTAATTTTGCAACAAAGTAAAGGCGCATAAACTAATGAACACATTAGAATGCCCCGCAAATATAGCAGCATCTCTCGTTTTACTGTTTTCTCAGCCAGTTGGCGCCGCATTCGCAATAAAAATATAAACAAAACGAGCGGCAAAACGGAGATTATATAAAGGCCAAGCACGCAATAAGCCAAACCAATACGGGGCAAAAAGCATTGCAAATTGCACCCGAGCAGCTGTTTGCTTTTCCCGGAAAATGCCAAATAAACATTTCAAATCATTTGGAAGGCAATCGGATATGGCAGGCTCAAATCGGATCGGAAACCGCCCGCCTCCTGTGTATATAGTAGCCGTAGTCTGTAGTGTGTAGTACTCCTCGTAGTAGCCGTGCCCCAAAAACTGTTGTACACAAAAATCATGTGTTTTTCATAAACAAGCCGAATGCTTTCGGCTCTGCTCTCTTTCGAACATCCTCCCCCTACCCATCCCCCTCTGACATTAGCATCGTTGCCTCTCCCGCAGGTTGCCAATAAAAGCCGCCTGCGAGGCACACAAAAACAGCGGAAAAAAAAGCTGACAACAAGACGCGGAGAGAGAGGAAGCGAAGCGAAACGTTTTGGCAAGTGAAACACACACACGGAGCCATCGCCCAAAAATTTGCGCAGCAGATTTTCGTTTCGTTTTGTTTGGTTCTCTCTCTCTCTTTAATTTTTTGCAAAAGTCTATGGGCTTGGGCTTGGGCTTCAGCTTCGGTTTCGGCTTCAGCTTTTCAATGAATCGCGTGTAGTAGTAAAAAGCATGCAAAGTGTGTGGCGGCATCTGTACTTTTGCAAGTTGCGAGAGCGCAGTGGCCGGCTCTCCTCCGGTTGGCCCTCTCCCTTTCGCACGCAAAAGCTTGTTGCTTTTGAGTGCAACTCAAACAGTGCGCTCTCGCTTGCACTGCCGCTTGGGGAGCGGCTCTTATAAAACTGCAGGAGAGATGGATGGAGCGAGAGAGATGCTAAATGTGGATGCTAAATTACAAAAACTTCCAAGCGTGGCAGCTGACGACGGACGCTCTCCCCGATTTCCAGTCGAGAGAGAGAGAGCGGGGCCAAAACGGAAATGACGCCACACAGGCGGCCTCAACACATGGCTCGGCTTTGCTTTTGGCTTTGTTGGCTTTGCGAATGTGCATGCCACTTCTTGTGGAGACTTTTAGCCAAGGCACGCTCTTTTATTTTAGCACCAACAACATGGGGGCCCCAGACTGAGCAGCTGCTAAAACGCAGTTATTTCGCCGCCCACACTGCCGGTCGAAATAACAGTGCCACCTACCCCGAAGCATTAAAAGCTGTCGCAAGAAATTTTAAATAAGAAACAGAATTATTCCTAAATGTAGCTTTTAAATGAAATTCTAGGCTTCTAGAGTCTAATTCTATTGTAGTTTGGAATGAAATTTTAGCTTGCAAGCCCACAAAATACCTTTTAATCTTAAAAACCCCCTAATTTTTCATTTAAATTCCCCCGACAAAGCCCCGCAAAACCATATGGCAGTGCCAAACGGAATTTAACACTAGATCCCCTTTGCTTTTCGTTGGAATAGTGTCATGAAAAGCCCTGAAAGGCCAGCTGAAAGAGATTGGAGTGAAGAGTGCGTGTGTGGCAAAAAACATATGCTCGAGTGATAAGAAAAGGCGCCACTGACGCGTGTGAAAGGCGACCATATGATTCTGATAAGCCGGCAAATGAGCAACTTTCGCTGCAAGTGGCGAAAAGAAAAGAAAAGCAAAAGCGAGGAATTCCAAATGGGCAGCGATTTCAAACTGTACATTTTCTGCTCTCCTCCCTTTTCCCCAATTTCCCCGATTTTCTACATTCCTCGGCACTTGCCGCCCGAAACGATCGGGCAGGTAAAAAGAAAAAAAAGAAAGAAAACAACAGAAAAAACGATCGAAAGAGAGGCGCGTAAATAGTGCCAAAGCAAGAAAGCAAAGCAAAGGCGACACAGCTATGTACGACCATCTGATGATGGGAATTTACCGGTACAGCTGATTTCATTTCAGCTACGAGTACGACGAGCGCGCAGGCAGAACAACGGCTAGCGTCAAAAATGTTGATTAGGCAACCCACGATAAGCGAACGAAAAAAAAAAAAATAGAAGAAAAAACCGGCCAGGGAGGGGGCGGGGGCGGTTGCGCAGCTGTTTTCGTTTCCCCTCTTCTCTGTTCGCCCAAAAACAAGCTACAAGCCAGAGAGAGAGAGAGAGTGGCAGAAAAGTGGCAAAGAGAGCATAGACACGACACGATCGAGGAGAAAGGAAATAGCAAAAAGCAAAAAGCAGCTGTAACAATTTCGGGGGAAATATTTGGCATAAACAATGTAAAGGCAATAAAAGAAAGACAGCTGATTGAAGGCAATCCAAACAAACACGGATTTGTATTGATTTACTATCTTTTCTAGCCAATTTCCTTAAATTCTAGTTGAATCTATAACAATACTTTTTTCTTTGCATTCAAAATCTCTTCATAATACTCCTCTCTATTCTGGTATAACCTGCAGGAATGTTTACTTTATGAGTATTTCTGCAAGAGTGTTTTATCATTTCCAGAAGAATCTAGTGATAATATCCCACAAATTTTCTAGAAACCTAAACAAATAGTTTTCTAGCAAGATCTAGTTCCGATATTCTTCTAGTGATAATATCCCACAAATTTTCTAGAAACCTAAACAAATAGTTTTCTAGCAAGATCTAGTTCCGATATTCTCAAAAAATTCTAGCCGTTTAATTGCTCATTTTTTGTAATATCTCCTCAAATATTTACGATCCTGTTTTTAACAGGCAGGAAAGTTTTCTTTTCAATTGATATTATAATTTTTTGTCGTTTCTATTAAGTTTAAAATATCCCTCATATCGGAACTAATTCTAACAATTTTTCAGACCTTTCGAATTGCATATTTCTGGTATAACCGCTGATATTTTAACTCTTTTTAGGTAATTTAACATGTAAAAACATATAATATGTAATACAAATATTAAACAAAAAAATAGCCCTTGTAGCCAATAATCATTGGTTCACCTATAATTTAATATTATAAATAAATACATAAAATGCAGTCTTTTTTCCACCTAAATCTGGTGGCAGTGTTGCACACATTTCCAGCAGCTGGTGGGCCGGGGCGTGACTAATATGCGTGCCGGCACTGTGTTGACAAAACAGCGGTTGGGAAAAAGAGGAGAGAGAGGCCGCGAAAGAAGCAGCGGCCGAAAGAGGAAGGGCAAGAAGGAGCTGAAGCTGAAGCAGAAGTTGAAGCGAAGCCGAAGCAGCTCGAAAAGGCAGGAAAACACGAAATGAAATGAAATGAAAAAAAATCGTAGCGTCACAAGAAGAGACGGCATGGAAGTGGAATCGAGAAAATGGAATGGAATGCGAGCGCCAACACGGGCGGTGGTGGTGTTTTTTGCCGCATTTGTTTTGTGCGGCAAAACGGCGGCAAACCCGAAAGAGAGCCACCAGGGAGCAAGGGAGAGAGGGAGAGAGGAAGCGGGATATACAGCCGGAAAGAAGAGAGTAACAGTTGTATGGGAAGAAATAATCGATAATTTGCGTGATAATAAAATGCACTCTACTCTACTCTACTCTACTCTACTCTTATTGTTTACTTACTGCAATTCCTCATCCAATTCCTCGGCGCTGTTGTATTCGGCGTTTTCTAGTATAACTTCCTCCGTTTTGATGGCGGAAACCGGTGCGGCGGACATGTTTTATCGTGTTTGTGTATTTCGCTACTATTGTGCCCAACAAATCCACGTGCGGCCGCTTCTTCTCCGTCTCTTTCTTCTATTTCTTCTTGTTGTTTGTTTTCTTGCTGCTGCTGCTGCTGCTGCCGCTTCTGTTGTTGTTGCTGTTGTTGTCGTTTGATCTACACAAACATTTGGTGTATTAATAATAGCAATTGCTCGCTTTTCGGCTTTTCGGCTTTGCCTGTGTTGTTGTTGCTGGTGTTGCTGATGTGTCAGCTGGTCTGTGCTTTTCAGCTGCTTTTTTGTTTTTAGCGGCAAATGCTCGCCCACTCACTCGCACTCACACACTGGCCGCTCGCCGCTCTCTCACTCGCACCGTATCACTCCACGCCACACCACTCCTCTCCTCACCGCTCCTCTCTCTCGCGCGCTCTCTATTTCTTTGCCTGATTTCTTTTGCTACACTTTTCCGCGCTCTGTGTGTATTTCGCAGCTGTTATTCCCAACCGACACAGAGACACACACACACGCACGGACGCACGCACACACGGACTCGCTAACGCACGCTCGTATACGTACACGGAGAGAGCACACTCGTCGCTGTTTTATCCGCAACACGTCCGCTCAGTTGGAACCGAAAATTTCAAATGTCCGGACATTGGGGTGAGTCGGTCAGGTCTAGCGGCTCGGCCGGGGCCCTGACATTCGGCGCGTGCGAGCGTGGCGCAGGGATGGCAGATGCGAGCAGTTGGTCATGTTTGCCGACAACCATGTTCGAGCGGCAAGAGACCGAATCTCTGTTAGCGCTTGCAACAACCTCTGTTACGCTCTCGATCCTGTTAGCTGCGAGCAGTTCTGCTCACAAAAAAATATAAATAAAATGTAATAATCAAAATAATGTAAGATAAAAATATAATGTAAAATGTAAACTAAAACATTTTAAAATCAAATGTACAAATAATTTCAATAACTAGTTTGCTATTTCAGAAAATCTAAACTTAAAAAAACCTTAAGAAAAATGTTTTCTCCTTAACATTCAGCTCATAAACATAAAAAAGTAAATATAATTTTTTCGACCTAACATTAATTTATAGTCAAATCTCAAACAAAAATAAAATTATAGAAACTTTTGTAAATAAACCAATTTTAGACTAAATACGTAAAACCAAATATTTACACACAATTTTATATGTCAAAAAATCGAGTAGATAAAAAAATTAATAATTAATAATATTTCTACCGCTCATAAAAACTAATTTCCAATAAGGAAGTCCCTGTGTGTTCTGAAAATGGAATTTCTCAAGGCGATTATTAGGAACCGAGGAAATTATTTTGAACCGTGTTAAATTGGACACGTGTCGCTTACTATTGCGTTTCAACAAAATTCGAGTAAAAAGAAACATCACATATCGATTATACGCATTTACCAATTAAATTAAACCTTAATTTCTTTGAATGAACGGCTTGTTTTCTCATACAGTGCTGTTTGACATATGTACAAGTAAAATACAATAAAATACTCAATTAAATACTAAATATACTACTAAATAAATTCATATTAAACAATATTACGCGATGATTTATGTAAAATTCAAATAAATTGTTAGACGCAATAAATATTCACGCCTTGCCGCAGTTTTTCAAAACTTTTTAAGCTAAATTAATTGAAGTTTGTAAATTTTAGAAAAGAATAACAAACAATTTTCATATGGAAATTTTTGCACTGCTTGAGGGCGGTTGATTTGAAAAGACTGGTGGCTGAAATAAGAGAATTATCTTGAACTTGGTATTCATTTTTAAAGGTCTGTGCAAACTAGGATTTAATGAGTTCTAAGATTTAAATTTAATGTTTAACACATAAGTATATATTGTTGAACTGCTTACTTTGTACTGCTTGTTTTTCGTAAAGATGGCATCACTACACTAAACTGCTTTACGGGTTGTGGCTCACACGAACTGGTTCGATAAATAAGCGGCAAAATTTAAATGTTGCTTCCAAATTTATGGAATTTTCTTTTAGAAAGGAGATCGGTTTTTATCTTATATAGCATTCACTTTGTTTTTATTAAAGTTAACTCTACTTACATGAGCTCGTTCGTTTATTAGGCCTGAACATTTCATTTGGCTTCTAAATTTTAAGCATTTTTGTAAGTTTTTGCCTGATCAACTATTATTTTATATTTACTTATAATTTTGGGCAATAAGTTGGATGTATATGGTGGTTTCGGTTTTATTTTTGGCTCCAATTTCATTTAATTTATTTGCTTAAAAAATATAAGCAAAAAATTTAAGGTACGCCTTTGAATTTCATCGAGTTATTTATCAATCTAAATAATATATTTTAAGGCTAAAGACGGAGTTTTTATAATTGGCTTGCATATGAATTCCTTTATTAACTGTAACAACACCCGCTCCATATACTGAATATGAATATGCATGATGCTAAACTTTTTAATTGCTAGATTATTTATCGTAATTGCTGTTAATTATGTCGCATTTGATTTCAACTTTTAAAAGCAAGCCCATATCATTTCAGGAAAACCGAAAGCCGTTTATTGGGTTACTTGCGATGCAGATTGCTTCTCAATTAGCCATCTGGTAATTGGCCTCTCGGCGTCGATGGAAGCCAAGACCATGGCCAAGAACAGGTTTATCGTTTCTCCTGACCTTGCCCAATGCACGGGCCCCTCCACCCGCCCACAATTCTTGCGAATTAAAAACAAGTCCGATGCTGAATCTGGATTCTTTGTCCAGGTTTTGTGTTCGAAAATGCGCGAAAAGTGCGTGGGGAACCCTTCACAATGTGACGTCAGCGGGCGCATTGACCTTACGAGCATCTCATCCGAGTGCGGATCTCGTCAAGGGTCACTCTCCGTCCCGCATCGTCGCAGCAGTTGCTCACTTCAACTCGTACCCACAAAATGCATTGCCCGGGCATATAACTTTGGACTGCAGGTTGCACCCAAGGCGGGAAAAAAGCCCGAATTCCCCGAAACTTAGTATCTATTTATAGGAAAATTATCCAAGTAACCAAAGACCAGGAAACGTGGATTATCTTCGAACTATCTAGTAGTTGTAAGGCAATTTTCCCGGCTTGTGTAATTATAAGGTGATAAATAATTTAGATATTCAGAAAATTTAATGATTTTTAAGTTGTATTAATGGAATACTTTTGGTTGGAAAGTTTCTGAGAATAGGATAGAGTTCAAACTGATAATTATGTTAAATATGATAATTATCAAACAATCTTCAGTTCAATTATGAGTAATGTAATGTGGCGATAAAGGGTTATTACCTAATGTGAAAACAAAAGTTAATATCTTTAATAATATTTGGATTTAGGTGAAGGTGAGTATTTCCCTGCACAAATAATCAATTTCAATTATGAAGACATTAATTTGTTTAAGATATAACTATCTTTTCTTATATAATAGATATTTTATAAGTGTATTTACAATGAACTTGTAACAAACTATACCATCCCGAAAGGTCTTAAGAATTTCCCGAATTAGTTTCCAGAAAAAAAGGTATCCTAAGCTTCGGATCGCCAGTAAAAAACTCTCATTTCTGTGAAGCTGGCTAGCTCACTTTTTCATACTGGTTTGTAGTTATTATTCAACTTATTAAGAGATCTGCTCTGTTCTGTTCTGTTCTGGCTTGGGGGCTCGGGCTTGGGCATATAATGTTTTGTTCTGAACGATCCGCAGCTCAGTTGAGTGGCAAACTTCTGCGATGCCAGTTGAGTGCATCTCTGTGGACTCCCATTAGCCGCAAAGTGAGCCGAGTAAATAAGTAAAGCCGGCATAGGTATTACCTGGTAATGCAGGCGGGGACCCCGAACAAATGACTGGGGATAAGTTTGGTGTTGGTAATTGCTAATTATTTAGCACATCAATGAAAAAAACATCGTCTAATTCCCCTAATTATCTTCGAGCGAGTGCGTGTGGTGGACAATTACGACTCCAATTGCTCATTAACTTTTGAACCGGGGAAGTGCGATGGGAATTTAAAGTTTATCGCGGCAACACCCTCAAGCGTGTAATAAGTCGGAATTTTTGTGGCCTATGATTAAACACTGACCCGGGCACTTTGCACATCTCGCCCCCACGTGTTGTGTACTCAGCCGGGCCTGCACTTTGAGATCGCTCAGAACGCTCCGCACTCGTACGTGTTGCAGCAACAAACCCGATTACTTATCAGAAACCCGGGTCCGATTTGTTTGGCTCGCGGGTTCAGGCGAGGGCGAGCGCGAGGCTGTGCCCCAATTTGCAAAAGGGGATAATGTCAGTACTCGTACTCACTGTACAAAGATAGTGGCGCTTGGCGGCAATACATTATAAAAAGGAAACGGAAACAGCAAGATCATTCCTATTCTCTACGATATACTGTGGTAAATTTGAAGTGAAACCTAGAGAAATTGACGAAGAGGATTCTACGCAGTTGCATACCAAAATTAAGAATCATCTAGAATCTCTATACCCTTTCTCTACCCTATACTGTCGTAAATCTATACTGGAACCTTGAAAAATGTATGAATAGGTTACTACGTAGTTGCATACCAAAATTCAGAACATTGCGAGTTTTTATTTAACTTCTAATGCATCCAGCATCTTGGTCACATCATCTTCTGCAATCAAAGTCTCTGCGACTTCCCAGGGTTTCCCTAACTTCCCAAGTTTTCAGCCTCAAAACGACTGATTGGCCGAGTAAGGTGAACCACTGGCTGTCGGAAAATGTTGACTTTTTGAGTAAAAATAGCTCGATTTTTGTGATTCACGTTATCGGGGATTAGCTGTCTCCCTCCCGCTATCGCTGTCATGTCGATGGCTGTTCGGTTTATACTTAATATTTAATGGTACCCCCCGCCCCGCCAACCCATGCATTCCTGCCTGTGTAGCGACAAACAATACTCTGTGGCCTGGGACTGGGAACATTTGGCCTGATTCCGTTCGGGAGCTCAGTTTTAGACTTGAAGTCGAGCGGATCGCACCCATCCAATGGTAATAAGAAAATCGCACATCATCCCGGGGCAGTGTCATTGTGGAAATGTGGCTAACAATGAGGCACACACGTGAGGTCGCAAACGGGTTGAACCCCTGCGTGTTTGTTTTGTCTAATTGCTCGGACTGTGTGAAAATCCCGAATGAATACGGGGCGTATACGTAATCCTAACGAATGTTTGTTCCCCCTTAGACGACCAGTAGCAGTCCACGCACAATGCCCGCCATCGAGCACAAGTTGAACGTCACCGAGGAGGAGGTGCCGGAACACATTCGTCAACAGGCCCAGGATCAGGGCGAGTGCGAGAGCACCAAGGCCCAGACCATCGAGCAGTTCCGCAGCTACATTTTAGGTGGGTGTTCCTCTCCCATTTCCTGGATGCGATAATTCCATAAATGTATCTTAGAACACGACGAGTGCCAGCCCCATCGCACTGATGACCAGTATCTGGCAAAGTTCCTCAGAGCCCGATACTGGAAGATCGAGAATAGCTACAAACTGGTAAGGAAAACACACGGTAACTATGATCACAAAGTTGAAACCAGGGACTAGTTTATAAAACCAATCATCTTGGTTACTTGGTATTAAAGTTCTAGTTTCTAATCGTTGACTGATTAGAACTAAATGTTTGTGTGAGAATATCAATTCAGACTTCAAGCAGCGCTTTTAATCAGATTTATAAAACTATAAAAAAAACCTTTCAGCTCTGCAGCTACAACAAGTTCCGGGAGCAAAACAAAAGCTACTACGAAAAGGTTCGGCCCCTGGACCTGCGTCACGTGGGAGAGTCGGACATTCTGACAGTGACGCCCTATCGGGATCAACACGGCCACCGGATACTCATCTACCGCTTCGGATTGTGGCGGCCAAATCGCGTGAATATCGATGATATTTTCCGCGCCACCATTATCCTGCAGGAGCTGGGAAGCTTGGAGCCGATCTCCCAGATTGTCGGCGGGGTGGGAATTTTCGATCTTAAGGATCTGGGCCTCGAGCACATACTCCATCTCAGTCCCAGTGTGGCGCAGAAAATGATTGCCCTGCTGGTGGTAAGTTTCCCCTCAGAGTTTATTTGAAATTTTTCTTAAATATCTTCAATATCTATAGACTTCCATGCCGATTCGGACGGCCGCCCTTCATATTGTGAACCAGAATTGGGTATTTAATGCCGCATTCAAGATATTCAAGCCCTTCCTCAATGCCGCCATGCGCGAAAAGCTTTACATTCATGGCAGTGATATGAGCTCCCTCCACAAGCACATCAATCCCGAGCACCTGCCCAAGCGGTGAGTCAGCATTTTATTACCGTGATTATCGAGATTAAACTAAGAAAAATGCGTGTTACTTTTCCAGCTACGGTGGCCTGCATGAAGATTACTCGTACACGCTCTGGCTGGACATGCTCAAGGAGCAGTGCTCGTCGAACAGCGTGCAAAAGGATATGGAACAATTGGGCTTTATCTTTGACTAGGACTCGAACTTAGACTATGTAGTTTTTGTAATTTTGTATGCCTATGTTCCAATCGACACTCTCAGTAGGTTTTACGCATTAAGATTGGGGGGCATGCAACTAAGAATAATTAAATTGCGCTGTACACTTAATCAAAGTGTGTTCCCACAAATTTCATGGCCCATTTGAGGTTAGGTCCAAGCGTTTGAGGTTAGATCCGAGTTGTAAAATTTAATGCTCCGCCCATTTGCCGGCCACACGCTAAACTCCTAAGCATCAATGACCGATGACGACTTGGGCCTCATAAGGCCAATAATAATGTGGTCTGACCGAATCCAATGGCCGAGGAAATTTGTTCTGGTCGAGGAAACCGCATGGGGGGTGCGGGGTGTCGGGGTGAGGGAACATCTTGTCCTGGCGTGGGCCGTCTTCGTTTTATGCGTTTCGTATGCAAAGTGGGGGAGCGGGTGTGGTGTGGGGATTTCGTCCTTATGGTAATTGAGTGTTGGACAACGCATAAAATGCAGTCGGCGGCCATAAATATGTTTGCACTCTCACCCAGCGCAGGGGCGAGCGGAGGGTCGGGGAGGTCCAGCCACCCACTCCCGCTGACCGTTACAAATATGTTTGATATTTTTTATTGAATCCCGTAGTCTCACAGCTCCCACCCCCCCGCAAGCTAAAAAAGCATATGCCAAAAAAGGAAGTCACTTGCAACTGGAAGATACCCAGTGACCTACAGAAAAACAGAGGAAAGAAAGCATAAATTAGATATTTTCAATACTTATAAAAATAATACTTGCAACATTAGTTCTACCTTTGAGAGATGAAACTGGATTTCTTTCAAAGAAAACTAACTTCTCCTAAGAAGTCAACAAAAAATATCTTTAAATGAAATCCCCGAACATATTTAAGTTTTATTTGGAAAACCTATAAAAAAGAGAGAGAAAAAAAAAATATTTAAGTTTTATTTGGAAAACTTATTAAAAAGTCAAGAGGATTATAAGTATGAATCCAATATGCAAATATTAAAATATAATATTTTCGTAATATACAGAGATTTACTTTAATACCCAAAATATCGAGAATATGCAAAAGTAATAATTCTGAACATTAACAAACACATCATAGAAGTAACTAATAAAATGTCTTATTAGATATTTTTAAGAGATCTTTGGAGCGTCACCTTTCCCAAAGTTTTCACCGAGTATCTGCTACAAATATCCTCATCTAAAGGGTATTCAATGCTTCGCTTCCGTGTTGCATGCTCCATATCCACCAGGATCCCCTCCGTCCGTGCTTTGCCCTTTGGTCAACGATAGTGAAATTGATTTTGCCACCGAGGGGTCTTCGTTTTTGGCACTGCAGATAGATACCGGGATTCGGGTGGGTGCGTATAAAGGCAGCGACATTTGTGCGATTAAAGCGACAAGATTAAAAAATTTATTGCGCAAATATTTATGGGGGGACAACAGTAACACAGTGACAGTAACAGTAACAGTGGCAGCCAGGGCAGCCAGGGCCCAAATAAAAAACAAAGCGCCCGGACAAAAAACACCTCTTATACATAGCCTACATTTGGGAGGCACGGCCGGCGTCCTCTTGTTATTAGCCGCCTGCTGGCCTGCTGGCCAGTGGCAACATGTGTGTGATGTGTGTGGGCCTGTGTCGATGCCGAACTGGACGTAATTTATGGCTTGCAAACTGAATTTATTCGATTTTTATTGAAAAGCCAGGAAGGAGAGGGGCGGGTCTCAGCCTTCAACTGTGCCAGCATGTGGCAGGAACTTGCTCTAAGTATTCTCCGAGATTCTAAGGTTCTATGAATAAATATCTCTTACCATGGACGAAAAGACAATTGATTTTTTAAAAATATTGAAATTTTTTAGATTTACGGGTACATACATGTTATACGAATCCTAGCCATTGATCTAAGATTCTATTATCCTTTCTTTTTTAAATCTTTAAAACATACATATAATGCAAACCCTAGTCCTCGATTGAAGATTTCACAAATGCATCTTGCATTCATTGATTTGGGTTTATTGTTTGAAAGAAATTAAAGAATATTCATTAGAAAAATATATTAATTTCTTGAAACAGTCCAGTCTGAAATCAAATGTAGTTTCCACATACAAGTCATTATCCTTGCTCTTCATAAGCCTTTTTTCGTAATCCTTTAAAACATACACCAAAACCTAATATAGTTTTCGATCAAAGACTCCAAAAAGGCTTGCATTGTTTATGAACGAAATTAAAGAATATTTATTGAAAAAATATATCAATTACTTTAAACATGCAATTCCCACTTAATTGTAAATTATCCTTGCTCTCAGTTAACCTTCTTTAAATCGAATTCAGACCCATTTTCCCCTCCCATGGGCGACTGCAATCCCTTCAGGAACTGCCTTATTTCGTACCCAGTTCGGGTTCAGTGAAAAATTAGCCATATTATCCAGACAACACAGTTGTGGGCGTTTCCCTGGCTGTCAACTGTCACTGTTGACAGTGTCAAACTGACAGCCGTTGACATCCGGCGAGTGAGTGTACCTGACCTTCAATTTTTGCCAGACCAGAGCCGGGGGTGCGTCCATGGATTCGTGGGTGCGCGCAACCCCAAACGTATAATTGCTTCCTAATGAGCCGGCGGGGAGGGTGGTGGCGGCACGCTGCAACCCCCGCTCCGGGTCAGGGGAAAGCCAACCCCTGCCATTTAACCCGCTTATCAGTGCGGGCAGTTTATCATTCGGCCAAAGTAAAAGGCAAAACATTGGCAACAAATAAATTATGTCCAGCGATTTGTAAACAAACCTCAGGCGGGGGGTCGGGGTCGGGGAGCGGGGTTGAGGTCCGTAAATAAGGAGCAGGGCAGCGCGGAATAATTGAAATATTTGCTGTCAATTTGTTGACTCCGGAAGACGCTGCCGGGACCCGGGGCAAAGGTGTAAGCCAAATAAATGCCGTCTCGTTATGGCCTTTGCTGGTGGCTACAGACACCGATTACCGCAGGTCCTGCGGCAGGACGACGACGGCTGTTTGCCCAGCGAAGGACCATCCAAGTTGATAAATGGCTGCGAAATTTATTCTCCTTGCACAACCGATGTCGGCCGTGCGTTTGTGTGCCAAAGGAAATTATTGTAGATTATGTGCGATTGAGACATCAGCAAGATGGAGACACAAACAGTTGAAACACTTTTAAATATATTGTGCATTCCTCTTGTTTTTAAGTGCTGTTTGTTGTGGAAGATTTTTAAAAAACGTTCGATGCCCAAGCAGTTGCCCTTCACCAAATCCTCTGTTCTTTATCCTGCAATCCCTTCCGCAAAGCATGAAACCCCGTCCAAAGTCGAGGTAAAATCCATAGCCTCGCTTACAGGCGACCCCCAAAGGATATTGCACTCATGCTGGGATGTGCAACGAGTTGTAAGGACGCGCAGGACCAAGGGGCGGGGCATGTAAATTGACGTGAAGATGTCAACGCTTTTTCCTTTGCACAAAATCGATTTTCATACCCCACAATCGTCGCTGACAAAGGTATATGGATCTCGCGCACAATTAGATCCTCTCAAGTATAAACTTCACCCTATAATACCAGAAATATTTTATTTTTACCATGGTTGTAGTTAGGTTATAAATATAGGCTCCGATGTCTTGTCAATGTTCCCTTGGCCTGATCATCATTTGACTGAATGCGAGGGGTCCTGCGAAATTCCACTGAAGGCCCTTCCGGCTGGCCACAAATTTTCCAGTGAGTAAGCTGTAAAAGAAACACCTGCTTAGGACAAAACTTTACATATAATATATTGATAAAAACATATCAAATACCTCTGGAAACAACTGTCGAACCACCAACCAGCTCCATAATACTCTGCACAATTGTTCTGAGACCGATCGTATGTTGAGAACTTTTTTTTTTCATGGTACCTAAGGGTATTCCCAGCTGTTCCGCTATACTTCCCGATAGTCTTCAAGCTGTAGCTCTCATTGTCGCTTCCAATGAGGAAATCATCGTAGAGGGCATGTGTTGTTGTTCCATTATAGTCCTGGAGCTCGATATACAACTCGTGTGGTTGGCTCTTGGTCAGCAGATGAATCTTTTCCAAGCCAAGGAACAGATTGCCGCGAAGATCGCCGAATCCTTGCTTGTACTCCTCCCAGGTGCGGTTGAAGCCAACACTTCCGTCGATCCGTCTCAGGATCACAGTCCAACCGGATCCGGAAACACTGGAATTACAAGCTACCCAAAATGGCTCTGTTTCCGGAAGCTTAATGGCGTGAATATCCGTGGAGTTTACAAATGGAAGGCAACTGGTTGCATGGATTTGATCGTTTTCTTGTGAAATCTCCTGGTTCCGGCTAGATATTTGCAGTATTTGGTTTGTCTCTTCTATGGTTGTTTTTTTCAAATCGATCGGCGTTTCGGCGTTACATGCTTCCTTTTCCTTTACTTTTATATTCACTTCACTTTGTTTATGTTGCAGTTGTTCCTTTAAATCTAGAGTTATCTTTTCTATTTCATCGAATTTCTTTCTGATTGTTTTGAATTTTAATTCTTGTTGATCCCAGAAACTTTCATCTTTTAAAATTTTGTCGATTATTCTATCTCTATCGATCAATTGCATAGTCAATTTTTTGTTTGTTTCCTCCAATTCAAGTTGCAGTTTTCTATTTGAGTCTGCCAAGACTCTTAGTTGATCGCCGTAATTGACGACCGATTCCAAGTGCATTAATTTGTCAAGAATTATATTACATTTTGAAAAACAGTTGCAGCTGCAATTTTTCTCGTTTTCGCGGCTTTCATAGGTTAAATCTTCACAGGCCAAATTTAATTGAAACGTACTGTAAACACAAATCGCAAATAAAACAGATCTATTTAAGCGCCACATTTTGCCGTCACTGTCGATGAGCAAATGGAATACTTGAATTTATTTTTAGTCGATAATACATCTTATCAGCTTAGTCTTATATTTATTTATTAAAAATATATAAATTGTGAACTTACCTCTGAATCAAGACCCTTGACTCTGGACGAACTTTAATGCTTTTGTTGATTTGTAGGAAAAATTCCAACAATAAGTTTATTGAGGATGGCACAAAGATTAAGGTTTCAGAAAGTATTTGAAAATATTATACATAGATCCCGGTATTTATAGTCAAGACTCTTAGCCCTGGACGATCCTACATCCTAACAATAAGTTTATTAGTGATAGCATAAATCCCATAGTCACGAATCTTAACCCTTTGCGATCCTAAATTCCAACAATAAGTTTAGTTACCAGGAAATTCCTACCATTAGGAAAATATTTGAAAATATTTTAGATGCAAATAAGAGCTGTGGAACGGGTATTTATAGTCGAGAATCCTAACCCTGGGCGATGCTACATCCCAATAATAAGTTTATTAGTGATAGCATAAAGACTGATCTTCTAGGAAATATTTTAAAATATTTTAGATGCAAATATAGTACTCGTAAGTTGAGTAACGGGTATTCATAGTCGAGACCCTTAGCCCTGGACGGTGCTACATGGTTTTGTTGTTGATTTACCAGAAATTATTTGTGATAAAACACGACATTTTTTCGTGCTTAAAGTGCACTTGAAACCCTGCCCCGGGGGGTAGCCAGTACCGGGAAAGGGAGGACTGGGGACGGAGGAGGAAGGAGGGTAGGAGGGACTTGCCACACAATCAATCACATTGCCACATTTGAGATGGCTAGCAAGTTCGAGCGCCTTTTTATGTACTCCGCTGTGAGTGTAATGCTGCCTAATCCGGCGTAATAAACATTGTCAAATGCGTTCGCTTCGATATGCGGGAAGGAATCATTATTGACGTCAACATACAAATCCACATCATCATCTCCACATCATCGTCAACAATTGAAATGCAATTGAAAGGAATCGCGTGCAAATATTTGCCCTGGGATTCAGTGAATGGAAATGGATGCAAATGAAAAGGGATATGAAAACCCGGTGAGTTCCTAGATCGATGCGATGCTAAGATGACTACAATTCGTTTTGCCAACTTTGAGGCCGGCAAATAAGTAAGATATTACAATTATTCATTGTATATACTTTGGATTTTGTATAAATTTGCTTGGTATCTTTGTATACTTTCAGGCCCGAGCCACAAGTGTAAATAAAAGAAATGGGAAAACAATCAGAACACGTGGCCCTGCAGTCGAATATTTGGAATATTTTTAATTGGCCACAGATAAATATTTGCGCACCTTTAACCCTTTTTAATAAGCCAAAGAGCTGCCAGGTTCCTTGCCCGGCCCGCGACCCCGTAGCAAAGCATTTCCTAAGCGGCATGCAACCCCAGTTAATCCCACTCATGCCACCCGGAATTGTTTGAAATCAGCGCAGACAGCCAAATGGAGCATACAGAGGATAATTCGATTGTGTTCAATTTAATTTTGACAAGCTTCAATGAAGCCCAGGACTTTCGCTCCCATTCTAGCCCGAGCCATTCGATTTTCCACCCACAGCAGTTGATTTGATTTTGTTTTATGTTTTCCTGCTGGCGGAGACTCCAAGGAGCAGCCTGTTTCATCCTTCGCCCCCTTGGCCGGCCCCTTTTTGCAATTCCTTTCGACACAACAATTGCGTGGAGAATGGGTGTGTCGTGGGGGTGGCATCCCGGGGCGGAGGGGGCGGAATGGACTACCCGGTTACAACAGCAAGTGCCACAAAGTTATTGTGGTCACTTTTGCGGCTCACAAGTTAACCAAACATGCGAATAGTTTTCCCCATATCAATCGAAAATGTAGCGAAAAATAAGTAACGGAAAAGAGGATTTTTTCTACAATTTTTCAACCAATTTTAATTTAAAAAAAAATATAATACAGAATACTCTCTTATAATGGTTATAAATGGATAGACTTTCAGGAGCTAAATGCAAAACTGTCTGCATCCGATTGTATTGCTCTTTGATTCATTAAAATATTTTTTTTTAAATGCAGGGGATATAAGAAACATAATTGATTATATCAGAAAATGTTTGAAATCGGATCATATAAACAATGATCTCTAAGATCATACATAGATCATCATATTTCTTTAAAATCATTCTAAAAATTTATAAAAATTTGCCCAGATAACCATGTTTTTATCATTAATAAAATAAAAAAGCTGCATATTTATGTTTATAAGAATATTTATTTAATGAAGCCAGTTTTTCATATGTTTGCATATAAATAAAACGTTTTGTTCCTAAACATATAGCTATTTCTTTCAGATAACTCTATACTTTTATAAATTTAAGTCTAGATACTCGTACTCATCTGTTCAGGTCATTAGCTAACAAAATATTTTATATAATTTGATCTAATTATCCCATTTTTGGAATCCCACTTTGTTACTAGACTTATAGCAATTTCCTTAAGATCACCAAAACGTTTTGTTACTAGACTTATATCTACTCGTTTCCTTAAGATCACACTATACTTTAAGATCACCCTTACGTTTTTTTATCGGACTTATAGCTATTTCTTTTAAAGCGCTCTATACTTTAATCAAATAAATCAAGACAATCATTTGTTTAAGTCATTAACTAACTAAATATCTATCTAATTAACATAATTTTGGTGCTCCCAACTTAGTTGAAATTTTATCATACATATACTATTAAAGTCGTGGAATATGCACATTTCTAACAAGGATCTTTTTGCTAACGTTTCTTGAAAACTATAGATAGAATATTATTCCGGGTAACCGCATTCTATATTTAAATCTGCTGTTTTTTGTTGCAACTAAAATTCCCAAGCCTGTTAGGCCTGGTGGCACCTATTTTCCCCCACAATTGTCACGCTCCGTCCTACGAAAAAAACTTGTTGCACAAACACAGGCCAGCGATGGAGCCTCTCAATCCGGGCAATATTACATCAGAGAAATCTGTTTGGTCAACGTAGCCATAACATTTTCACAATCCAGCCAACAAAAAAAAAAAGAAAGAAAACGCTGCGAATAAAGAAAACAGAATCCAAATTAAAATAAAACAAGAAAAGCCCACACATGTTCGAGGGTAGAGGATAGAGAGGGGCCGGCCTGGTCTCCGTGTCCATTTTTGCTGGCTCAGCAAGTAAATGCACCTGTGCACCGTGGAATCCTTTGCACAAAGCAAACACAACCCGAAAGATACATACATATCCACATATCCAGCGGATGAGAGTCGAGAGTATTATATACGAGCCAAAACAAATCGAGCGACTTATCTCGGCTAAAACATCTCGCATTGACTTATGCACTGGAAAATGGAACAGTGGACGAGGCCACACACACACACACACACACACGCGCACAGGATGTCTGGGCTGTGAGTGCGCTTGTGGTGGCATTATCCTTTGGATACCCATCCGCTTCCACTGCCCTCGCCGCCGAGCGGATGGCCAGCCAAATGGGACTGGAAGTGGAAGCCGAGCGAGCGGCTATGCAGGAATGCCCGTCTGTGGTAGTTGCTCATAAATATTCAACAAACACACGAGCACATAGACAAGTGGGCGGAGCCGAACAGAGCATAAGGTGTACGAGTATCTGTATTTGTATCTGTATCTGTATCTGAGTATCTGCACGGCGATGTGTGTGCGAATGTGTGTGTGTTGGCTGGGCCATTTTTTATGCGCTCCATGGCAATTCAAAAACGCCTACTTCAAGAGCTCTGCCAAAATGAACTGAGCGGCAACAACGACACCCAGAGCGCCGGAGATTCCACCACCAAGCCGAGGTCCCAGAGGGCAGGACGGCAGCAGGGACGGGGGACCTATGCCCTGGCATAGCTTTATGCTCCTGCACATTGGTTCAAAATAGCCAAAATTTACTTTTTGTAAACTTTTGTATCATAAAAATAATTAATATCAATCTTAAATATTTTAATAACTACATGCATATACGAGTATTGCTAGTTACACTTGCCAATCTGATTTTTAAAATAAAGGATTGAGGTTTTAGAAGATGTTTATATTAGTATAATTTATATTAGTTAAGTTCAGTGGAGCGATACAAAATTCGTTAATATTAATCTTGAGATAATTTATTTATTGTTGTATAATATTTTTCATATAAAAGTATATACAAAACATATACCTATTAAATTACTCCCATAAAAAATGATTTTAATATTCTTATAATTGTTACCATTTGTGGCCTTTTTTGAAGCTCTTATACGTATATAGTACGAGTATCACCATAAGATTTCACCTTTTTAAAATGTAAAATTTCATTGTACTTGTTCCTTTAATAAAATCAATAATATTCAAAGCCAATATTGTACAATAGTACGGAAATGTTAAGTATTTATTATTTGTTTCGGGCGAAAGCTGGCGGGGGGCAGCGGACGGGACGAGGAAGTATCGTAGGGTCGTAGCACTCCTCTAAAACTTTACAGATACATTTTTATTTGTGTCGTTAAATAACTTGTTGTCAAGCTCCAAACATTTTTTGTCTTTGATAAAAAATGGTGGCCTACATCTAGGGGACTTTGTGGCACCATTAACGCTACCGCTTTTCTAAGAAAATTAAAATCAGAAAGAGGGATTAAATAAAGTTCAGGGCACTTTGTAATCGCCGATGCTTCGCAACCTTTGACCACTGTGCACAGTGCACTTGTGCCGAGAGCTTTCCCGGCGCGACTCTTTCGTCGTCGCTTTGGCAAGCAAGGGCGCTCTCTCGCGACTCAGCTTTCCATTCCGCTTCCACTTCCACCGCCAGCAGGAGCTCCCACCCCCCATCCCCACAGAGCAGAAAGCCATCGGCGAATGGCGTGCAAGCTGGGCTCGGTTTGTTGTTGTGTTGCTCGGTTTTTTGGCCCGACTTTGAGTGGTGCGCGCGTCGCCGCTGCCATTGTGGGGCAGCTTTCGTGTCCCGGGAAGCCACCCTCCGGACCAGACCATCAGCAGAGACAGAGGCAGAGGCAGAGCCAAAGGCAGAGGCAGAGCTAGTGGCCGAGCCGGATCCGGAGTTCAGTCGCCACCGTTAACTCTTTGAAATTGGACGCAGCGAGCGGCGAAAAGCGCGTTCGCGTCAAGTGTGAGCGAGGGACAGGGACAGAGGCACCTAGAGCGAGAGCGAGCCAATGGATATTACGTTCCAAAAAAAAATTAGCCATACGAAAAGTGCAAAAAGTGATCGAGCTTCGAATTGAATCGGAAAATACTCAAGTTATAACCCAAAAGCGAACAAGGTTCCACCAAATTAGTGGTCTCACGGATTGGACTTTTGAAGAAAATCCAAGTGTTAAGAAATCCCCGATCGCGGACACCAGCCCCTCCCCTGCTTGCATGTGAGACCTGAAACGACCCACTCCGGTCCCTGGTCGATCCAATGAAAATGGAAGATCCCACCATAGCCGACACGTATGTCCAGGAGTTCGATCTGCACCACCTGGAGGTAAGCGGTGCGCCCGGCAACGCAAACGGACATGCACATGGACATGGACCAGCCCCTGGGCCGCCCAATGGAGGTTCCGTCACCACCATTGGCCATGTGAAGCGCGAGGATCACAGTCCGCCGCAACCGGTGCCAGTCAAATGGACCACCATCCATGGGGATCCCTCGAATGCGGACGAGGTGCCGGAGCCGCTGGCCTTGGCCGGACCGGAAGCCGCTGTTGCCGTGGAGGTCTCCCCGTCGCCGCACATCAAGCTGCGCTCCTTCTCCGGCCACCATCAGTGGCACATGGACGAGCGTCGTCTGCAGCCGCTCTCTCCGCCCCCGGAGCAGTACGGCCCCCTGCCTGGCCAGGCCATTCTGGTGAACACATCCTCCGGCAGCGGAGCCGGCACAGCGGCGGGCGGGGTGCCGGGCGGTGTGCCGTCGACGCCGCCGGAAACGCCTCCGGTGGTTGGCTCGCCCACGGGCAGCAGCAGCTGTCCGGCCCAGACCTATGCCCACCACTATGGCACCAGGACGCCAGGAGGATCGGCGACCACGGTCTCTGCCTCCGCGGCCGCTGCGGCCGCCGCCTCCGGAGCAGCGGCGGTGAGTGCCGCGGGACTGACGCACGACATGATGTGGCTGACGAACTCGATACGGGCGGAGCAGCAGCCGCTGGACCTGCGACCGCTCGCCTACCCGGGCACCCAGGAGGAGGTCGAGGAGTGGGACCATCGGCACCGGGACTACGCTCTCCAAGCGGCCGCCGCGCATCACCACCACCATGGCCAGCCGCTGATGCAGGCCCAGGGCCATCCGCACGGCCACAACGGACTCCCGCAATCGCACCCGCATCCGCATCCCCACCCGCACCAGGTGATGCTGCAGCAGGCCGCCAAGTATCCGCACCACCATCATCACCACTTCCACAACCTGGAGCTGACGCCGATCAACATGCACTCGAACTCGTACGGCGGAGCCGGGGGACCGGCCACGCCCACCTGCCTGCCCCAAGTGCCGAGCAATGGCAGCGGATCGGGCA
Organism: Drosophila ironensis; assembly: GCA_021223825.1. NCBI lineage: Eukaryota > Metazoa > Arthropoda > Insecta > Diptera > Drosophilidae > Drosophila > Drosophila ironensis. The sequence continues at coordinate 1,990,637 of JAJJHQ010010226.1, forward strand.
GCGGGGCCAGCAGCAACGGCGGCCTGGGCGCCGGCGTGGGCGGAGGTGGCAGCGGTCCGGGCAGCGTGGGGGGCACCAACTCGTGCATGATCACCCGGGCGACCCTGCAACCCTGCCGCCCGCTCTCGGCGAGCTCCACAAGATCCTCGAACAACATGTCGCCGCGCACCTGCTCGGGGGCGTACAGCAATGCCACGCTGGAGGATTGCATCAACGACGACATGCTGACCACGCTGACGGTGCGGGAGCTGAACAAGCGGCTGCACGGCTGCCCACGGGAGGAGGTGGTGCGCCTGAAGCAGAAGCGGCGCACCCTGAAGAACCGCGGCTACGCCCAGAACTGTCGCTCCAAGCGCCTGCACCAGCGCCACGAGCTGGAGAAGGCCAACCGGCAGCTGAACCAGGACCTGCACCGCCTCAAGATGGAGTACTCGCGGGTGTGCCAGGAGCGGGATGCCCTCATGCAGCGCCTGCAGCGGGTGGGAGCTTCCGCAGCCGGTGGAGGAGGGGGCGCTGGCGGCGCGGGGACGGGCGCCGATAGCCAGAGCTCACCGGAGTTCTACCTCTGACGCCAACTGGCGGCGGCTGCCGGAGGCGGCTCCTCCTCGTCCTCATCGTCCGCTTCGCAGCACCAGCAGCTCCACCTGCAGCACCGCGGAGCGCAGTGGCACTCCCAGCAGCTGGTCAACTAGGAAGGCACCTTTCCGCTCCCCGTGCAAGGATTATCGAAACATTATCGATTACCGCTCCCCGAGCGGATTATCGAAAGCATCTTGGCAGTTTCTAAGGTAGACTCTGTCTGGTATTGCAGGAACACGAATTTTCCTATTTTCCAAGCATTTGCATTACTTTCTTTTTAGATATTTATTTAGGTACCTACAAATATCAGCTACCGCTTTCCTCATTTATTTAAAAACACTCATTCGAATGCAAATTTTAGTACTATACTTAGTTTGTAGTTAAGATTTCCGAGAAAATTGGGCTTGTCGCCACAGATGGGGATTTCCACGGATTCCCGACTATTTTAATTGTGACAATAAATTTCAATTGAATTTAAGTTTGAGAACTTTCAAAGTGATCGATAGGGATTGTGAGAGAGAGAGCCGAGCGATAGTGGGAAAGGTGTTTGGATGGAACTTTTGCTGATTATCAGTCTGACTAAGGCAAAGATCGATTATAAAACCATTAATTCGAAACTCGTATGTATAAAGAACAAACATTGTATAAAACAATCTGCTGCTTCTGATTACCGATCGCTACATAATTACAAGCTACGAGTTAGTAACACACGCTTATTTGTTGATTAGTTCTAGCCTTAGTTTCTCTTCTAGTATTAAGCGAGAGCAGAAGCGGATAATAATAAAATTAACTAACAAATATCATAGATGCAGAGTTGTTCTTAGAGGCCGATTCGTTTCCGCTCCCGTTCCCATTTCCGTTTCCGTTTATACGATACCACCCCTCTCAGCCAGCAATAAAATCACTAAAACTAAAGGTTGTATTACGTTTAAATGTTGCAAATCCGACGATGTTGTATAAAGTAAAACTCAACTGAAGCAAACTAAAGCAAACAAATCCTATACTAAATAATGTAATGAGCACTCTAAATGAAGATAATGGAGATAATGGCAAATGTAAATAGACCCGCACTTAGAAAATACAAAGCAGCTATAGAACCGATTCTGTAAATTTTAAGATTTTTTCAAGCCAGCAATTCAAATGTCTCTCTCTTTAAAATCAGAAGAAGAACACGAATACTGAATGCAACAAAAACGAAATAAATGATAACTAATAACTAAAACAATTGTGAGTAGCTGATAAGTGTGCATAAAACAATTTAGTAATAAATAAATCTAAACTAAAAGTAAACCAACAAATTTGCGTGTTTATTGTAAAGGGTAATTTGGAACCAAGTCTATGGAAACAAGTAAGTAACATGGAGTAGGAAAGCAAAGGTATTACCTGGTTGTAGTTGAATATAAAAAGGTTTTATTTATTTTAGATAATATTTATTTTGCTCCAAGTGAGATGATGTTGGTTTTCCATACAAATTGTTACAACAGTTTCGGGATATACAGTGTTTCTTAATTGTGTCCCAGGTATATTTAAAGTAATTCATTTATTTTAGATCATATTTTTTTGCTCTAAGTGAGATTTTGCTTTAAAAACAAATTGTAACAACAGTTTTTGGATATACAAATTCCCTAAACTGTGTCTCAGGTATTTATTGATATAAAAATGAATTTAACGATGCTGAGTTTCATTATGTGCTAAAAATTTTGCAAATGATGTACCACACGAAATGCAATAATTTGTAGGGTCTATTAGAGATATTCACACTCACCGGAAAATACCAAATTTACCCCTGCAATCCAATAAAACGAATTGGCTCGAATACCATTGACTCTGAGTTCTTGTTAGATGGTAGCATCCCTTTCGCATAAGTCTCAAATTGAAAGAACCTAGAACCGAAGCTCTGCCTTATCTGGGTTTGCAGACCTTGAATTGCAAATAGCCGGGATTCTGATCTGCGTTTTCCATGGAAGTGCACCCGAATTCGGAGAAGTGCATAGGCTGTGTGGTCCGTCGGCTCGGATAAATCGCTAGCCAGCGGCGACCACCGCCAGCATCAGTTTGGGAATCAAAATAAACACATCCCAATCCGAGATCGCTGCGGGATCACAGAATTGTGACAACAAACAGGCGACGCTTGGTCGCGTAACGGAGCAAGCAGGAGCAGCAAAGGCGTCCCAAGTGGTGGCATTGAATTACAATGGTCAACATGGAGGCGATCGGCATCGCCCAGGCCCCATCGACGGATCGAGCCCCAAGTCAAGCGGCGTAATTCGGAGATCTGCGTCTGGACCCCATTTTTGCCTTGGAAAAATAGTTCATTAATAAAACGTTGTTTGTTTTCCTTGCCTTTCGGATTTGATTCGGTTTTTTGGCGGCGGCCGGGCCCAAGTCCGCCTCTGATCTTGAATTTATTATTTTCATTTGGATTATATGAGTTTCCTGCCGAGCCGGGAACTCTGCGTCCCCTTCTTGGGATTGGGGCTTATGTAACGAGTCGGATCCACTCGATCGGCGGATTGCGCAAGAAATTTTGTCGAATTCGGATTTTTTTGTATTTGTTCAGCCCTCAAGAGGCCATTTTATTTGATTTCTTTCCAGTTTTTTGCTTTTATTTTTGTTCTAGCTTATTCCTCGGCGAGCAGGAAGTGTCGGATTTCGATTTCTTTGCCGGCAAGCAAAAAATTTGGATAAATGAATTCGAAATATGAAGCCATTTGCGAGGGGTGAGGGAGAATAAACTACAATTTTTTTACTGAAAAAGGTTAGAATTTGCATATAACATTTGATGAAAATTAATTCTAGCTTTTCTGTGATGTTAATAAAATCTCTGACTTAATGTTGGCAATGAACTGCGGCCAAGGACCCGTTTTTGTGTGCCTTGTTCCCCCTGAAACTTATGAAAATCCATTGGTAATCTGAAAAACCTTTCAAAAACTCCATCCACTTTCGATTTCAGGCCGCCCACTTAGACTTCTTGGCTCGCCGCAAATCCGATGGCAATACCCAAACGCGCAATCGCTTGCCACTCGAGGTCTGCGACATTTTCGGCTTCGGCCTCAAGTGCAGATTAAACAATAATTATGAAATTCTGATGCAAATCGCCGGCGACCAAGAGTCTCATCACCTCCGACCCCTGCCCCCGGGCAAACCGACGAGTTGAGTGGATTATCCGGAGTGCGGGGGAGGATGTGGGAGGAAAGTGTGGCAGGGCATCTTGTCAAATGGAATTTATAGACACGGCAATGACAATCGGAAAACTGTGATGGCCGTGTGGGGCGCGGGGGTAAGTTCATCCCGGGCATAATCAGTGCTTAGGGGCAGAACCCAACACCGAACCCGAACTGGAGGACCGACCAGCCATCTCGGACAACTGGGATGATTGTCACACATTATTATGGTCCGAACACACACCGTTTGATTATGCTGCGCGCACTCGGGGTACTCTTTTTATGCCTGCACTGCGACGTGTGACGGCTTTGATGAGAGCATACACTCGAAATAAACTCTATAGAATTAATAATTCTTGATTTATAACTTATATAAATTATAAGATTAATTCCAGAGGCAATTGTTAAACTAAAAATCCGTGAAAGTGTATTTAATAAATTTACTTTTTGGCAGTTTGGATGTTCCCCATGGATGTTCAAATATATGGTCCTTGTATAAGTTTTTATTAATATAATTAATTAATATAAAATCAGACACCTTTTTGTTCATATAATTTAAAAGAAATTGGAGAATATAGATACATACAACCATACAACGTGTTGGATACTTAATGTAGGAAGTCCCAAGCGAGCATAATCATTATTTATTTCTTTAGTTCCCATTTTACTTAACTTTAATTGAATTTTTTTACAAAGTTGCAATTTAAATTTTTCTTGTTAAAACATAAATTTGAAACCTATATGACTGATTATCTTTGTAATCGAAGCCCAAATAAGGTGGCAGCTGGTAATGCTATTTTTTGGCAGTGTAGCGACGAAATCTCAGGATGGGGAAGGGACATATCTTTTTTGACCGTCTGGTTTGCGGGGTGGTGCGTTTTTTATGATGCTTCTCAAGTGGATGAGCCAGCGTCGAGCGACAGGCGACACGCTTAAGTGGCTCGCCATCGTCCCCGTCTCCAAACCCATCCGCATGCCCATCCCCAAGTCCATGTCCGTGCCCAAGCCCGCACCCATACCCATACCCATACCCATACCCATACCCGTGCCCGTGCCCGTGGCTTCTTCCCGTCTCCGGCGTTGTCTTAATTCAATCGATAGTTCACACATGTAATCGCACGGCCCGATGATTGGGGGCTTCTCTTCCTGCTTTTGCGACTTTCCTCGGCATGCATGCCACACACGTAGCGTTGACATTGAAATGGGGGCATGGGGGCTGATGGGGTCTATTTTGTTCCTATTTTGTGATCTGACTTTAACCTTAAATCGTTAACACATCAGCTCCCGGCAGTTGCCACGTCACTCTGCTGGCTACCATGGCACCACTGCTACTCATTAGCTTAATGAAGAGCGGAGCCAAAGTCCTTCGGAGGCTCATTAGTTGTCGCTTTGTTTGGTCGTCGAAAGTTTTTCACAAAATATGCTCGTAAATCTCGCATTGGCAGCTGCGAAAAAGGCAAAAATTTATCGCGTCAAAGGACAAGTGCCAAAAAGTTTGTGGACCAAAAGCTTATCAATCATTGGTTAGTGGGTAAGTATGTGGGCATGTCATGGGTTGATAGCACCGGAAAATGTCCTTTCAAGTTGTGTAAATAAGATAAAAGTTGCACTAGCTTGTTTGGAATAAGTCTAGGTTGGAGTCTTAAGCTTTTAGCCGCAAATTTCAATCAAAACCTTTAATTTGAAGCTTCTGAAAGACCCCAAAATCAAAGTATACATTATTGGTTAAGGTTATATTTTTCGCCAGAGTTTATTATCCTTGTTAATCGGCAAATTTAATCTCAGCCTTGAAATCTCGTCACCATACTAAAGTCTTTCCGTTTATAATCTGTGGGCTGGCATCTTGCTCAAGCTCAGGGTTTCTTTTTACTTTTTGTTCTCCCTCACGATTCAGATTTTGCAAAGGAACATCCCTTTTTCCGATCGAAGCTCATTGTCTTGCGTTTTTTTATTGATGGGCTGCCTTGAATGTTTTTTACGACTTCATGCGACCGGTCAGTGTCAAAGTCGCCCCTCATCTGAGTCCAGAGTCCAGGGTCCCGTGTCCAGAGTCATTCATACATCCTTTGCCATGCAGTTGAGTCGGTCGGACGTCCCCGAGGCGATTTTCATAGTTCGACATCCGTTTGCAATGTATCTTTATCGTTTTATACCGCTTCCGTGCCCAGGGCCTCGGCTCCGGCGTCGCATAATTTCCGTAATGACCAATGATATAAATGGAACTCATTTGCCAGTCCTCCCCGCTACCCCGGCGTCCGGATCTCTTGTCTGTTGTCCGCTGTCCGTAGTCCGTGGAATTGATGCGCCGCCGTAAATCGCTTTGCACCCCGCCTCCATAGTCCGGAGTTTTTTCCGGACTTTGTCCAGCAACGTCTTGGACTCCTTTAACGTTTGTAATAATAAATTAAATCACATTTGGGCTTCTTTCAAGGTTCGATACTCTAACTAAGGGAAGTCTAACTAAACTAAGGGTATGCCGGGTTTTTCTGAAATTTATTAATATAATAAATCAATAACATAAGTTCTTTATCGTATTGAACTTAATTGAGTTTTTAAAATTGGAATTAAACATAAAATTGTAAGGTTGTAAGGTACATTTGCATAGCATTACGCGCTCGAATATTTTCAGAACTTCTAGAATTTTTGAGGAAGGGCATCAGTTCTTTCGGTCTTTAAGGACCTCCCTTCGTTTTTAGGACGCTCGGTGTGCGTCCAAGTGTGTGGACCACGGCATGATGTCCCTTCGGTTCATTGGCTGTGGCCCATAAAAAGAGGCAAATGGGGGACGAGCAAATCGTGTAGCATAAAGCATATGAAGACATTTGCCTTCAACTTCGGCCCATTACAAATTGGTTGAATTTGATTTTGGCCCACAAAAAAAGAAAGAAAAACACCAAACAAACTAGAGACGAAACTCCCATTCTGCGGTGTCCACTGCCGCGATGAGAAGGTTTCCGGGGATTTGGGTGCCGGGCGGGGGGTTGGCAGATGAGCGAAACTATTCTGGGGCAACCTTCGGCGAGCGGTGGCTTTTAGCAGAAGGTTGCACCAGTTGGCCACCACCCCGATTTGCTGCCACCTCCCCAGCCCCCTTCGAAAGCGGCTTGGAGAAGAAGCCAAAAACCAGGTAGTGCCGGCGACACAGGTGCATTTAAATTGTTTTTGTTCTTGCCTTCAGTACTTGTTGGCTCTTTTTCCATTTCGGTGTATTATATTTTTTTGGTATTATGGTTTTTTCTTCACTCCGGTCTGGGTGTTTTCTTTCCGCCGATTCGGCAGATTTATTTTGTTATTCTTTCGCTTCAAGAGTGGCTTATATAAAGAGGCAAACAAAAAGCTAGATGAGTAATGAGTGCACTTGTACATAGCTTAAGATCGGATGTACATGCACTTGGCCAGAGGAATTAAATGAGGACCCGCAAAGAGTTTCCTGGAATCCCCGAAAGGAATGTTCTTCGAGATGAACGAAAACAATGTTGATAAGGGAGGGAAGATATATGATAACACAATGCAAATGGTCTTGGTATTCCATTAAAAACCTCAAGTTTTGGTTAAATTACCGAAATAGGAATTCATAAATAGAATATATACAAAAGGATTATAGCATTTAAGAGAACATGGGAATATGATTATTTAGAGACATCCGATCTTGAAATACCATTGTTGACATGACTCCCACCCGCTAGACAAATAAATAAGACAAACGTTTTAAATCGCGACTCGGTTACCTCGAAAAAATTATACAACAACCGTGGGAACATAAACAGCGGCTTCCCTCACGTTCTGTTTGCATATAAAATCATTTACGAGCCAATGTGATACCCAACGTCATTGCACAACTCAGACAAGTGCAATAAGAGCCCAAGATCGCCGATCAGGTCTGTAAATTGAAATGGAGAATATCAATTATGGCTACAAAGGACAACATCTTTAAAGTATCTATAAAACGTGAGAATTTGGCAGGCTTCGCTTAATTGGGGGAACGAAATACTGTGGCGTCCACAATTATAGCGCTAGAGATATTAAATTTAGTTATACCATGGGTAAAGCCAATATCATCTGTCTTGCGCGCCGCGAACTTCTCATACACACACAAATCTACAAGCACAAACTACTAAAAATTATTGCGCCCAAAATTCCTATGCTATTATAATGTTCTAAAAATCAGGTGTAAAGTGAAAACGGGTATTTATAGCCGAGACACTCGACTATAATCGTTCCCACTGTTTAAGGTTGTTATATTGAAGGATCTACAAACTTTTTATTTAACCTGCTAAAAGTGTGTTTTGTTTGAACTGATTACTGATAATCTTGAGATTGCTTTCTCTTAGAAAAGTATCTCTGGCGATAAAGTTTCAACTCAGTCTACCTCTGATTTGTGCTGATTAGAATTAAATGCAAAAACAATAAGACCGGCGATTGCAACACGAGGCGTGAGGTGAGGGGGATTTTCAACGACGCTCGTGTCAGCATTCTGAGGTCGAAGCTGCTGGTCAGTGAACCCGTTGCGGGAAACTAAAAAAATAAAAACAAATTAACACCACACCAACAGTAATAAAAGTGCAACAAAAAAAGTGATTGCCATAGCGAAATTGCGCTTCCAAGTCGAAATCTTTCTCTACGGAAAGACTGCAACAAATTGCACGCGCGACGCGCGCTCATAATGAGGTTACAAAACAATTTTCATCCGTTCTTTTTTTTAAATAAATCAATTTAAATATTTCGCCAACATATTGTTATCAGAGCAAGCCAACGAATTTAAATAAATTTTTGCGCAAATTGTTTCTGCTGAATGAGCAATAAATTCGAGAGTGAAAAGAAGACAAAAAAGAGCTACGAAAAAAGTGGCAATCGATTGCAGTGATCAGCATTCCGTCAATTCGCCGCTTAATTTATTTATTGTTGTCGACGACGACTGCAAATGCAATTTGATGATTTAATTAATATTGAATTACACTACCATTAAGAGCGGCTCGATAATTATACAATCTGTGCATGGCAGGAGTGAGGAGCCCTGCTTGCTCCTTGTTATCGACTCTTGCCTGCCGGCGTTGGGACTGTACCTGACTTAATTTATGCCAGGACAAATATTTAGCGAGCAAACACACATACACTCTATGGCACACACAACTTTGGCCCGGGCTTATTAATTAAGAGGCCCGGGACTCAGGCGCACAGAGCTTCCCGGTGCGGGAAATCGGAAAATCATAAAAGCGTAAAATCGAAATGGTGGCTGCCAAACTGACTGCTTCCTGCCTGCCATCTCCCTCATGTCCTTGCCTGTCCTGTCTGTCTGCCTGTCCGTTCCGCCGGCTCCCCTTTATTAACACGCATATCAATTCATTTTGATTGTAATTTATGCCGTAGCCAATCGCTGCATATCGCTCACATCGCCCACTCCACGGGGCAATAAAATTATTGTTTGTGGATGGCTGTGGAAGTTCCTGCTGCAGTTGGGACCAGCATCGCAGTGGCACAAAATCGCTACTGGGAGAATAAGTCGAACAAGGCCACTTTTCCTTTGTTTCCTGTTTAGTGGAGCGTGATGTTGAAATGGAAATCTCATTTTTGGGGGGAGCACATACGAGGCCGGGGGGTGGCCGGAGTATGAGGTAGATTTATGTTGCCCAAGAATTGTTTAAAAACTTGTAAAAGCCAGTAATATCCAATATACTTTCCTCACAAACCAGATGTTTATGATGGCCATAAGACTTTCGCGATTTGAGATATGAACCATTTGATGGTTGTCTGCTGGTTTCCGTACGCGTTTAGGAAAAACTTTGATATAATAGATTTGCTTACTTTAGAGTAAACAAGTAGCAGCGCTGTGGTCGAGATTTCTCGACGAGGAGATACTGTACCTATTTTCTACATTAGTAGAGCTAATATACAACGGCGTTGGGAAAATCTGTCCGTTACGTTTCTCCATAAAAACATGCCGCGCACTTCTCATCCGCAATGTTTATTTAGGTATGAATAAACCACACTCATCCACAAGCCGCGAAATCTAATAAGTATTTCGGACTTACATATCACTTGAATGCACAGCTTCAGGACCGACGGACGATGATTTCCTTGGATGACTCCCAACGCAAGTTACAAGTCAAGTCCGTTAGGTGCGGTGATGTGGCCATAGGGGGGTGGTCCTCGCGATCTCGATCTTCTATGATGCAGCGTATCTCCAGCTTCAGTTGAGAAGATGCAGCAGATTTTTATATGACAATGGTGCTGCAGTGAAAGCAACAGCCGGGTCCAAATAGCGGGAGATGACGTCAGACGGGGCAATGATCCTCCATTCTGCAGTAGATTGTTGGCGTGAGATCGGCCGGATCCGGTGCTGGAGATGCGCTCCCGTCCAGGAAATAGGCGCCCAGGACGACGTCTGGCGAGGGGAACTGGTGGGGACCTAAAGGGAGAGGGGAGGGAAAAATTAGTTTGCTTACCCAAAAAATCGGGCTCCATGAAGCTTAAGTAATGTTCTGTGTGCTAGGGAAAACTACAGGATGGAAACTAGAGGGGGAAACTAGAGGGGGGAAACTAGAAGGGGGACACTAGAGGGG
>JAJJHQ010010226.1:2001010-2037371 GCA_021223825.1 Drosophila ironensis
TAGTTCCCTCCTGTAGTTCCCTCCTGTAGTTCCCTCCTGTAGTTCCCTCCTGTAGTTCCCTCCTGTAGTTCCCTCCTGTAGTTCCCTCCTGTAGTTCCCTACTGAAGTTCCCTTCTGTTGTTTTCCTCCTGCAGTTCTACGATCTATTGGACAATGGAGGATCATTGCCCCCTTTGATGTCATCTCCCCAATTTGGACCCAGCTGTTGCTTTCGATGCATCTCCTTCGTCATCCTAGAGTCTGCTGCATCATCTCACCTGAACCTGCGAACAGCTGCATCAGAGTGTCCCTCCTCTAGTGTCCCTCCTCTAGTGTCCCCCCTCTAGTGTCCCCTCTTATCTCCGCGCCTAATGGACTCCACTTGTGACTTGCTCTGGAAGTTATCTAAGGAAATCATCGTCCATCTGGTCTGAAGCAGTGCATCCAAGCGATATCCTGCACCGTGTCTGGAGGCCCAGGAGATCGAGATCGAGCAGACCCCCTTTGGCCTCATCTCCCCGCTTAGGAAATCCAGTTTCACCTTCGCTGGAAGTCATCCAAGAAACTGCCGCATCATCTCAGCTGAAGCAGTGTATCCAAGTGACCCGCTACATAAACAATATGTACAATTGGATTTGTACAATATGCATTTGGCACACAAAGGTCGACCAAATACAAGGAAGGAGATCGACCAAATACAAGGAAGAAGTTTCCCAGGCTACTATCAGGTATACCCAGAGTCTTTAATCCTTGACGTAGTTTTGTCCGTCTATAATGATTTTTCTCCTCTTACAATTTTAGGTGATCCCGAAATTTTCGTCAGTTCAGACTCGACTGTCACATTCGCTGCAAGTTTCTCTGGGATCTGCTGCATCATCGGAATTGCAGCAGTGTGTCGAGGCGACTTACTGCTTAAAAAAGACCGAGGCCAAGGAGATTGCCTCGCCTCAGGAGCAGGTAAGTCCGAAGTACTCATTAGATTTCGAGTTTTTTAGTTGAGTGTGGGAAGTTATGGAGTGCGCGGCATGTTTCTATGAAGAAACGTAACCGTCAGATTTTCCCAACACCGATAGGTATTAGCTTTACTAATGTAATTTCCGCGTACCTAACAAGTTAACATTGTGGGCGCTACAGAAATACGCGATTTGTGGGATGCTTGGGATGGTAGCTGCTTTTTAAAACAAACTTGTGCTGATCGGGTGCAGATCACAATTCGGAATACGCAATTGGTTTTTGTCTATCTATCATAATCTCCAAAATCTAGGCGTTCATACAGCCAGACGGATAGAAGGACATAGTTAGATCGACGCGGTTGTTGATGCTACTTTATGGAAACGCTTTCTTCTCCATGTTACATATATTTGCACAAACCTAATACACCATTTGTACTTTAAGGTACATGGTATAAAAATTTATAGAAATATAAATACAGAAAATATAAAACTGTTAGCATTAGTTATATTGTAATGTTATTTAAGGTTCCGATTTGGAGAATCCTGCCATTGGTATCTCGACCCTGACCATGCAATCAACCTAATTGAGTTGCTCCAATGGCCAACTTGTGCCCTCCCTTTGCTCATCCCAAAGGCCCAAGCCCCCAACTGTTCCAAATCAAAAGACAAACGTCGACAAATGACCCGGCGCAGTGAATAAATGAATACCAGAAAGCCGGACAACTAGCAACTGAATGTATTCGGTAACAATTCATTAAGCAAATAGAAATGTGCGCTAAACGCATTAAGAGATTAGCACACATCGACCAGGAACAACACGTCGGTTGGTGGGGGAAACAGCGCCACAGAAAACAGAACAGAACCCAAGCGAACCCATCGATAAACCATCGACCAGAGCTGGACGAGCAGCTAATGACCCTCATTTGCTGGCCAAGCCAGAGAAGGCAACTTGGGGGTCGCTGAGTCAATTTAATTGCAGGCCCAGAAAAGGGGACTTTTCGTGTGTGGTTTCATCTCCGGACTGCAAGTGTAAATGCGGCAGGACATGTGTGAAAAGGTGGAAATCACTGTTGCTGCCACTGGTTTGTTAAGAGCTCATTGTTTCGCCAACAATGTTGCATGTGCTGATGATGCCTCAAAGTCTCCGATGCCCGGAATGCAAAGCGGAAGTTGCCGGTTGAAAATCACTTAAGTGCAATTTTCGGTTTTGCAATTGCGGATTTCGGGGTGGATATGGTTTATTGTGGATACCAAGAACGGCTTGTGTTGAGCTAGCAAATATTCAATTGAAGAATTTTTAATAATCAGACAGCTTTAAGCGGGTATTATATGAAAAGGTTTAAGTAAGCGTGGGTTAAACTCCCATAATAATATGTTCCTTGTTTTCCCACTTCCTTCCCAATCAGTTTTCCGGCTCAATCTTCCACGGAAGTGACCCACATAGAATCCTTAAGCTGCATGCGACCAAACATCACGTTCCAGCTTTTCGCTTTCCGCTTTTCTGGTTCGTGTTGTCGGACTCAAATTCACGCTATCCTTTTCATCAAAACCCCACCATGTCTCCTGTCCTGCAGAGTCCTGTCCTGGCTTCCCTTGTCCCTTGGTCATGTGATAAACGTTTATGATTATTTTTATGTTCCTTCCGTTCAAGTCTCGGGCTGGACTGGACTCTGGCTTGCCAATTTGACGCTGATATATCCGGGGACTTGATTTAGTTTAAATAGCGCTGGAGCAAGGGAAATAACACTGGTCACAAAATCTACATAAATATCTAAAAATTGGCATTAAATGGTTTATAAAATTCATTTATTTGCGAGGGTTTTGTTCATGAAACCTGCTTTCAAAATAAAGCAGATTGTATGACATTTAGTTGCATCTATGCTTTGTGTGTTCCCATTACGAGTATTATAAAGGAATTGTTAAATTTTCTTGTAGCTTTCATTGAATCCAAGAGTAATTTGAATCCAAGAGTAACTTTTCTTGAATAATTTTCTTGCAGTGCTTGCCATCCTCCCGGCCAATGCAATTTATGACTTTTTGGGGGAAGAGTGTCACAAAAAATAAAGAATATGTAGCAGCAAGTCACACGTGACTGCAGTGAATTTAGCTGCTGCCTCCCACAAACGCCCGCCCACATGTGTGAACAAATATTTTTTAGAGGGTGTCCGAGTCCCAGGATGCGGGCATCCTTGGAAGCGCCATCCACCGCTGGCTACGTGTCATTTGTCCTATCTGGTCGAGCAAATCTTCTCGGCCACTGCCCGGATTCTTCCCTCGCCCGGCCAGGACAATTTCCATAATCGCTGGTTAAACAACACAGCACACCCACCAGGACCACCAGGACCTGGTCAAGCTGACCACAGTTTACGGCCCCTGGTTTTACGGCCGTAAGCCTTTCCGGTTACGCTCCTAAGTCCCCTTTTGTTTGAATTATGCCTTTACATATTTTTATTCACTTAACACATCGCCGAGGGGATGTGTGTGTGGCCGGCCGGCCGGGCTAAAAAAAGGGGTTCATGGGCTTAATCAAATTATGGCTTATCTCGTCGGAGGTCAAAACGCAAATAGCCATAAACATGTAGATTAAATCCCCATTGACCAGATCCGACCAGTTGGTTGGTCACCGGTGGCTCCCTGTGACCTTGTTTCTTCCTCGGATTTTATTAGGTTTAATCCCTTTAATGGTGTCCCCAATGCACCGCATAAATTTGCATATGTGTGTTTTGAGTTTCGGTAATTAAATCTCTAGTTCCATGCTCAACACTGATCGGTGGTAAATATTTTGCCAAACATGAAACCAACTTGTTTGCGTAAGTTTTGAAGGGTTATTTATGGGTTTTTACTTCAAGGGAGAAAGGAACTTTGCACTAATATTGTCCAAATATTACTAAAATCGGTTATTAGTTTGGTTCCCAAAAAGTTACAGTAGAGTTACTAAAGTTACTAAATAAAGCATCTTGATTTTAGGGAAATCTCCACCATAAATTTCCATAAAATCAGTCCGCCAGGACACCCCATTTAAAGGGCAAATCGGAGACAATACTTTAATATCGTTGCCCCGAGAGTTTCCCCCAAAATGAACCACAGAAATCCATAAATATCGACTGGTATTCAGTGTCCTGGAGTATCCGGCCACCAGCAGGAGCAGTCAAAGAACCGGCATCGTTTCATGCTCAATTCAAATGTTGTTCAATCTCATTCAAACAATTTGTATTGTAGTTTTATTACCACAATAAAACGGATTAAGCAGCTCGCTGTTCTCCCCTTCGGACCGAAGGATGTGTGGCGAAAAAAAAAGGATACAATGAAGTCAGACCCGAGAAAAGGAGGCGTGCCCGGCGCTGGTCGTGTGTGAGCTTGCCTTTTAAATTGGTTGAATTTCCGCACGAATTAAATTTCCTCGGTGCCGGCGGAGTGAAGGAGCGCAAAAATATTTCACGCTTCAACTGATTGACGATTTGGGGGGCAGGATATACAATATTATAGAGTCCTTTCCGGCATATTTCACACTTTGCCCGTACAAATCAGCGACACGTGGCAAGTGCCATATAATTTTAAACATTGAACACACATAAAAACCGGCAAGGAGACCCCAAGAACTTTGCTGAAGTCTTGAACTTGATACTGAGGAATTTTGAAGAGGTTTTCTTGTTTTTAAAGCAGACGTAACTTTAAACTTTTTGTGCGCCTTTTTTGCTTTTCCAGTGAAGCGTCCAGCTCATTTGGCTTAAAATTTTATTATCCCCAATCTCCGAATGAAACGACAAAATTAATTTTTCTCCTTTGTGGCATTTTACATTTTACATTTTGTAACTTTCTTTTATGGCCGCTCAAGGAAAGCAGCCGTATTTGGTGAATCGTTTTACTTCGATTTCACGCTGCTGCTGCTCCTTTCAGCTATCTATCCATTCGTACATATGTCTGATTCATATCTAAATCTATTACAATTCATATTCATATGCCAGGCACACAAATATCCCATCCACCCTCCTTCTGACCTGCAAAATTGTGACTTTCAGGGGGAGGCGAGCGAAAGTGCGTTTCGCTGGGTTAAGTTTTTCGTTACATTTTCAAGGGCTTTCCCAGAAGATTTCTTTTTATTTTTCAACATTTTTTAAATCAGATAAATTCTTTTGTCAATTTAGATACTCCTATTAATAATAGAAGTAACCCCCAACCGGATAAAAGCTATACAAAGTGGAAGTTTATAGAATTTTAATTGAACTCAAATGCTTCAGGAAAAACCAATTTTGGAACTGTCTGCCACTGTCCTCTGGCTGGTTAAATCAAGTGTTAAAGAGTTTTTCTTTTGGAGTAAACTCTTTTTTGTGTCGCTATTTCTTTGGGACTTTCTACCCCTTTTACGAGAGCGTCTTCCCTGCTGCTGCTTAGCCTAATATCCAAATAAACATACTTTATCCGTTATTGCCGTCAAATTTATGGTTTCTTAAATGCCACCCCGCCTTCTAGAGGAAATATGAGATGGTAGCCGGGATTTTGATGAGGGTCCTTGGCATATCCTTTTTATAAACTCAAACGGGTTCAGTACTGTGAAGTCTATTGGTCAATTGCTGGACAGCTGGATAAATTTATTAGATGCAACAGAGAAGCATACATTTTCCTTTGATGTAGTCATAATAGATACGGAAAACACTTTGAGAGTTTCCGGGGAAATAAAGATATATCCGCCACGATCCCAGTGGATTTCCAATTGCAATTAAAGCAATGTGACAAGGTCACCGGGCTCTCCACTCGTTTTTATTTTGCACAGATGACAGAAAAGTGCCAAAAGTGGCGCCGCTAACGAAATTGCAAATTTTGCACAAGCTCCGAAATGCAATATGTACAAACATGCATATACACATGCGGGAATTTTTATGATTCAGTGGAATGCATTTGAAATCCATGACGGAATAAGCGGAATAATGCCATGCACACACCTACCCCAATTTTACCGGGGGGAAAGCTCCATTTCCCGGGACAGCTTTTGCGCAGGTCCACGACTGGAAAATGAATTACGAAGTGTCCTCCATTTTGGGGGGGACACAGATCCCTCGGAGGGAGAGTTAGGGGTGGCGGTATCCTTCGTCCCTTGTAGGTATGTATGCTATGTTTAGGTGTGAAATCTGCAGAGAGTCTGAAAGGGAGCGGTATATAAACATATATATGTACAAATCTATGTATCCAGAGAGAGAGAGTAAGAGGGTGAAATCAGCTAAATAGAAATTAACCAGGGCCACAACAACAATAACAAATCAAATTCTGGAGCAAGCGCATAATTCATATTTTACACGCCCCTTTTTGAGGGTGAGCAGGTGTGTTTTTGCACCTAGTTACCTGTATATATACTGCACCTTATGTCTATTCTTATATACATAATCTCCCGGAAAGCAAACCTAATTATGATGGACTTAAGTCAATATATAATTAAGAAATTGATGGTGACTATGTACGAATGAAGTTTACACAATAAATGGAAATGTAAATGGTAATATACTCCATCTCGAGGCCGGACCATAGTTTGGTCTGAAAGCGTAGACATGTCTATTGTAATATTAAATACATAATCTACCGGAAAACAAAGGTAAATATTGACTTCCGTCAATACATCATTTAGAAATGGATGGTGAATATGTACGAATAAAGTTTACACAATAAATTGAAGTCTAAATGTTAATATACCCCACCTAGAAACGGGATCATAGTTTGATCATTATGCGTAGAAATTTCTATTCTAATATGCATAATCTCCCGGAAAACAAAGCTAATTATGATGGAGTCAATATATGTATAATTAAAAAATTTATGGTGAATATGTACGAATGAAGTATACCCAACAAATATAAGTATAAATGGTAATACACCCCATCAAAAGCGGGATCATTGTTTGATCTAAAAGCGTAGTTATTATATATCAATTAATGTGAAATTATGTGAAAATACTTGAGTCACACAACAAAGAATAAAAAAAGACCTCNCCCTTAAAAGGTCCCCATACCGCATGTAAAGCTCCATAAAATTCATTTTTAAAACCTTTTTGTACTCAAATTCATTAGAAAAGGCTTATCAACACGTTTTAGTAGTAGGTGGTTTGCTTTGGTTTAAGGTGGTTTGGTGGTTTGCTTTGGTTTAACATTTCATTAAAATAAATAGTCACATAGCACCATAACAATTACGTGAATATCTGAAAGTTTTAAGGTTGTCTAATTATGAGTTAACCTTTGCTTAGAAAACCTTACACAAATCGTTAAAAATTATTAGCAGCTCAGAGTAGTACTAAGTTATAGGATAGAAATGAATGTTGTATATCCCCTGCAACCCCTTCAGTCTTGGCAAAAGGGTTTATTTGAGGGTTTATTTTTAAATTTCAGCAATGAGAAGCATTGATTTATCTCCTTGCCCGCCTTCTTCGAGTCAAGACCTGCAAGCCTTTGAACACCAAAAGGTTACCTGTTTCAGAGGCAAGCCAAAAACGAGCCACCAAATAAAGACATCATTAGAAAATCATGTAGCACATTAGTCGAACTGTCGTCGCCTCATCCCCGCCCCCGGGACACCCGAACCCCGAGGCCCACCCACTCCGGGAGGCAAAGGCAAAGGCAGCCGCAATTGCCATTATGTTGAACACGCAAGTCAATTGATGCAATTTGTTCGACCAGCCGGAGAGATGGAGGGAGAGCCGGAGTGCCGGAGTGCTGGAGTGCCGGAGCAATTTCCCCAGTGACAATCTGACATGCCGTAACAGGTTCACGGTCTGACGAATAGTGGGTGGTGCCCTGCGGGCGAAGGACACGATGGGTGGGGGATGGCCCGCTCTCATCAACAGTTAGCAGCTTTTCCAAGGGTTGCCCGGGCCAGGACGGGCCAGGCCAGGCGCGCCCTTAAATGAATTGCGGCGATTTATTGCGGTAATACTCATTTAGACGACCTGCCCCTTGGGGGGGCAAGCACTGCCAGTGCCCGCCACCCGAAAGTGGAAGCTGAAGTTGAGTGCAAACAATGCACACAATAAAAATAAATCTCCTGCAGGCCGAGCCAATGTGCGCTGCGTGTTTTGTTACACCCGTGGGAAGTCCGGGTGAGAAGTTGTCAATTACTTGCGAATCGATCGGATCCGATTCGATTCCTCTTTGGCATTCATGTCATCGCCAGGTGCCCGGTCCATCCACGAATAATCGCCCTAATTGGCCGAGAAAAAAGTACGTGATACGCAGGCCAATTAATATGCCCGTATATATAAGTAGTACACCCCGATTCCAAACGTAAATCAGCATTATGCCGCCGCAATGAAAATGAGCTCTAAATTCAATTACATGCCTTGTCCGCCGCATCTTAAAGGAGCTCTCACTCCTCCATCCGCATAAATCAAGAAGTCCTGGGCGCTTCGGGAGTGGGACTCTAATTTACCCAGAGCCCAGGACCTGTGACGTCTTAGTTGATGAAGATGCTAAGCGGCTTTCGGTGCTCATAACTCACCGGGACACTTTGTCACATTATGCATTTAAATTTAATGTGTAATTTATGGCCGGATTTGTCGACCTTCGCCAGGCACAAACTAATTAGAAAGTCGGAGCTGGTTGGGGATTCAGATGAATTTAAAATTAGGTGTCGTTTTCACAGCACTTTTCAATGACTAAAACTATGGGCGAGCCACAAGCTGTTATCAGGGAACTCCCCCGATATCCTTGATGTTCTGTTTCTATTAATTACACTCCATAATGGTTACTTCCGTCAGACCACATAATAGCATAATTAATCGATATTAAATGAACAGCAGCAGCAACAACAGAACAATAAACGCCGGAAACCAGCCACAAAAGGTTAAATTAAACGAAGTAATTGTTACACAGCCTCACAGTGTTCCAACCCCTCGTTGTGAGGACAACCCTCCAGTCCTGGCCGGGAGTCCTTGGTCTTTACAATGCATAATAAACAGTTGAACGGGCCAAGTGGGGGAAGCCTGAAGCTCGTTGAGATTTTGATTTTTAAACGACTCACCCACCCAACGGGCGGTGGAAAGTTGAGGGATTTGTGGGTGGGTTGGGGAGTTCCTTCAAAAGACAAGGCTGTAAAGCGCACAAAGTCACACGGCAGGTGGCATTGAACAACCCAAAGATATTGGGGTTTGGGCGATCCACACACAAAGTGATTTAAATGCATTCCTAATGGGATGAAATTATGTAGTGTCTGGGCTTCGGTTCTCCAGCAAAATCTCACTCCAAATTTGCGGTTTTTGGAGGGGAGAGTATAGATATAAATATGCATGAAGTTGCGCTTTTGATGTGATATCCACCCCATCCAGGGTTTTTAAATGACGAAAAGGCCAACTTTAACTTTAAATTGCACCTTTTTTTAATTAAAATTTCGCTATAAAATTATAATTAATACCCACCCAAAGGTCTCCTTGAGGTCTTTTTGATGGCCGGCTAAAGCCGCTTAAAATAATTCCACAACAATTTGTTACTACTCTCCATTTCGGGGGTCACATTAAACATCTTATCAGAGCTTAGCAGCTGCGGGGTCACTGCTGCCATCGATGTGATTACAGCTTTTGGCGCTCCAGTTGGAAAATCAGCGGTTTTAAATGACCGCAAGGCGGGGGAATGTTCATCTCCAAATACTGTATTGATGGTGCGTGTATATAGCGATGCAGACGCTTCGAACGGGCTTTGAACTCCTCGAGGTTGCCGGGAACACTGATGACCTCTTTCACCAAATGCGGCTCCGCCACGTAGAAGTCGTCACCTTAGGAAAATCAAAATGGTTATACTTGGTTTTGCTACTAGATTTCGGTTAACTTACCTGGCAGTACGCTCACCATTTTACCCTCACATTCGTAGATCACCGGCAGGTATAGACAAGTTCCCAATTGACTGCGTTTTATGGCAAAATTTAGAAGAGTTTCGTATTCTTGTATTCCCAGTAAACGCGACAACTCATAGACTTGAGGGGGCAGTAGGTATAGCTCATCTAACGAACTCATTGTGAGTAGTTGCTTTGGATTAAGCCACTGGAATACAAATGATGAGTTTTTCTGTAGAATTACATTAAATAGTTTTTCTTACCAGAGTTTCCTTGACCTCCGAGGGCTCTTCAAACACTTTTGGTTGCTTGTCCACAAAGACAATAAAGAAAACGGTCTCGTAACTGAAAGAAACTTGCTTTTAATTTCGGTTTCCCTATTTTTTAAAAGCTTACCCTTTGCGAAGAAAACCGGGACTTGCCCAGGCAGACCATTCATGCAGGGCCCAAAGATCGGGCACCACTTTCAGCTCCTTGCAGAGGCTCAAAAATTCACTGGGCTTGTTGTGAACCCTATGCTGCCATTCCTGAAGATTGGGGACATCCTGCACGCAGGAAACGGGCCCAAAATCGAGGTCTTTACTGCTTCGGCACAGCAATACGCCCACCTCCTCGAAGCACTCCCTCACCGCTGTCAGCCGCAAAGTTATCTCCCTGGAAAACACGCCAGGGGGCAAAGATTAATCCTAATCTTTGAAGAGTGTGAACCTTTGGAACACGACCCTACCGCGACCAAATGTTGGAGCGCTTGAAGAAGCGATCGTAGCAGCCGGTGCCCTGGGGCGCCAGGATGGCGGGTCTATCATCCCGGATGAGCACAAGGCGACGCAGTGCCTCCTGCGGGACACCAAAGTCCTCGAAGTACTGCAACCACTCGACACTTTCATCCGCCGCGTTGTCCAAAAGGCCACCGGGGAAAACCGCCTGATTTGCTAGCACAGCGGTGGCGTCGCTTCGCTTGAGCATCAGCAACTGAAAGAGAATCCGGATGAAATTAGTATTCCACGGAGCATAATCCGTGGGAATCGCAAGAGATCTTGTGTTATACGTGCTTGGTAATCTCTGCTCTTTCCGGCATCTTTGGTAACCAGAATCACGCTGGCAGATGTTCGCCAAATCGTTTGTTTTTTGCTCATAACTACAGCTCCCTAAACTAAATCAAAATCGGCTTGATTGGTGGGTTTCACCAAAGTGTTTGTTTGGCTCGGGGAATCAGGTGTTTGCGAGTGCAAAACAATCGATATCGATGACATGCGAAAGGAAACGGCGGGCTCGCTATCGGAACTGAAATTTGAATTTCGTGCGGAATTTCAACTTTTCGCCTCGGATTTGGATAAAGCCAAAACGAAGCCAAAGCATGACCACATACACGCGAGATTACACGCGAGCAACAAAGAAACTCACTAGCGTATTTAAGCGTTTGCCCTTGCACCAGAGCAGCACACTTGCATTTGAACAGCAATGAAGCAATTTCTTGGCTTTTCACTACTTCTCATCGCCTGCTGGGCATCCGTTGCCCGGGCAGAGGATTCGGAACTCAAGGCCCTGGAGGAGATCTCCAAGGATGCCAAGGAGTCCAAGGATCTGCTGGTGAACATCAACGAGGTGGCCATCAAGACCGAAAAAGCTTTGGTTGACCAGCAGGAGGTCCTCAAGGTCCTGGGAGTGATCGAAGTTTTGGTTGGCGAACTCTCGGTGGGACTGGCAGCTCAATCGGATAAGACGGCGGCCGCCCTGTTCAACGTATCTCGGGAGGGCGAGGAGTACAGTCGACGCACCCAAGCCGAGCTCCAATTCCTGGCCCGCCTCCAGGAGGGCACTGCCGTGCTCCTCGAACAGTTGTCCCTTAAAATGGAAGCCTACCAGCAGCATGTGCTCGATAGCTCCAAGAAGATCGATCAGGACATCAACGAACTGGCCAAGCTCGTCACCCGCACCGTTCTGCCCAAGCTGAATGACCTGAAGTTCTCCTTCGACAACCTGGAAACCTCGCAAATCAACGTCGAGGTGGAGCTGAAGAATCTCGCAGGCATCAAGGATTCGACCGATGAATCCAACCACAAGCTGGATGTGCTGGAGGAGCAGCTGAAGCAGCTGAATAGCACTCAGGAGGTCCGTCTGAATGCCCTCATTGGAGCTATTAACCATCTGCAGCCGTTGAACACGTGGAAGGTGGAGGGTGCACTGCGGGAGTTGATCATCTCCCAGAAGCGAATCGAACTCGATCTGGAGCAGTGCAGCAGGCAGTCCTCGCCCTGGCAGGGTCCTCAGGGTTACCCCGAGATTCCCCATTCCCCGAGCTACGGAATTGAGCCCCAGGAACCCGAATACTCCCAGGCCCAACCCAAGCAAGTGGATCTTGTCCAGGTGTGGAACGTCAAGGAGCCTCAGCAGCATGGTAGGTTTTTGTGATTCATTTATTTGTTCCCGATTAATGAGTTTTGTTTTGGATTTCCAGGAGAGCAGCCTGCTTACAAGAGGGTAACCGCTTATGCCCAATCCCCTGAACCGAAGAATACCCAGAGCTCTTGGCCCGAATCGCTGCCCTGGGAGAGTGCTTCTCAGTACTATTTCGCTCCTGAACCCTACCAGCAACCTGCTCCTGAGCCTTACAAGCAACCTGCGTCTGGACCCTACCAACAACCTGCTCCAGTTGCTCCCCACCAAACAGCTCCTGTATCACATGCCCAGCCTGCTCCTATTCCGCCCCGCCAGACTGCTCCTGTTTCCCATCCCCAGTCTGCGCCTATTCCTCCGCGCCAGACTGCTCCTGTTTCCCATCCCCAGTCTGCGCCTATTCCTCCCCGCCAGACTGCTCCTGTTTCCCATCCCCAGTCTGCGCCCATTCCTCCACGCCAGACTGCTCCTGTTTCCCATCCTCTTTCCCAACCCCAGTCTGCTCCTGCTCCGCATTACGAGTCCTGGAACCCAGAGCCTGCCTACGAACACTCCAAGCCCAGGAGGAAGCCCTGCCCCAGCCAGCAGCAGTCTCCTGCCCCAACCTACGGACCACCACCGCCGAAGCAATCCTACAACCAGGATCCGAAGCCCCAATCATTCCAACCGCAACCCGTTAAGCCTCAGGCACCCCGTGAGCACCAGCCCTACCCCGATGTCCCGTATCAGCCTCATCAACAGGCGTACAAGCCCCAATCCTACCAAGGACAAACCTTCAGGCCACAGCCCGTGCAGCCCGGAGAGTCCTACAGGATCTGGTACGGCGAAGATGCTTTGCCCAAAGGATATTAAAGAAAAACGAATTCAAACTTACAACGATTTCCGAAAAATTTAGCAAAAATATTTACACACATCCTTAGCCAAATTGTAACAAATTTTAGATGAAAAATTTCATTAAAATAAAAATAAATCCCTAGCCAAATTGTAACAAATTTTACATAAAAAAATTAATTAAAATAAAAATAAAAACGGCACAGAAAGAATGGATTTCTAATCAAAACCAAGTTTTAGACAAAAACTAACAAGTGTAACCTCACGAAAATGATAGCAAAAAGTTTATACATTGGGCGGAAAAAAAAGGTTTTGGCGCTTTTCTAAAAATGTAATACATGAATTTTGGTTATAGATACCTATTAAGTTTTAATCGCCAAATTGACCTGAGTTGCTTATAAAATTAGAAATTAATTGCTTCATGTGACAAATATGTTTCTATAGAGTAGCTTGTGGGCGCAACATATTTTTGCTCTTTTCGAATATAACATAGTGTTTCTAAAATAAATATTGAACACACCACAGAATTTCTCGGTTTTTGGGCGTGCAGGAGGAGGTAGCCGATAAAATTGTGCTGAACTGGTATCTCCAGAATTAGAATATGCAATTGTTTTTTCTCTATTTATTATAATGTCCAAGATATAGGCGTTCATATGGACAGACGGACGGAAGGACATGGCTGTATCGACTCGGCTTTTAATGTTGACCTAGAATATATACATACTTTGTGGGGTCACAGACCATTCCCCGTAGGAATTCAATATACCTTGTCCTTTTTAGAACCGTAGAAACTTTCATTAAGTGATATACTTAACATATATCCAGTATATTCGGTTTGTGCGAAACTGTCTGTCCGTTTGATCGCTTATATCTTTTTTTATAAAAAAAAAAAATATTTACATATAAACTTTTATTTAATACCATTAAATCAAAAATCATATATTAAGCTTCATCGAGCCCGATTTTTTGGGTAAGTAAACTAATTTTTTCCCTCCCCTCTCCTTTTAGCTCCCCACCAGTTTCCCTCGCCTGAAGTCGACCTGAGCGCTCATTTCCTGGACGGGATCGCATCTGGGACAGACGGATATGGCTGTATCGACTCAGCTGTTGATGATGATCAGACCATTCCTTCTCCCTGTTGCATAATTTCATATACCCGGTTTTTTTGGGGCTCGATGAGTAATCAGTAACTTTGCCAGAGAAACACCCAAAACACATGTACACTTTAGTTTTAGGCCGTAATCTGACCGAATGTAGACCCATTTTCTGAATGAACCGCAGAAAGCAGAGGACAGGTCACGTATTTTGGGTGATATCGTAATTCCTCAGAGTGGGCTACAAACAGCCGCTTTACTTTCATATCGCCAGAATACAATTTGGAAACAAAGAACAATGTTAAGACGTGTCAATCGCTCAGGTATTCTAAGAACTTAAAAAATTTGGGGGTAGTGCTAAAAAAACTTACAACACAAAACATGGAACATGTTCTGGTTGCGATTGCTTTTAATCAGAAACAACTAACCAACAAACATTTGTTTGCTCTTGTCTTGATTTTTAAGCGAAATTGTATCACTTCCATAGGAGAACCTTGGAAGAGGTTCATCATAGATGGAGAATTGGTCTAGTTACCACCTGTCCACCCCCAATTAGCTGATATAACTAAAGCGGTCAAAGACACGTTCCAAAGCCCCAAGTGGGACTACTTAAAGTGCGCATCGGTCGCCGTAAAGCCACACTAAGCCGAAAGCACACCATGAGAACCCAACTGGTTTTGGCCTCTATTTGCATTTACCTTTGCGCCGCTTCGGCCGGGGATGTGGTCCCCGTAGAGGAGTTGCTCCAGCAGGTGCAGGAAGTGCGTCAACTAACCCTCGATTTGAGCTTCCAGACCAAGGGCATTGAGGAGAAGTTTAAGCATCAGCGCGACGAGATCGCAGACATCGATAAAGTGGGGATAACCCTCACGAAGCTGGAGTTGGGCCTGCTGGAGAACATCAACACCACGATCTCGGGTGTGGCCAACGTAACAGCCATCATTGCTGCATCTCAGATCCAAGGCGCAGAGGCCATCCAGAACCTAACCAAGGTCGAGGGAGAACTGCGCAACACGCTGGGCGAAGTGGAGGTCAGTCAAAATAAATACGAAAAGGATCTGGACACGGTGGCGGCCAACATCAACACCAAACTGGCGGATATCGAGCAACTGCTGCGCCAGGCTATCATTGGAGAGCTCATCGGCTTGGACCACAAGGCGCAGGAGTTGTATCAACAACAAAAGGAAATCGACAACCAAGTGGGCTCGCTAGAGGAAGTGAATGCGCTGGCAGGACGCGCAAACCGCAAGCTGCAGCAACTGGAGTGTGGTCTCAATACCCTGAACCGCTCTCAATCCGAGAGTCTGAGCAGCATCGAGGTATCTATCGCCGGAGTCGAGGTGGCTACTTCGCAGATCGATCAGAAAATCGGCGTCCTTTTGGGCAATCAGCAAAACATTGAGAAGACCCTGGAGGGCTGCAAAAAGTGGCAGTCTCATCATCATAAAGACGAGAAGCCTCACGAGGTGTGGACCCATCCGGAATACCACGCTGGCCACCCGTAAGTACTATATTTAACCAAATATTTTCTTTTCGTTAATATGTATTACGTATTGCCAGAACAAAGCCGGACCAGCAACCAAAGTTTCAGACCACCTTCGCCACCGAGGAAGACGCCTCGTATCTTTACAAACTCTGGTACGGCAAGGGTCAGGACTAACAAGTATAGCAAAAACGTAGGAAAATTTACTTGGTTTTAATCTTTAACATGTTTTTGAATATCTAGTAACAATTCAATGTAAATAAAATTAACAAGTTATAACAAATTTGACTACATTTGCCTTTGCTACGATTATGAGTCTACGTAGTACGTACCTAAATAAATGCACAGAAAGTCAAGCAGACGTTGTGAAAAATCACACTCCTACAGCTTCTTGGGGTCCAAGGGATGGACCTGTCCATCAATGCGATCAAAATCGATTATTAACTGGGACTGGTGCTGGTTCCAGTGCTCTGAACGATGCAGTTTTCCATTAGCCTGGGCCCGGAACTCCTCCACAGACCATCCAGTCTCGATTTTCTCATTGCTAGCATCCGGATCACTAGGATAGGCTCCATCGCCGGGCAGTAAGTGCACACTGCCATTCTTGCACTTGTACATGACCGGATGGATAAGTTCGGTGCCCTTAACAGCTCGTTCCTCGGCAAACTTTCGCAGGTTATCCAGGCATTGGAAATTTAGGAAGCGCGACAGTTCGTAAAACTGAGGAGGTGGCAACCAGAGCTCCTTACGCAGGCAGGCTTTCAGGTAATCCAGTGGAGAGCGCCACTAAAAGTATACGAATAATGTTAGTTTCTCGAATATTGTCTTAATGTGATCTCCTAACTCACAGCACAATCCTTGACTTCGTTGGGTTCCATGTGCACGCTGGGCTGATCCTCCAGGGCACTCAGAAAGAAGGCTGTTTCGAAGCGTTTCTTGAAAGTGGAAGGTGTGCGCCACGTAGACCACTCGTGCAGCGACCACACATCCGGTAGCACCTCCAGCTGTTGGCACAGCTCGAGGAACTTACTGGCATCGTTGTGGACAACATGCTGCCAGTGGGTGCGATCGAATTGCTCATAGAACTTTCCATATCCGCTGGTGGAAGCCAGGGATTTGCTGTCGCGGCAGAGCAGGACTCCCAGTTCCTCGAACGTTTCCCGTATGGCAGTCAAGCGGAGGGAAAGGGCACTGAAAATTTAAAGGGAATTTGTAAAGGCTAGGCTTTCTGAAGGGAAACCAATCAATTTCTTACGGATCTATTGCTTTATCATCTGATTGTGGCTGGAAAATCTCGGGACGTGGACCATTGACTTGGCTCAGGTTCTTTAATTTCGTGGCACTGATCCCGCCCCTTTGGAAGTGATCCAACCAGGCGGGCGAGCTGTCCGTGGCATCGCAAACTCCTCCCGGGAACACCGACGACTCTGGCATAAAACTTGACTTTGCTGTACGCGTCAGCAGCAGAGCCTAAACATTTAGATAAACTGTTTTAGATTGTACTAAATAGTTAACTTTTTACTCACACTGTAATCGAAGGCTTGGGGCTTGGGGGCCTGATCCTTGGCCAGGAGGATCAGGCTGGAGGATGAGCGGATTTTGGCCAGCACTTTTTTAGACATGATCGTTGAATAACAATGATATCGATAACTTTCGATTGCTAGCAGCTGAACGAATACCCTGTAAACGATAAGTGTTTTGGGTAGTCAGGGACCTTTCATTTCGAGATATTACCTTGGGTTTTCTAATATTTATAAAACTATTAAATACTAGAATATTTGCCAAGTTAAGTGCTACAAATAAATAAAACAATTGCTTTATGAGTTGGTATATAGTACCACACTTATATACCACAGTAATACAGGGTATTGGGCACTGGAAACCCTCTTGACTGCATTTGAATTGTTGCTGTAAATTAACACAAGTTCAATGGTTAACTATGGACTCTTTGGACTCTGGTATCTAAAAAATGGTGGCTCCCACTCAACCAGCGACTTGTAGACCCTCCGCCAGCCTCATCCTGGCTGCCAAGGAGGAGGACCCATCCGCAGTATACGATTACAAGGTAAGTCTCCTAATAAAACCTGGGCTTTCATTAACATCTTTGTTTTCCCCACCTTAGGTACTACTGATAAAGCGTACGGAGGGCACTTCCTATGCCCTTAATCACTGTGTTTTTCCTGGAGGCGTCTTCGATGCCCGCGGGGATGAGTCTCCCGAATGGTTGAACTACTTCCTGCGTTTTGGAGTAACTAAAGATCAGTTGGAGATGTTGACCCGAAAACAGGAAACTCCAAGACCAGAGTTTCTGGTGGGCAGGGACATTGCCTTGCGACTTACGGCTCTCAGGGAAACCTTCGAGGAAGTCGGCATCTTGATCTGCACAAACAAGGAGAACCTCCGCAAGTGGAACTCGCATTCCGGACAACCACGAACTTTGCTCTTGGATCCGGAAAACCGCTCCCAATGGCAGCAGCGGGTGCACAACGATGCCTCACAGTTTCTGGCGCTTTGTCGGCACTTCGATGTCCTGCCCAATCTCTGGGCTCTCCACGAATGGTCCGCTTTGAGGACGGCAGCCACTGCCAGCAGGAGATTCGATACGATTTATTATCTAACCTTCCTCGAAGAGCGCTCGCAGGAGGTGCAAATTCTGCCGGAGCCTAAGGAGGTGGCCTCTGCATTCTGGCTGAGTCCCAAGGGGGCTTGGGATAGCTCCCAGGAAGGCACCATTTGGCTGCCCTTCACGCTGCTCTTTGACATTGCCCGTCTAATGAATCTTCGCCAGTGGCAGCAATTGTTTGACTTTGCCCGTCAGAGGAGCCTGCGAGGCATCACTTTAATGCAGCCTGTCTACTATCGCTGCGATGACTGCATGTTCGGGGTGCTCCAAGGGGACGAGCTCTATCCCAGTGAGCCTGAAACTTGCACTCAGACCATCATTTTGCCAGGATCGCTGGAGCAACTGAACCGGGGAGTGAGCCAGTACCATCGCTATATAGTCTATGATTTGCACAAGGTTGTGCTGGCCTCCAACGTCCCGCCCGTCGACGGACATCTTCAGCCGCTGCTCAACACCAAGTTAGCGAAGTTGTAGCGCTCAAATGTCTGTGTATATTTCATAAAGACTATAACAAAGTGCCACTATCCAATTCGCTCTGTATCCTGCGGCAGGCATGGCACAAGCCTTCGTTTGACTCCACTCTTTGCTTGGCCATGGTTTCCAGTTCATCGCCTTTCTGGTAGAGACCCACGCCGGCCTCCGAAACCGATCTGGAGTACTCGATCGCCATGAGAGTGTCGGAGAGCCCTTCATCCAGCGCTGATTGACAGTGCAGACACGTCACCCGCTCTGGATGCGAGTTGGCTGCGATTTTGTCGCCTGTTCGGAAGACTGTGGACACCGTGGAGGCGTAGTTCTGCTGCAGATTGGCTACAAAGGCCGCTGTGAGGTTCTGCAGGCTGGCTGTGTCTCCTCGGTCCTGCCCAAAGCGAGATTTCTCCCGACCAAGAGGTTTCAATTGCCTGGCATGCGCGTAGAACCGCACCTCCTGCTCATTGAGGTCTTTGAGGGGACGCAGCAGCTTGACCCCTCCAGCCAGTCGATCGTCTTGGAGCGCCACATCCAAGGCGGCACTGCCTCCGCGTCCAAGAGCGATGGCAGTCAGCAGTTGAGTGGCCAGGCCCACGGAAATGTTGCCCTCAAAAACGTGACTGCACTGCAGGCGTTGGGCCACCGAGGCAATCAAGTTTTTGCGTTGCTGCTGCAGGTAATCCTGGCGAGCTGTCAGGCTGCGCAGATGACTGAGCTTCGCCCGCAGGTCGTGGGTTTCATCCACGGAAGGATTGTAATCCTTGAGCAGCTTCAGAGAGGTTACAGGGGCTCCCAGCTCAATCACATAGAACTCAAAGGCTGCATAGTCATGGGAGAGCTTTGCAAGGGTTTCCAGATCGACGAGTTCCTGCTCCTGCACGCGCTGATCCTCCAGGAAGACAACACGCGCCTGGCAGTGCAATCTCTTGAAGGTGTTCTGCGTTTGGGCAAAGTACAGCATGTCCAGGAGCACCAGGGACTCGGCGGAGCCGTCCAGCACGAGGAGGACCTCCGCATTGCGAGGCAGGACCTTGGCAGCGCCCAAGGCAGCTCGAAATTTGTGCCTTGCATAGGCCAGGAAGCAATCCTTGCACTCGGGGTTGCGGAAATTTAGTTTGTACAGCTCGTCGGAGGCGGAACCGCACTTGCTGCACTCCCCGGCAGCTAGAGCAATGTCAGAGGAGGGCTGAGACTCAGGTACCATCGCATGGGTGCCGCCCTCGTCCCCGAAATCATCTTCGCCAATGCTGCACATGGCCTTTATTTACGATCGAATTTCACAGGTAAACGAAACGCATTAGCGATGAGCCAACAGCTAGTGGTGGGTCATTTGGCGGATTTCCAGCCAACTTGTGTGTTTTAAAACTCTTTAAAAAGATCAAAGTAGTATTGTACATTTGTTAGTCTTGAAAAATAGATACAATAGATGCTGTTGTCAAAATATTCAACTCATAGTTACGGTGAGATACGATTGTGAGAGAGAAGAAACCCAATATCTGCCTGTTGGTTGGCAACCCTTGGCCGGCCGTGGCCCATCGACTCATCGCTAACGATAGCGATTGTCTAGAGTCGTCCGAAGCAACCTTGCAGCAGGAAAAGTGCAGTGAAAAAGACGGGAAAAGCTGTTGAAAACACTATTTTGTTGTACAAAACCTACTCATAAGTTAAATTTAGGGCCCCAGGTATGTGCGAAAAGTGTTTCCGCGCGAGTAAAGTCGAAAGAAAGGCCCCAATTTTGGGCGCAAAAAACTGGGTGCTGTTCGGGGGGTCACATACAACCGCACACACATAGCCAACCGTGCCTCGTACGCAAGCAAAAAAAAAAAACTATCGGCTGGTACAATCGAGAAACTTTCCTATTGCCGATAGTTTTCGGGGTGCGAGGCGGCGAAAAAGTGGAAGTGGAAGAAGCAGAAGAAACCGCGGCACCCTGAAAATTGACATTTAAAGGGCATTTGTGCGCGAAACAAAACGCCGCTGACACTCTTTTTCGCTTGCAGCCGCAGCACCAGAACCGTAAGCAGCCGCAGGAAGCGCTGAGCAGTTGCAAAAGGCTCGCAGGACAGAGAGAATCTTCGAGTTTGTACGGGCGTGCTCGATTTTAACCCCCCACCCGGAAAGCAGAGAGAAGAGCGCGAGGAAACGCTGTGCCGACCGAAACCCGCCTCAGCATGATTCTCGAGAATTCGGACAAGCTCAAGGACTGGCTGAGCGTGGTCCTGGAGCCCCTGTAAGTCGAAAAAAACGCCCTAAAATAGCGAATTTTTCACCAATTTCCGGCTTTCTTGCAGGTGCGATGCGGACTCCTCGGCCCTGGCGCGCTATGTGATCGCGTTGCTGAAGAAAGACAAATCGGATAAGGACCTGAAGCGCATCATGATCGAACAGCTGGACGTGTTCCTCTCCGACGAGACGACGCGCTTCGTGGAGCGCCTCTTCGATGCCATTGCCAGCGAGGAGTACCTGACGCTGCCCCCCGCCGCCTCCCTGCGCAACACAGCTGACGGGGCGGGTGGCGGCGACGCCTCTGTGTCCATCTCTGAGCTGGATCTCGACCAGGAACTGGCCCTGGCCATTGATGGGGCCCAGGACGACATCGAGGCCGTGCTGGCCGCCGTCTCCTCGCCACCGCCCCCACTGCCGCCGACGACATCGCAGGCCCTATCGAAAGACAATGTGATAAACCCCGATGGCCATACGACGGCCCCGGAAGCCAGTGATTCAGATGCCTTGGCCTTTGGCGGCCAGGACGCCGCCTCCCATCCCCCCACAGACACCAAGTCCGCCTTCGATGTGAGTTTCCCCCACTCTGCTGCAGCTTCCCCTTGAATTCCCAACTAATTTCTACCTCTCGATTCTCTTCGTTTCAGCACAAAACCAAAGACTCGCAGAACCCACAGTCCGCCAGCCACTACCACCATCACCACGTGCGCAGCGCCAGCCCGCCGGGCAGGAGCGTCGTGCTCACGGGTACGGGTGCGGGACCAACGGCGGGCGTGGGCTATGCCGACAAGGAGAATCAGCCAAGGGACAGCCGCCGCCGTCGGGCCTCCCTGCGCTCCCGGTCGCGCTCGCGTTCGCGCTCCAACGAGCGCTCCTTTCGCCGCTCCCGATCCCGCGATCGGCGCGTGAACGAGCGCGAGAAGCTGCAGCGCCAGTTCCGCAACAAATCGCCGCCGGGATCGCAGGCGGACAACCGTCACCACGGGCGTCGCACCTTCGACAGGCGCCGCATCGGCGGGAACGGCGACGAGCGCGCGCGCTTTGGCAACAACAAGGGCCGCCGCTCGCACAGCAGATCGATGTCGCCGGAGCGCAACATGCGCCGCAATCAGGGCTCCCCGGAGCGCCTGCCGCCCGGAGTCAGTGCCCCGCTGGGCATCCAGGTGACTGTGCCCGTGGCCCCGCCCATGCCGGTGGAGCATCCGGCCATGCATCAGCGCCAGCGCTGCCGCGACTTCGACGAGAAGGGCTACTGCGTGCGGGGCGAGACGTGCCCGTGGGACCACGGCATCAATCCCGTCGTCTTCGAGGGCATCAACAACTCCACGCTGATGATGTCCATGCGGGAGTACAATCCGGACGCCCCAGAGATCTGGACGCGCACGGGAGGCCTCCCGCCCGGTGCCGGCGGTCCTGGGGGTCCCGTGCCGCCGCCCTCGCAGCCCGGCCAGGCGAACATCAATCCGTTCAGCGGCAATGTGCGCCCCAGCACGCACGGCATGAGCGGCTCCGGGCCGAATCCCATGGGCGTGCCCAATCCCGGTGATTATGCGCGCAACGCCAGCGGCCCCCCGCCGCCGCCTTCCATGATGCCATTCCCCTTCAACCCGACGGCCGTGACCACGCCCCTGCAGCGCCAGCTGATACCCATACCCGTGGTGGATGGCGGTCAGTCGGGAGGCGGCGGTGCCGCCGAGATGGGCAAGCGGCGTTTCGAGCTGGAGGACACAGTGGCCATCGCCGATGTGCCCAGCAAGCGGAAGGTGCCCATCAACAGCCGCCTGGGTCCGCGCGTCAATCCGAATATGCAGCAGCACAACAGCTCCCTGGAGCTGCGCAAGGTGCCGCGCGGCCTCAACACGATCGCCCATCTCAACAATCACTTTGCCAAGTTCGGCAAGATCGTCAACATCCAGGTGTCGTACGAGGGCGACCCGGAGGCGGCCATCGTCACCTTCTCGACGCACGCCGAGGCCAATGTGGCCTACAGGAGCACCGAGGCGGTGCTCAACAATCGCTTTATCAAGGTCTTCTGGCACAACGACACAAGCGGCTCGGACATGGGCGGCGGCCCCATGAACGCCATGGGCGGCGGACCCGGTGGCGGCGGAGGTGCGGGCGGTGGGCGAAAGAACAGCCAGTACCACCTGCACAACGTGCCGGCCGTGCCCACGCCGAATGCGGACAGTGCGAAGATCAGCAACGCCAATCCCCTGACCGAGGCGGGAGCCGGCAACAATGTGGCGCCCCTGGCGGAGCAGGCCAGCACGGCGGCGCCCGCCTCCATGCGCCTCAAGCTGAACCCGTCCGGAGGCGCAGCAGGGGCCGGACAGGCAGGAGGAGCTCCGGGAGCCGGAGCCGTTCGTCCCCTCAACCCGGCCACGCTGCGAAAGAAGCAGGAGGAACAGCAGAAGGCTGTGCACCAGCTGGCCAACGGGCTGCGCAAGCGAAAGCAGGAGCTGCTGCAGAGCTATGTGAAGCAGATGAAGACGGCCCTGGAGCTGGTGGAGCGAATGGATCCGCAGGACGCACAGCGGGCGCCCACACTGCAGACCATCAAGGTGCTGCAGCAGACGATCGACAAGCTGCGCAAGGACGTGCACGCCGACCAGGACCAGATGCAGGCCCAGATACAGCAGCAGCAGCAACAGCAGATGCCGCCGATCAAGAAGACCAAGGAGCAGCAGAAGAAGGAGCTGCTGGACATGGAGCTGGAGCTGTTTGCCCAGCAGCAGGAGGGCAACGACACCACGGCCATACAGAAGCGGCTTGAGGAGCTGCAGCGCAACCTCGGCGCTGTCGGCGGTCTTCCCACCGGCAATGGCAAGCCGGCGCACTTTGCCTCCGCACCCGGAGCGGCGGCCAACGGCGGACGCAAGCGACCGAATCTGCCGGAGGGACCAACGCGCGTGGACCGCCGACCCAAGGCGATTGTTGTCACGGGCTTTGCGGCCGAGGAAGCCGACTTTGTCCTGGGGCACTTCAAGGTAACTACAAGCACCTGGATTTTTTTGTAGGATTACTTAATTTGATTGTGAAATTCTCTACAGAACTTTGGTGAGATTTCCAAGCACGATGTCGACCGTGAGATTCCGCAGCTAATACTCTCCTATGCCACCCGCCTCAACGCCGAGCAGGCCGTGCTCCGGGGCAAAATGTACAAAGACAAGCGCCTGCAGGTGAGTTTTGGAACATGAAAAACCTCCCCCGGGATCATCAGCTAATCCCCTGCGATTGTCTTGCAGATTTCGTGGGCCCCTGTGGTGACGCCGCCGCCCGCTCCCATGGCTGCGCCGGCAGAGAAGACGCCCGTGCCCGCTGTGGCCGTGCCGGAGAATCCCAAGCAGCTTATCCAGTCGGTCAGCGAGAGCGACAGCCTGTTGGGCAGCGACATTTTGCCGGAGCTGCGGCTCGAGGACGAGGAGGAGGATGAGGAGTCCGAGGATCGTTCGTGGCGTCGTTGATGCACCGCCCTGCGCTGCTAATCCTTGGCAGGCGGCACGTCGAGAGCATGTGTTTTGGGTTTTGCGGACGCCATCCCCGATCCCCAAGCCCAAACCCAACATGTATTTGTTGTTATTCTATATCTAAAGAAAATGGGGTGTGCGGGCTCCCGCACACTTTCGCGCCTAATTAAAACGCTCTAAATATTACTAATACTTTAACTGAACATAAGTTATGAAAATGCATACAAATACGAATGAGTTTATAAAGCTAAGCCTAAGACCGTATAAACAAGCAACCACAAGATCAACACGGAAACACAAGTAAACTAAAACTAATACCAATTTTATTTGCGAGATTCAACCAACTCCAGGGCTCTGGGCCGACACTATAAAAACAGTTAACAATCATCCAAGGCGGAGGGCCGGAGCCACACTGGTTGGTTGGTTGGTTTTAGAGATCGTCGACAATTTCTTTGTATTTACACATTTTTCACACTATCCCCTTCTTACATACAAATATATATATATATGCCTATATATAATTGTTAAGATTTTATGTTGAGTTAAAACGATAAAATACTAAAAACAAAAAAAATTGCAAAACAAAAAGTCCCCAAAAACAAGCGCAATGAAAAGTCAAAAAGTAAACAAACAAAAAAAAAACGGAATGCAAAAACTAAAAAAAAAAAGAACAAAACAAAACAAAACGAAAACAACGTAGCAACGTGAATGCAAAAGCAGCAAGTTATATAGAGAGATATAATAAATAAAGTAAATAGTTTCGTATTTCAGGAGAAAACATTTTGTGTTTATATGTTTGGGGGTTTTGCCGGGAACATTTTTACAATTATTCGCTTAATTTATTAATGGAAAATGGTTAAAAAACCTATTATTGATCTCAAATTGTTTAGTGAAAATATTTTGGAGTAATTGGTCTCATATTAACTATTTTTTTTAATGTATTAATATTAAATATTTGAATTTTGTATTTCAACATTGCCAAAAGAGGAGGTTTTGTCACAGAAGACTAAGAGGTTTTCAATTGAATGACTATTCTTGGAATTATTATAATAGTTTTGTTAAGTTTTTGCTTTAAATTCGGGTGAAACAATATTTTACTATTATTATTGTTTAACTATTATTGTTTTATTATTTTTATCAAATATTTTAACGATGATTTAAACTTGTTCCCAATTGACTTGTATGCCATCCAGAACTTTGTTTGATTAAAAACTATGATGGCAACTGTTACACTAAATTTACTAAATTTACTTATTTTGAAAGCAATATCTTCTATAACTTTTGTTGGTATCATAATTACCACCCTTTATCCTAATAGGAGGTTGCTATGTCAAAACGTGCACCACCTGGACACCCTGTATCGCTCCCTTAGAATTATCGCACTTATCGATAACAGCGGCTTGCCAATTTTGACGGGGGCGCGATTGAATGTTTGCTTTTTCTGAGGAATTCCGTGAATGAGCGGGCTCCTAAAATGCGTGCAACGTGCTCGCGCCTCCATCCGAACTCTGAGCGATAAACCCACGGCCATGAAGTACCTCAATGTGGCCGAGAAGAACGATGCGGCCAAAACGATTGCGGGTCTCCTGTCCAACGGAACAGCTCGGCGGGTAAGGCGCTTTAAGCCTAAATTTTAGACTTAAAACTGAGTGAATTTTCTCCCTAATCCTCACCCAGCGCGAGGGCTACTCGGTCTACAACAAGGTGTTCGACTTCGAGGCCAATGTGCGCGGTCAGAACGCGAAAATGGTGATGACCTCCGTGTCCGGGCACCTGATGCAGCTGGAGTTCCAGGTCTCCTATCGCAACTGGCGCGTGGTGGACCCGCGCTCGCTCTTCGACGCTCCCATCAAGAAGTCAGTGGGCAAGGACTACGAGCCGATTAAAAGGACCCTCGAGCGGGAGGTGCGCGGCTGTCAGGGCCTGATTATTTGGACGGATTGCGATCGCGAGGGCGAGAACATCGGCTACGAGATCATCGACGTGTGCCGGGCGGTGAAGTCGAGTCTCACCGTCTACCGGGCCAGCTTCTCGGAGATCACATCGGTGGCCGTGCGACGAGCTTTGCAGCAACTGGGGCAGCCGGACAAGCGGCAGAGCGATGCCGTGGACGTGCGCTCCGAGCTGGACCTCCGCACGGGGGCGGCCATCACGCGCTTCCAGACCATGCGCCTGCAGCGGCTCTTTCCCGAGAAGATAGCCGACAAGCTGATCTCCTACGGCAGCTGCCAGATCCCCACGCTGGGATTCGTGGCCGAGCGCTACAAGGAGGTGGAGGCTTTCGTCTCGGAGCCCTTCTGGAAGATCAAGGGTAAGCGAGGTCCACAAAAGGAGTCTAGCATATAAGATAGGGTTCTCCTCTTTCTGGTAGTCGTCGTTGAAGTCAACTATATTTCACAGGGCCCCGTAGACTAGCTCCAAATTTCGTTACCCTAAGTTTACCGCATTGTGGAACGAACTACGCCCTGCAAGAGCCTTTTAGGGTGTTACGCACTTTACTCCATTACCTCCAACTCTAATTTTAACAACCTTAAAAACCTTATACTAATTCTACTGTCACAAACGAGGCCCATAGGGAGGTCTAGCATATAAGATAGGGTTCTTCTCTGCTGGTAGTCTTCTGTGAAGTCAACTAAGTTTTACCGTGCCTCGTAGACTAACTTTAAATTTCGTTCCCCTTAGTTTAGCGCATTGTGAAACGAACTACGCTCTGCATGGGCCTTTTAGGGTGTCATGCACTTTACTTTAGTACCTGCAACTCTAATCCCAACAACCTTAAAACCCTTATACTAATTCACCTATCACAACAACATAACTAGGTTTCTTGTATCGTTACCCCTCCGTCGCTCGAGCGGATGGCCAGAAATTGCACAAGGGGTCCTATTTAGGATGTAGGGAAAGGTTGACGTTGAATTGTCCTTGCTGAGGGTCAAAAATCATCGGCTTTGCCCGAGATAGCTTTCACCAAAGCTTTTTGCTAAACTCTGCCATATAACATACATGCGTTTAAGATGATGTCCTGGCGAAACTAAAGTCGTTAACCTATATTGATCCCTGCCTTGCAGTCCTGCACACCATCGACGACCTGACCGTGGAGTTCAACTGGGCGCGTAATCGACTCTTTGACAAGGAGGCCTGCGAGAACTACCTGCTGCTCTGCCTCGCGGAGCCAGAGCCGCGAGCTCTTGTGGAGAGCGTGACGGTGAAGCCGAAGCACAAGTGGCGACCCACACCGATGGACACCGTGGAGATGGAGAAGCTGGGATCGCGGAAACTGAAGCTCTCGGCCAAGGAGACCATGACCATTGCCGAGAAGCTGTACAGCAAGGGTTTCATCAGCTATCCGCGCACGGAAACGAATCAGTTTTCCAAGGAATTCGATTTGGCGCCGCTGGTTCAGATGCAAACGGGGAACCCCGCTTGGGGAGCCTTTGCCCAGCGTGTGGTGGAGTGGGGCCCGAATCCCCGCAATGGCAACAAATCGGACCAGGCCCATCCACCGATTCATCCCACCAAAGCCGTGGACAGTGAGTATTAAAAAAGGTTGGCAAATTATCAATTATTTATCTGCGATTTCTTTAAAAGATCTCCAGGGCAACGAGGCGCGTGTGTATGAGCTG
This sequence comes from Drosophila ironensis, assembly GCA_021223825.1. Classification (NCBI taxonomy): domain Eukaryota; kingdom Metazoa; phylum Arthropoda; class Insecta; order Diptera; family Drosophilidae; genus Drosophila; species Drosophila ironensis. The sequence goes on from JAJJHQ010010226.1 coordinate 2,028,954, forward strand.
GTGGTGCGCCACTTCCTTGCCTGCGTGAGCAAAGATGCCATCGGTTCGGAGACCCTGGTGAATATCGACATCGCGGGGGAGAAGTTCACGGCCAACGGCTTGGTGATCCACGAGCGCAACTACCTGGACGTGTACGTGTACGACAAGTGGAGCGCCAAGCAGATCCATCACTACGAACGCGACCAGCGTTTCGAGCCGACGGAGGTTTCGCTGCACGAGGGAGCAACGACTGCGCCACCATTGCTAACCGAAGCCGATTTGATTGCCCTGATGGAAAAGCACGGCATTGGGACGGATGCCACGCACGCGGAGCACATTAACACGATCAAGGAGCGCGGCTACATCGGCGTGCTGGACAAGGGGGCCCTGGTGCCAGGCGTCATTGGGATGGGCCTGTACGAGGGCTACGATGCCATGGAACTGGCGCTGGCAAAGCCGCAACTGCGCGCGGAGTTCGAGTCGGATCTGAAGCTCATCTGCCAGGGCCAGAAGGAGCCCCGAGCCGTGCTCGCCGATCAGATAGCGAAGTACAAGCAATCGTATCAGCAGATCACAGACAAAATCACTGCCATGGATGCCAAGATAGCTGCTCGCATCAACGAGACTCCGTCTGCCAATGCCCAGGGCCCGCAGGGTGGCGAGGGCACGCAGGGCGACCAGAATCAGATGCAGACACTCTTCCAGTGTCCCAAGTGCCAACAGGCACCGCTGGCCCTGAAGGCCAAAAAGAACCAGCAGGGCTGGTACATTGGCTGCACCAACTTTCCCGACTGCAAGAATGTCGTTTGGCTGCCCGCGGAGTGCAAGGATGTGACCGTGCTGGACGAGTGCTGTGCGAACTGTGGCGAGGGCCACCGCCTGCTCAAGTTTCGCCTGAGTACGCCCTATTATCGGGGTGTTTTCAACACGCCCGGAGGTTGGTACAAAACCTGCCTGCCCTGCGACAATCTCTTCCGATCCACCTTCAACATCAATCTGGATTCGGTCAAGCGAACGGGCGGCATTGTGGGTAGTGCGCAGGGTGGCGGTGGTGGCTGGGGACCTGGACCAGGACCTGGAGGTGGCGGTGGTGGATGGGGGTCTGGACCAGGACCTGGCGGTGGCGGTGGTGGCTCTGAAGGAAGAAGACCCGGAGGAGGTGGAGCAGGAGGTGCTGGTCCACCTGCAAGCAAGGCTAAGAAACCCGAAACAAAAGCCCAGAAACCTCCAAGCGAACCGAAGCCTAAGAAGACCACAAAAGCGGCTGCGAGTAAGAAAACTTCAGGGAAATCCGCAGGAACCATACGCTCCTACTTCAACAATGCAGCCGCAAGTTCGCCTGCCAACGAGATGGATGGATTCTTCGACAGCAACGATGGCTTCGAGGAGGCCATGATGGCGGCGGCCGAAAGTGTGGATTCGCAATCGCAACCGCAAAGCCAAACCTCCAATGTTGTACCCCTGGACGACGATATTGCGGCCGCTTTTGCCGCCGATGATGACGCCGAATTCGAGGCTCTGGTGAATGGAGGAATCCGCGAAGTGGCGGAAAATATGGACATTAGCCTGTCCGACTGGGTGGAGGCGCAGGAAAATGCCAACCAGCAGCCCATGTTGTGGGGCAGTCGGGCGAGGGCAACCGTTGCTGCGCCGACGCCGCCTCCAAAACCGGCGGCCAAACGGGCGCGTTGGGATAGCAACGAATGGGATACCAATCCCGCTGCAGCTCCCGAGCCGGAAGCATCAGCGGAGGTATTTTGCACGGGATGCCATCAGCCTGCGATTCAACGGACTGTGCGTCGTGAAGGACCCAACCAGGGCAGGCAGTTCTTCAAGTGCCCCAAGCCCGATGAGTGCAAGTTCTTCCAGTGGGCCGATGAGCAGCCATCCTCCTCCAAAAGCAACACAACCACGCCAGCTTCTTCGTCTTCCTGGGGCGGTAATCGCGGGTCGCAAAGCAACGCAAACACGGCAGCTTCTTCGTCTTCCTGGGGCAGCAATCGCGGGCCGCAAAGCTCCACAAGCACGTCAGCTTCTTCATCCTCCTGGGGAACCAATCGCGTGGCCAGCCTCTCGAGTTACCCACAAAACAGCAGCCAAGCTCGTGGTCAATCTTCCATGCGCTCCAACTCCAGCAGCACAGTTACCATCACCCAAACGAAGACCAGGACGACCACATCCCATGGCGACGATGGGGAGGATGTGAAATGCAACTGCGGACAGGTGGCCAGCAAGCTGATTGTTCGCAAAGATGGGCCCAACCAGGGCAGACCCTTCTTTGGCTGTCCCACGCGAGAAAAGTCCTGTGGATTCTTCAAATGGGGCGACGAAGACCAAAATCCAGGTACGGTTGCTACTCCAAAACATAAATACTAGCTAATTAACTCGAATAACTAGCTAATTAACTCGAATAACTTCTTGTAGGGGCTTCCAGCGGTGGATCCTCTTGGGGATCGGGCAATCGGAACGCTGGAAATGCTTCAAAGACTCAGAGTAAATCACGCAAGTGCGGGCTTTGCCGCCAGGAGGGACACACGCGCAGCAAGTGTCCGCGCAAGAATGATTTCGATATGTAGTCTCCAAAAACTAAAAGTATGGGAAGATACACAGAGATTTGTATTTATTTAGGATGTAAAAAGTGTAAAATAACGTTGGAATATATCATCGAAAGTTGTATAAAGAAGGTATCATTGAAGATAAAGCTATTTTTAAACACATTTTTCTGTTTGTTTAACGTTTATTGGAGAGAGCTTAATGTATCGCGTAGATGGGAGTTGCAGAGTCTAATGTCTCCCAAAATAATTTACTATTCATACACACAAATAGCGAGCACATACTGATATGTAAAACACACATAAAGATTTGTATATATGTACAAAGTAATATTAATAATTTCATTTGTAGAATTCAGTTGAATGGTGTCATCGTACGGTGATCAAATAAATATGTTCTTTGAGCCCTTCCCATCGCAAAATGGAATTTGTCATACATTTTTGGGGTATAGTAGTTGCTTAATTGTAATTTGGATAAACGCTCGGGGGCTGTAACTTGGTTTTACATTGCAGCTTCATTGTATTTTGTTGTCTATATTGCTAACATTTAATATATTCGATTGAAATGGAAGTAGCAAAATTCGTTAGGAAACACTCACATACACATATAATATTATCGGTTTAAGCTTCTAGTCGTCGTCAAAATTGGATTAAAACATACATACGTTTCGTATAAATAAATGTTAATAAATAGGTTACAAGTCAGGCGTTACTGAACAGTTTTTGAGATGCATTGGTAGCGAGTCTGCGAAAATACCTTTTAAGTACAGTACATAATTCTTACTATAAATTAATATATCCTACAATATATATATTTGCAATGTTCGGTCTGGAATGTGGGCAGCTTGGAATGGATTAATCAAGTGTCGAAGTGTTTCGTAATTTTCAGTTCAATTCCAAATCCGGATTCAGAGCGACTTTGGCGGATGAAATTCTATAAAATAAAAAAAGGATCAAGAAAACGAGGCAGGACCGATTGCCTGCCTAAATTCCAGCTGTTCTTTGAGAGCATTTCGATCTAGAATTGGATCAGTGTTTTCTTAGATTTCAACTTCCGGCGTGAACTGGCGTCAGAAGTAGATCTCCTCCTCCTCCGGCTTGGCGTGCGGTGCTTGTGCCACGGCTCCTGCTCCAGCTCCTACTCCTACTCCTGCTCCAACTCCCACGCCTACTCCCAATCCTGCTGCAGTTCTGGAAACGCCTGGGCGACTGCTTGTTGGGGTGCGCTGCATGTAATGCGCCGCTGCTGCGGACTCCGCCCGAGCCACTGCCCCCGGAGTGACCGTGGCCATTGCTGGGGTCGTTGTCTGCTGTATGATCGCCGGCGAGCTGCCCGTTCGGGAGTGCTGCGGTGTCGTTGTACTGCTGCCACTGATGATCGAGGGCGTCACATTCCTGCGGTCCGCCAGCTTCAGGGGAAACATCTGCTGCACACTGCCGCCCGAAGAGGCGGACGAGGACATCCCCGGAGAGGCGCTGTTGAAGCTCGCCGACTTGTCCACGCGCGAGCTGCAGGAGAGCGAGGACAGCTTCATGGGTATCTTTTGCTTGACCAGCGTGGAGTTGGCCTTGGGAGCGTTGTTGGCGCTGAGAAGGTTCACCGGCGGAGTCTTGCAAATGGAAGGCCCGCTCAGCCATCTCTCCTTCCTCCGATCCACGGTCCCGGTTACACTGGGCGTGCTGCTGCTGCCTCCCACAGATGCCGTATCCGTCTCGTGGCTGTCCTCCACCGAGGCAAGCGGCGCCACGGCATGGGGGTGTGGATGCGGATGGGGATGGGGATTCGGGTTGACCGGAGGCAGCGGTGTGCTCGGCGATAGCAGCAATCCCTGGCTGGATAGCAGCTCCATTTTCCTGTACAGCTGCTCNGTGCTGCTGCTGCCTCCCACAGATGCCGTATCCGTCTCGTGGCTGTCCTCCACCGAGGCAAGCGGCGCCACGGCATGGGGGTGTGGATGCGGATGGGGATGGGGATTCGGGTTGACCGGAGGCAGCGGTGTGCTCGGCGATAGCAGTAATCCCTGGCTGGAAAGCAGCTCCATTTTCCTGTACAGCTGCTCTCGCTGCTGGCGTACATCCTCCTGCTCGGCCTTGATTTGCTGCTGCAACTTCAGTTGCTGGGCCCGCATCTCGGCCAGCTCGTCCTGCTGCTGCTTTTGCTGGCGCTGCCAGGCTGTCTTCTCTTCCTGCAGCTTGTCCTGCAGATTGCGCAGCTCCTCCAGCTGATCCTTGTGCGTGTACGCACTCGAGCGCGGACTCTCCCGGTAGAGGGCCAACTGCAGTTGCAGGCTATGGATGCTGGTCATCTGCTGCGAGATGATGCAGAGCAGGGTCTGCAGGTGATGCGACACCTGCAGCACCGCGTAGTTGTTGTTCTCCAGCAGCGGCTGCTCCGGCTGCTTGGTCGTCATCTCCCGCTTCTCCTCCAGCTCCTGCAGCCGCGGCGTCAGCACCAACTTGGCGCCCAGCTTGCCCCGCTTCTCGTCGAATCCGGCAAAGGTCTCCGCCCGCTTGGGCAGCGTGGGGGAGGCGAACTGCTCGTTCGGCTTCTCGCCCACGCTGCTCAGAGTCCGGGGCACCGGTTGGCCCGTGGCCGCCGAGTAAACGGTGGACGCCAGCTGGCTGATGTCCTGCACCGTGTTGAGCACGCGCCGCCACAGCTCTGCAGTGTCGCAGTCGGCACTGACCAGATCCTTGTAGGAGCCAAAGGCGGCCAGGAAGTTGGCGGCACTGCCACCGTTCGCACTGCCAGCGGCCACATCGGCGAACGGCTGCTGCTCCTTCAGCAGGTTGAGCTGCAGCATCAGCTTCTCCTCCAGCAGCAGCGCCTGCTCGATGTCCTTCTGACGCATCTTCTCGATCGTCTCCCGCCGGTTCACTCCGATGCGCAGCTTCTCCTCCGCCGTCAGATCCTCCGCCTCAATGATGTCCGTGGCCGGACAATCGAGCACAGCCTGTCGGATGGTCTGGATCCAGGTGTTCTTGTCCTTCGGCGTCTGCACTTTCAGCTCGTACATCTCGGGGAAGTCTGGATTGGAGCTGATGATGTAAATGCCGCGCGACTCGGTGCCGGCCTTCTCGCGGATGAGCAGCTTTTGCAGCGGCACCACGCCGGCCTTGTGTTCGGGCGTGAAAAACGAGTACTTGTTGTGGCCGGAATTCTCGCTGAGGAAGCACAGGCAGTCGGTGAGCACGACCACCAGGACCAGCTGCGTCTTGGCCCTGCCCTGCATCAGGGTGGCCAGGCCATCGAACTTTAGACGCCTTCGCGACTCCACACCCAGCTCCGTTTTGCGGAAGGGCTTGTTCTTGTAGATGGCAAACGACTTGGCATCCACGCGACCGTAAATCTCCAGCTGCCGTTCGCGCAGCTCCTTCTCCGCCACACAAGCGTCCACATCGACCAGCAGCGACTTGACCAAATTGAGGGCATGCTGCAGCTTGTCCGTCTCCAGCTTGTTGTCCCGCGCGCTCTTCAGCAGCGGCTCGATCAGCAGCGGATACTTGGTGAGCCGCTGCGTCACGAACAGTATGCACTCGGGTATGCCCTTCTTCTTGAGCAGGGGATTCTGCAGACAGTGCTTGTACCACTCGGCGAAGCTCGGCTCCGTCAGACAGAGCTTGAACTGCTCGAGGGCACTGCGATGGTTTGCACAGAACTCGCCGTAGGCCAGTCGCAGGCACTGGGCCTGGTCCAGGGAGAAGAAGTCTAGCAGTATGTCCGCAATGCTGTCCACCATCGGCTGTTCCCGCTGCTTCAGGCGCAGCTGGCGGAGGAAGCAGGTGTGCAGGTCGGTGAGCTGCTGCAGGCGCGGAAACATGCTGTTCAGGTTCAGGGACGGGAAGTGCCGCTCGAGACTCTCGACAAACACCTTCTGCATGACAATCAGCGTTTGACAGTGGTGCTTCTCGGTCATGATGAACTCGTAGATGTGCTCCTGCCGCTTGATCTGCAGCTCCTTGAGCGACTTCAACAGCTCCTTGGGCACACCAGGTGTCCAGGAGTCGTGCTCTTTCAGTACAATACCGAGTGTGGGGTCCGCGCCCAGGTCCTGCGCCTCGATGGGCGGCTCGTTGAGAAACTGCAGATCGGAGCGGATGAGCGGCTGATCCTCCGGGTTGCTGAAGGCGCCGGCGTCGGGGCCATCGTAGAAGTCCTGCCCGGAGGCCATCTTCCGCACCTTGCACTCCAGATGGTGCTCCTTGATCTGAGCCAGCGTGATGTTGGCACCGCAGACGTCGCAGGGACTCAGTTGGCCGCCGCCGACCAGGGACTTCGTCTTTGCCTTTGGCTTCTTCTTGCGGAAGAAGAGGGAGCCGCGCTTTGGCCGCTTCTCGGCGTTGTCGTAGACTTCGATCTTGTGGGAGGCGTGCGAACGCAACAGGCTCTGGTTCTCATCCTCGCTGTCGGTGAGGTGGCGGGCAATCGCCTTGATGTCCTCCTTGGCGATGATCGAGCTGGTGGAGATGCTCTTCTGCAGCGGTATCCGGCTGATGATCTCCGTGGCCAGACTCCTCTTGGCCGCAATCCGCTCAAAGTCCCGGGCCAACTCCGCCTCGTTTAGCGAGTGGGTGGAAATGCCTGCGAAAAACGGTAGGGTTTTGGTTACCCGACAATTCGCTCGGTTAGTAATTACTAATCGCAGACGTTTCGATTCGAAGGGGAACTGCCAATGCCAGATAACGGGCTGGCGTGGAATGTGTCTTATCGAAATGGAAACTAACTTGGCCCCCGGTCTCTCTACCCGCTGTATCAACTGGCATATTGATTCCGGAGACAACAGACACTGAATGTTTGACTCTCGCCTTCCCCTGCACAGGTCTAGCCATTCTTGTTTATGCTACTACCATGTTCTGTCCCCTCTGAACCGCCAACCAAACAACCTTTGTGGCGGCTAATTATCTGTGTTCTGTGTTTCGGTAGGGTATCTGCCTTCCAGCGAACACATTTGCCGCGGCTCTATAATTGCTTTTTCACCTTTATGGCTGCCGTAAAACAAACCCACCAGGGGATATAAACTACAAACCCAGTCGTCGTCGACGGTGCCATTTCCAATGGTTTCTTTTCATACAAATATTTCAAGGTTGCAAACCTCAGCCGCTTGAAATGCATTTGGGAAATGCCACCGAGAAGTGACAGTGATTGGCAAAATATTAATGGCTTTCCGCACTGAATCGAAAGGGCATCGGCACACTAATAAGATCGCTGTGATTCCCAAAAACCTGTCACCTACGTGATACTAGAATCCCTATCAGCTGCGGTTTGATAAACAAGTTGATATGCCCTCAAAACTGATAAAAATCGTGACAAAAATGAAATGTACATATATTTTTAAATACCCCTTGCCTGAAGAATTCAATATATAACTTACAGTTTTTATTTGAGTGGCTAAATCGAGAAATTAGCTTCAAAGAAAATTAACTACTGAATATTTTCTGGAATCAATGAGTAGAACTAATTTGCTTGGTTTATGGATCTCAGAAAACCGTTCTAAACATTTAGGTGTACATATCTAAAATAACATTTTGATGTAATTGTTAAAACTTTTAGCTACACTATTCTGTTAAATTATTTTTTATGTGTATATACGGTGCGTTCCAAAGTAAACAGGACTTTTTGAATATAGCGCTCTCTAGTGGCGCCATCTATATATTAACTGGTGCGTTACAATCTGCTATCCTTTATCGACTTTTAGTAAAAATTTCATGACATTTCATCTATTGGAAGTGAAGTTATTGCGTTTTAAGTGTCAGTATGTTTGAGTCATCGGTGCCAATATGAATGAGCTTCGAAGAAAGAGCCAACACTAAATGTTGTTTTAAAATTAGTAAAACTTTTACCGAACCGTTTCAATTGATGAAACATGTTTATGGTGATGGTTGCCTA
>JAJJHQ010010226.1:2037379-2077283 GCA_021223825.1 Drosophila ironensis
CCACCTACAGCTCGAAAAAGTTCTTCTTTTATTATTGGTTTATGGGAAAACCTGAATCAAAATATATGGGCTGTCTAATTTTTCTAGTATAGAACTACATATAGCTCGAAAAAGTTGCTATAAATTCAGATATTTCTATGATAGACCTAAAGTTCAAAAAAGTTCCTAAAAGTCCCTCCCTAATTCCTGGTTTATGGAAAAAGATAAATCAAAATATATTATCTTTTTAGGATAATTTTTCTAGGATGTGTCTAATATTTCTAGAATAGACCTCGAAAAAGTTCCTAAAAATCCCTCCCTAATTCCTGGTTAATGGGAAAAACCTGAATTGACATATATTGGCAGTCTACAATTTTTATGATAGACCTATATATCGAAAAAGTCTCTCAAAATTATTTTTAATTCCTGATTTATAGGAAGAACCTGACTGATTTGACAACTGAAAAGGTTGTCTGCAATTTTTAAGGTTTGCTAGCCCGCTTTGAGGGACAATCCATAGTAGTTGTTTGCATATTTACCTCCCGTGCTGTTTCGGGCCGATCTGCGCCGCTGCTCCGTCACCCGGATCGTCTCCTGCTCCTCGCTGTCCAAGCTGGACAGGCTGACGCTCTTGTTGGTGCAGTCCCCGCCGCCGTCGTCCGCCGTCCACGACTTCCTGCGGTCCGTGTGGAGCAGCAGGCACTGCTGCGGCGCATTCGACGTCCACATGGCGTAGTGGGAGTTGGGCAGCCCCGAGCCACAGCCCATGGCCCCGCCGGCACCGGTGAGATCCGGCAGCGAGGAGCTCAGCACCGAGGCGCTCAGCAGGCCGTTGTTGCCCAGGTTATCCTGCTTCGGGTGGCTGGCGGCCGTCGAGGAGGAGTTCTTCATCTGGACCACCGTTTCCCGGATGCTCTGCAGCTGGCTGAGCGTGTCCTCGAAGATGTTGATGTACTTGGAGGCCAGGGCGGGGCTGTGCGGCGTCACATTGATGGTGGGTATCATGTTGTTGTTGTTCACATGCGAGTGGTGCGAGTGATGTGTGGGACCGGGAGCGGGAGCAGGCGAGGGGGCGGCAGCAGCGTGGGAAGCCGGAGCCTGAGCAGGTGCTGGTGTTGTGTTGATCACCGGAATGCAGTAGTTTTGGCTCTCGACATGCGTCCTTTGGTGGCCATTGGAGACGCCCGCGGTGGAGGGGTCACTGCAATTGGAGTTGAGGAAATCGGTGACCACGTCCCCGTCGCTGTCTTCGGCGGTGTTTTCCATTTTCCAGCCCTAGATTCTTAGACCTAGAAAGGTATCGCGAGGGAGGCGACGAGAAGCGGGCGGGCGAAAAGAAAAAAGAAAGTTTCTGTTATGCTTGGTATACAAAAGAGGCAACAGCAGCAGCCAACAACAACAACAACAACAACACTGGGCACGTACAACGTATGCAGCAGCAGCTCTCCGTCCGAGTTTTTCCTTCTCCTCAATCGATTTTCCTCCCTCCCGCCCCCACAAACGCCCTGTTGCGCGGTGAAATTGTTGCGCCTTTTTTGCTTGCAGGATAATTCAGGACAAACTAGGTCACTTGTCCTTGCACCACCACCAACAACAACACAGCACAACACACAGCAAACAGCAGCAACAACAACAACAAGGGGAGAGTGAGAAGTTGCGTGGGAGATGAAAACAATGCAAATGCGTTGGAAAATGAGGGAAAAACGAAGGTGAGGAGGTGAACACCTGATGGTCGCACGTCGCGTTGCCCTAGCACTTGTTGCAATGGCCAAGTGCGGATGAGATTCGTGGTTTCCGAGTGATTTTTTTGGGGGGAACGCTATCCGAGACACATATTTCTTAAATGCTATTTGCGACACATATTCTACGCTCGTTCGGGATTTCCACTGCGAGCCGCGAACGGTTGCACTGTTTGTTGTCCACCTGCGCAGGTGTGACCAGACGTGTGGGCGTCGAGAATAACATCGATTGCGGGCGCATGTAATCGATTGCTTGGCCAGGTGAAATCAGTTTGGCGGCAATTTTTAAAGCCACACCGTAAATCAAAATGAACCTCGTCCGACGAGGTGTGTATTTACATGTGTATGCCACAGTCTCCACAGTCACCCGCCTGTAACCTGGTGCGGATTCCATGTCGTAGGATCTTCTCTGTTGGCTGTTCTTTCTGCGTAGTTACCTGGTTTCAAGGTTCCAGATGCTGGTAATGGCGGTACTGGACATCTGGTCGGCGATAGGTGTCAAAGCCGGAGTGGAGTCGTACATTTGTATGGCGCAGCTGATGGTCTGGACGAATTGCATCAGATGGTGCAGCAGATCCCAGGAGAACTTGCAGCGACGACGACAGTGCTGGCTAAGCGTCGAGTCCGTGACGTTAGATAATAGCGGTCCTCCTCGTCTTCCAGTGGATGGTCGGTATCGGGAACTGGTGGATCAGATCCTAGAGCTGCGCGTGCGTATTTAGCTGGTCCAGGAATTTTATGTTGTGGTCACTTTTCGGCGGGCGGATCTCTTTGCGAATTAGAAATATATTAAAAACAACAACAACTTTAATTCACTTACCTGGAAAATGCGATTGGCAACGTTAAGGTAATAATTTTCTTGCCAGAACTAGTTGGGAATTATTGCACTTTTTTTTTGGATGATCATAACCCAGAAATTGGGACTTAGGACTTTCCTGCCTGTAACCTGGTGCGGATTCCATGACGAGGATCGTCTCTGGTGGCTGTTCCTTCTGCGTGGTCATATGGTTTCAAGTGCAACCGTTTCAAGTGCTGGAAATGGAGTCGTACATTTTTTTGGCGCAGCTGATGGTGTGGACGAACTGCATCAGATGGTGCAGCAGATTCCAGAACAACTTGCAGCGACGCATACGCAGCTCTACAATCTGATCCACCAGTTCCAGGTACCATCTATTCATTGGAAGACGACGAGGACCGTGATTATCTCAACGTCCCGGGCTCGACGCGTTACCAGCACTGTCGTCGTTGCTGTCAGTTGTCCAGGGATGAGCTGCACCATTTGATACAATTTGTCCCTATGATCTTCTGCACCAAATAGATGTACGACTCAATTCCGGCGTCCAGATGCCCAGTACAGCATTTGGAACCATAGAACCAGGTGGCCACGCAGAAGGACCAGCCACCAAAAAAGTATAGTATCCGCACAGGAATCCGCATGGAATCCGCACGGTATGGAATCCGCACTCGGCTACAGGCAGGAAATTCCAAAGACCCACTTCAGGTCCCATATTATATTCCCTTATTTATTACAGTTTATAGTTTTTTTTTACAGTAAACGGAAATAAATAATTTGCTTAAACAAATAAAATCTCATTAAAGAAAGCCGCAAAGTGTTGTTATATTCGACGAACTTTTATTAATAGTAAAATGATGAGCGTGCGAGCGGTTACGGGTAAAGTTATAGTACTAAAATTTATAGTATCAGTTATATATTTAGGATAGTTACAGTTCTAGTTACAATTACAATTGAATCGCAAGAAGGTTCGGTTTAATTAGTTTCGTTAGTTTGTTAGTACGTGTTTAGTTTAGTTTAGTACAGTATTAGGCGTGACTGTGCGCAATATGTATTTAGTATCACTCTGGTGTAAACGCATCAACTTACTAAGCGCTCGCCCGTACTCGGATTCGGATTCGTATTCGTTTTCGCGTCTGTGCAGTTCGGGGAACCTTATCCCATGGTGGTGGACAGATGCTTGGTGGCACTGCCGCCGCCTCCAGCCCCCGGAACCGCGGAGGATCCGCCCGCCGTTGGGCCATCGTTGGCCACACACGTGGGTATGGCGCTCGACCATTTGCCATTTTTGAGGCACTTGAGCACCTTGGAGCCGCGCAGCTCCAGACCGGCATCGCAGGTGAAGGTGATGCTCTCGCCGATGGCATAGTAGAACTTCACCGAGGACATGCGACCGCTGATGACGGTGCCCGGGTAGGAGCAGGCCTGCACGCATTTGGGCAGGCCACCGGACCAGCGTCCGTTGTCCTGGCAGGCGATGATCGGCTGGCCCTGCATCATGTACTCCGGGTTGCAATTGAACTGGACCACATCGCCGGCACGATAAGGTGCCGAGCCCTGGGCGTAACCGTTTTGCGGCGCCCCCGGGTTGTCGCACTGCACTTCGACGCAGGTGGGCAGCGGTGCCGACCACTCGCCGGTTGGATTGCAAATCGCCTCGGCAGGACCCCTCAGCCCGTAGCCGGAGGAGCAGGAGAAGGCCGCCCGGCCGCCCACCTCGCGCGACAGCACGGAGACGCGCGGCGAGGACGCATTGCCACCCAGCGGGATGTCGCCGCACTCGACGCTCTCGCAAACCGGCAACGGAGCGCTCCAATTGCCACTCGGCAGGCAGAATAGCTCCGAGGCCCCGATCAGTGAGTTGCCATTCGCGCAGGACAACAGCGCCCGCGTGCTCAGCTTCGTATCATTCGTGTTCACGATCAATCCCCTGCGCATCGGTATCTCCGGGCAGTTGATGGCCAGCACCACCACCTCGACGGTGTGCTCATGGCGGGCGGGGGTCATGCACGAGTAGAAGCCGGTGTCGTCGCTGGCCGCCTCCAGTATGCTCAGCCGGTACTCCAGCGTCGAGTCGCGGCCCTCGTCCGCCTCCGTTACCCAGCCCTCCGTGTAATTCCTGCAAAGGATTCGCTTGGATTAGAATCTACCTATCAGTATCTACTCGCATAGGTCCTGAAAACTGAAACTAAATCTTGTAAACTCTAAGAAGCAATTACAATCCTCAAATTGTCCCAATGAAAGCATAAAAACTATACAAATTAAAATAACAAAATATATATAGAATCTAGAGGGTACTCCCCGATACCCACTTGTGCGTATGGCTGACGTTCCACTTGGGATTTCCAAAACGCCTCATCCAGAGGCATTCCATGTGAAGCGTAGTGCCCGGATAGACGATCAGTTTGCCGTCATTGCTCTGGGCAATGGGTCCGTTCTGGTGCCGGAAGAGGATGGTCGGGGCCTTCTCCACTGATTTGGATAACAAATTTCATATAATTAGTAAGCCGGGAAAACGAAATGATCAGTAAACTAAACCCACTTGCATAGTCATTCTCCTGATTGAGGCCCGAGCATATGGGCTTGGTGTTGGTCCATTCCGAGTGAATGCAGGTCCTTTCGTGGCTTCCGGTCATCGAAAATTTGCCAATGTCCACACATCTAAAGAAAATAATAAAATTTAGCAAAATTTAGTTAAATCAATTTTGGTTTTTGGTGGTATACCTGGAGATGATTGTGGCTCCTGGTGGAAAGTCCACAACGTCTTCGCGTATCTCCAGATCGTTGTAAAAACTAACAACATTCGGTTCGTTGTTCTTAAAAACACAAGTGCCGTTTTCTGTGGGAAAATAATTTAATTCATTGATCCAATTTGGTTGAAATCATGTTTCAAAACGCGTTTCTTACCACAATTATAGGATCTTCCTATCCACTGTCCATTGTCGCAGATAATGCGCCATGTCTGCCGATCGCCGGCAGCATTGGGAATGCAATTAAAAAAGATCTCCGTGCCGCTTTCGTAGGCGCCATCCATCTCCGGATGATCGGCATTCCTTTGTGGCAATAACAATGGAACCTGGTTAAGAGCAATCTTTAAAAGACTTAGATCCTTGACTCACTTGTAGACCAAGGCTCCGTCGAGGAGACTCGGTTGCCCGCACATTTTCAAATCGTCGTGCTCGTCGGTTCCGTTGTCGTGGTGATCATGGTCGTGATCCAACTCATTGTGATCCCCCTTGGAGTGTGAGGATTGGGGATGGGAAGTGGGGTGGGAGGTGTGTGTGGGCTTGGGAGTGGCATGTTCCACCTCCTCGCGCGACTTCCTCAGACCGGTTTCGCAGTGAATGCTGGGCGGAGTGAGGACACCCTTGTGGCAGGACATTTCCACGGGGTTGGCGTTCGTGGAGAGCTCGCAGCGAACGCTCACCGAGCTGCCATGTCCGATTGTGAGTCCTGCTCGATAGCCGCCCTAAAAGATGTATTAGATTTGATGAATACTCTATTAAACTATATCAGAGAAGTCATTCTCACATCGTAGATAAGTCCGGGGATGTTGGGCAGGGTGCAGGGCACCGAAGTGCACTCGGAGAAGGCATTCACCGACCAGGATCCATGGGCACAACGCAGTTGAGCGGATCCCTGTATAGTTTGAGAGGAAAAAGTTAGCTAAGGAAGCAAGAAACGAATCATTTTCGAGGACCCACCTGAATGTTGAAGCCGTCCTCGCACTCCAAGGTGATGAACTCGTTCGACTGGATCTCCTCGTACGTCGACAGAGGTGTCAACGATGGCTTGTCGCTCAACTGCTTCGTGTGCGGCTCCACTTTGTAGTACTGCCCGTGCTCCACGGCCGGAACCAAACAGGGAGCGGAAAGGCACTTCGGCGTCTCCGGCTTCCAGATGCCGCGAATGCATCTTGCAGTGGCATTCTCACCCTTGATGTTCAACTTGAATCCCGCATTGCACTCTAATTGCAGCATAATCCCCACGGCATTTCTTCCTGGAGCCTTGCCCGGACGCACGGTGGTGATGTTGGCAAAGGAATCCCAATCGAGATCCTCGCAGGGTCCCCGCAGCCGCTTGCCGTTCCCGGATTTCCCGGACTCGCCGCCATCGCTGCTGTCCACATCCGCATCCGGAATCGTGGCCGCCGAAGGAGGAGGAGCTTGGCTGGAATTTCGCTTCCTGCGGCGTCGAATAATCTGAGATTTCAACTGCTCGATGTACGAGCGAGTGGCATTCACGTTGTGGCTTCGGGAGGACGCCGGCGGCGGAGATCGATTGGCCCACAGCATCTCGTTGGAGCTGTGATCCCGATGACCTCCCCCAGTGGTGGCAATAGCCTTAGACCTGGTTCCCGATCCCTGATTGATGTTGGGCAGGGGCACCACCCCACCACTGCCCCCGTAATTGTTGCCCCGCTCAAAGTCCTTGAAGTTGGCCTTGCTCTGCATCTGCATTTGCATCATCTGACGATGATGATGATCCTCGTTCGGGGCATAGAGATTCTGATTCCGGACATCCTGGCCATGCAGCTTCTGGTAGATGCGATCGTGGCCCAGCATCTTGGCCACGTAGCGCTGGTAGCGCTCCTTGATCTTCTGGTAGTACTTGGAGAAGGCCAGGTCGAGTTCCGAGGGCTGTGCTCGTGGTTTTGGTTGCGGGCTTCGTTTGACGCGGTGGTGATTACTCGAGGAGTCCACGGGGGAAATGTCAACTGCAGGGGGACAGATGGTAGAAGTATCAACATTTGAAATACTAACATCTTTAGTTTCTTTTGAAAGTACAGAGGTATAGGAGTGTTTTATCTATAAACAATGCTACAAAGATCAAGTTATAGAGATACTGAATATTTTCTGCTGCCGTCTGCTTTCCCTTTTCGTATAAAAATCTTGAATATATATTCAAAATATGTCTTCGAAAATATCGAAAACCTAAACTCACCTGCTTGAAGTAGTTGCTGGTTTTCAAGGAGCTGTCTTCGGAGCTGATGTTGTCGTCGTAGCAGGAACGCGGATCTCAGTTGACGGATCTGCAGGGAGCGACGTCGACGACGATTCCAACGCAGGCGCGGATGCTGCCCAAGAAGGCACTGCGGTAGTTCCAGAGGTCGCCACTTGCCACCCACACAAGTGGCCCCCGGAGGACCAATCTAAACACAAATTCATTAGATCCCTCAAATAAGGTTAATTCAAAACAAGTAGATATTACCTCCAGCACATATCCCTTGTCGCAGTCGTACATGATCTGCTTGTTGTTCACAATTTTCTTAACGTAAGGCCTGTAGTCATACAATCCCATGTTGCCCACAAGCAGCACCTTTCCGTTCTTGATGTAGCCGGGAAACGAGCAGAAGACCTCATCGCACTTGGGCGTCTCGCCCGTCCAGTTGCCAAAGGAGCAGGTGAGGACATAGTCATGCGGATCGGTGATATCCTTGCCCTCAGGGCTGACCAACTTGAAGCCATCCTTGCACTTGAATCTGGCCTTCATGCCGTGCTCCGTCTTGGGAGCCATCACCATGCCGTGTTTCGGTGGCCTGGGCATACTCTTGCACCTTGCTGGAACACACCGTGGAATGATGCTCCAGGTACCGTTGTTGCAGGTTGGCGGGCTCAGCACCGAGACCGGAAACTCGTAGTTTTCATCGCATTTAACCTCCAGGGCAGTGCCATGCTTTACCTTCTCGACGCCTCCACTTCCGCCAATGGTTTGCGTTTGGGTGGGCGACTGGGTTGTGGTGGTTGTTTGCGTGATGATCGTCGTGCCATTCTCATCCGTGGTGATTTCGATGGGTATCACGATGCCCTGGGAGATGGTGGGCACCACGCACGGAGCCAGGCACTCGGGCAGAGAGTTTCTCCATCGGCCATCTATTTGACAAACACTGGATCCCAAGCCGTTGATCATCATTTCGGGTTGACAGCGGAAGATTATGCTAGCCCCCAATCCAGTTCCGGCCTCAATGTTCTCGATCCATCCGTTGTAGAGCACTCCAGGGTGGCCGCAGTTGATCTCTGTTTGGAAAATATTCAAAGGATAGTATATAAAGTACATTCAATATACGTTTATTTAATTAAAGTGGCATAAGTGGGATTATTTTTTAAACATCTAAACATGCTCTTATGTGCCATTTCTTTCTTTTTGGGATATTTAATATTAAGGTAAAGTCCTTTCCAAAAAGTTCTTATAAAGCTTGCAGTATTCCACGTTTAGGAGAGCGTAACCTCTTAACTTCTAATTTTGTGCTTTCCCAAACTCCAATTATATCTTCGATATGCTGGTACTATTCTATAGATCCCTTCTATTCTTTGGATTCTTTTCTTAGGATATCTACGCTTTGGATGGATCCCGGACCCCGAAGTTTTGAGTGATACTCACCTTTGCAGGTGGGCAGGGTGCCGCTCCACTTGCGATCCGCACCACAGCGACTGGAGCTCTCGCCCACGAGGGTGTAACCGTAGCGGCATTCATAGGAGACCACCGAGTTGTAGGCCAGGGTGGTGTAGGTGGCCTTGCCGTTCTTCGGATTCTCCGGCGTGGGACACACCACCGAGGTAACCACTGTGGTGCAAGGTCAAGAGGGCAAAGAAGCGAGTTAGCAGGTGACGGGAAGAGGCTCGGGTTTCGGGGGGATACTCCACTAAAAGTTACCACAAATCTTTCAAAAGCCACTCGCAATCGATTCCACCAAATAAAACAACTTTCTAGTTTCGGTTTCGATTTCTTATATTTTTTCTTCAATTTTCGCTTGAGATTTGGGGTAACTTTTATTTATTCATTTCAACATTAATTGGCCAACAACAACAACAACAAGGTATTGCATAAAATTTGAACAATCTGTTTTTTTTTTGGTATTTTTGTTTTAGTTTTTCTTTTGGATAAAACACTTGATCAATCCATCAATCAAGATCGATCGAGCAGAGAAGAGTGTGGGTGTGGTTAACAGGAGATCATCCTGACCAAAAAATTACACGTAATTTGTGTTAGTTTCTGATTTCTGATTTCCGGATCCGGAACTAGTTGGAAACTCAACCGGGGTCGCCTCGTCTAGGACAACGGCGCTTGGGGGGTGGTGGTTACATTTGCGCTATCCGCTTCAAAACGGGGTCGAGAGGTCATACATAGGATTCGGTTACAAGCTCATCTACATTGCATCGCATACTCACAGACACACGTCGGCAGCTCTTTGGGCGTCCAGGAGCCATCCGATTGGCAATACCGCTCATGCTTGCCCACCAGCTCGTATCCGGTGCCGCAGTTGTAGGTGATCTTGCATCCGTACGTGTAGCACTCCCCGGCATGCCATCCGTAAGCCGGATCTGGCGGTTGGCCACAGGAACGGGCTTGGTTGCATCGAAAAGAGTTACAAAATTAATTGAGTTGAAACCCTTTGGAAAGCCTCAATCTTGGGACTTACGTTCGCATTGAATATCCGGACCGTACCAGCTGGCCTGGTTATCGATGGCCAGGCACTTGGCCCTTGGAAAGCCATTGGTCACATAACCGGTGTGGCAATGATACTGCACGGTGGAGTCCAAGTCGAAAGTCTCCTGCTCCGGCAGAGCCGAGTTCCTTGCATGCTCGATCTGCGGCGGCTTCAGGCAATAAACTGCAAGAACACTCAGATTTTAGGGATCAACTATAAGGGTTATTGGTCGGACTTACTGTTCTGCTTGCAGGCTGGTTCGGCTCCGGCCCAATTGCCGTCCGCCTGGCAGAGGCGACTCTGCAAACCCACCACATGGTAGCCATGGGGGCAGGCGTACGAGGCACGTGCCCCAAAGTGGCGTCCGGCGACGGTGACCTGACCCAAACTGGGCTGAGCCAGCTCCGGGCATTCACGATCTGTAAGGAGGTGCAAAAGGAGGTTATACAAGGGTTTCTATGGGTGCAATAACTTCCAAATTTAAAACCGTCCAGAAATTATATAAATTAACTCATTAATAAGAAGGGTTCTTTTGGGTGTAAAAATTTGAAAATTTGATGGTAATTCTGCGATAGGATTTCGAACTCACCCGGCTTGATGCAGGAGTTGCCGCAGACGCCGTCGCACAAGCACTTCTTCTTCTTGCTCTTGCAGTCCTCGTCCGAGGAGCACTTCCTCAAGCACTTCTGCCCCAGCAACGTGGCCTGCTCCTCATCGCGCGGACACTCGGACGAAGGTGAGTTGCGTGGGTTTTTGTAGACCCGGCCATCGTCATCGGATTCGAGGGAGTCATCGTCCTCCTCCCAATCATCATCATCGTCGTCCTGCTGGGGGATCTCCGACGTGGTCTGGAGACTGGTGCTCGTGGTGCTGGTGGTCGGGACAGAAATCACTGTGGAGGATGGCAGAATCAAACAGAACACACAGCTGTTAGTTATCCTTTTGGGGGGTGCGACAAAAAAAACAACCCCTTGTTGGGGCTTCTGTTTTGGTTCCGGGGATTCGCGTCTATTTTGTTTGCGCCTCGCGTGCTATCAAAAACATTGACCTATTTCCCCCGAATTTCTGGTCCAGATGTCAGATGCCTCCATTTCAGGCGCTTTGGGGAGTCTGCGCACTGGTTGTCCAGCTTATATAACCCACTCGCATATACATTTTTCATCTTTGGCAATTTTCGGGAAAAACCAAAAATTAACCAATTCCCGAGCTATAATCCTTAGAGTTATCTTGCATTTGTTTAACTAGTAACTTGGGATATTGGCTTGGGTTTGCTTAGAAGACTTGGCGTTGAAATATTAACCTTTGTAGACCAAAATTGTGGTCACCAGACATTGCAGCAGCAGACGATTCATTTTGATTGCTTTTTATTTGGGTTGTTCTTTTGATTTTTGTCGTTGAGCCGATGTTTAGCCTTAAATGCTTAATAGCATTTTAGCTTTTAAAACGGGATTGCCGTGGGAAAAACAAATAAACTTTATTTTTTTGGCAGCACCCGAGGACCTCGAAACTTCTCACTTCGGGGTAAGGAAACGAAATGCACTCTGACCAGCTGCTTTGTCTTTTCCAGCCACCAGATTTCTGACAGATCAAGCGAACAGCAGCCCATTTTTGACAGCTCTCAACGGTGGTTGTTTCTTTAAAAAGCGCGCAAGAAAGTTATGAATAACTTGAGCGAATATAGCATACATTCTGGAGTTGGTAATATAGTTTACTGCGAATTTGTAATTGTTATAATTATTTTAGTTGCCCTTTTAAAGGTTGATTATATTATAAAGTTGAATTCTCAGATTAATTTTATTTTTTAGGAGTAACAAAGTCGAATTTTCAGTATATCTAAGCTAAAATAAGCTATTGAATTTCAAAAATATGGTAACCATACAACATCCAAGTTTTCTAGAGTTTACTAAATATAATCTTTTGAATAAATTAGATGTAAATTATTTTTATTTAAACTAAAATAATCTTTTTATTTTGGGTTTCTCTTAAGGCTAAGCATAGACTCATAGCTTTACTTGTTAATTAGATTTATTATTATAATTTCAAGGTGATTATGGTTATTATGGTTATGGAATTATGAAAAGGTAAGCCCAAAACAAAAGCTTAATACCCGTATGTATTTTTATTATTCTTTTTTTCTTAAGATGTATGTGATGGGATATCATTCAAATCCGTTACATTTATATTTCTTAATTTGCATTAATTTTAAAAGAAAATAAAGCCACAAAAGTTCCCCAATCATGTAAAATTCTCCAAGGGAATTCCTCTTTCAGATTTCCCGCTTCGCATTTAACGGTATCTTTGATGAAAAGCCATGCGATTGCAGCCCTCGCCGGCGGAAAAGCTCCTCAGTTGCGCGGTGGGGTGGAGAGCCAGTGGGTGGGTGAGTGAGCGGGCTGGTGGGTGGTTGGCGTGAAAGCTCCGCAGCTTTTGCTATACGCACTCGCTGGCGCGGCGAGCAATTTTCCACACTGAGGCAGTGAAAAACGCACAGCGCCGAGGAGCACGACGACTTTCAACGCACAGCTGCGGAAAAACTATCCCATCCGTTGCTGCCAAACCGATCCGATCCGAGAATCCCCACAGAAAAGCAAGAAAATCCGAGAAAATTGTTGGGAGAAAAAAAAAAACAATAAACGAAAACCGAAAACCGAAACGAAACGAAGCCAAAAGTAGGGAAACGGAATACACAGTTTTCCGGACAAACGGACGGAATGTTTTCTGCGGGACGGAAAGTGCGACAAACATTTTGATTAAGCAATTAATTGGAGGCAAAGTGCAAGTGCAGTGGGTGGAAAATGTTTTAGATTCGCGCACGGTTTACGGGTAACGGGCACGGAAAAGGGGGGCGCATGTGAAAAGCGCGTAAAGAAAAGTAAGTGCCAGAAATTGTGTATTAAAATAAATCAAATAACCAAGCCGAATGCGATGCATACACACAGCACGGTGAAGTGACTGAGTGCAAACGCAAATCTCTGTATTCTGCAGAGCAGAAAGGCAAATAATGCGACAATACGACAGATCAAGTGAAATAGAATTGAATTGAAAATCGCAGAGCTGCAAAGACATCGCTCGAATTCGGGCATAAGGACTACGGCATGCGGGAGGGGAAGTGCCGATTAATTGATATTGAAAATTTTCGAAATTCCTTTGCGACAAAATGTCGAACTACCAGCAAAAAAAAACATATATTCTGTGTATATAGAGGAATTTATTTTTAGCGTATTTTCCCCCCGAATTCTACCAAGGCGTGTGTGAGTGACTTTGCGGGCGATTGAAAATATTTTGATAGCCAATAAATACTTAAAACTAAAGCAATATTTAGCATCTAATTTGGATTTCCACATTGGGGCTGCCAAAGGCGAGTGAAAAGGCGAGCGGGGAGGCAGCTCGCGCGTCAACAATTTTCAAGCGTGTACACAAAAATCCAGCCAAGCGCATTGCCCGCAATAAATCCGAGACAAGGCCCAGACCCAGACCCACCAGAACCCACCCACCAACCACCCGAGCCACCCACCGAAGCACGTAACCTGCCTGCCAACCGACCAA
The DNA here is from genome assembly GCA_021223825.1 of Drosophila ironensis. Classification (NCBI taxonomy): domain Eukaryota; kingdom Metazoa; phylum Arthropoda; class Insecta; order Diptera; family Drosophilidae; genus Drosophila; species Drosophila ironensis. Next base: position 2,050,866 of record JAJJHQ010010226.1, read on the forward strand.
CCGCCCAACCGCCCAACCACCAACCAACCACCCACCAAAGGCAGTTCACTCGACCACTTGATTAACGCCAATGCCAAATTCAAACGCAGAAAATCTCTATAAAAGTTTTCCAGGCAGAGAGCATGCGTTCGCGGGAAAAGCTTTTCGCTTTTCGCTCTTCTCGCTTCAACTCTCCGAGACTTTCTCCGGGACCTTCTCTCGCTGTCGCACAGGACACTCACAGGACATGTCCCCGAGCACTTTGTTTTTGTCATTGACCTGTTGTGGAGCAAAAAAAATTACAGCCATGGGAATTCATCAAAGTTTTATGACAATGATTACAGAGCGATTATAAAAAATTAAACGCTTCTCTTGTGCAAACAAAAGTATCTTTTTTTCCGGAGTGTATCAGGTCAGGAATATTTAATATCTCAATTGAGAGATTCTTTGTTGGCAGTGAAAGCAATATTGAAATCGAGTAGCCCTAACAGCTGTGATGTTCCCACTGCAACTAATTGATGGTATCTAATTGGTATCTCAAGTTTTGCCGTTCGCAAAGAAATAGTAAGAATTAAGTGCTTAATTAAGGGGTAGAAATTGTAATTGAGGAGGTTGTGGGATTACTTAATATGATGTGGTAGGGTAGGTAAGGGTTTAAGGCAAAAGATTATATTTTTGCAGTGATTCATTAGGCGTTGTGCTCAAAGAGGAAAGGGCAAAGATTCCTTCACTATGAAATACTTGTAAAATTTCGCAATTTAATCAAGGATCTCGTGATTCATTGATTTCGAGATTCATTGATTGTAAAAGGATTCGAAAACCTCGTTTCAAGCTCAAATCTACTTCAATAAAATGCCTGATTTATGTACTACTGGGAAGGTAATCCTTTGTCGAACGTTAATCAATTGCAGGACATCAATAGTCAATTGTAATTTAAAGAGGAGGGAAACAAACGCAGCAGCACACCATCATCATCATCATCATGGGCAACGTATGCAGTTCCGGCCAAAAGAAAAAGAAGGACAAGGACAGTGCCTCCGAGAAGTCCGATGAGTGAGTGATATTTTTTGCCCGTCCAATTGTTTTATGGCCCCACAATTGTCTGAGGGACAGTGCGAGATTGATTTCCGTTTGGGTCATTGCAGCTCGCCCCCGTACCAGGAGGCCGACCAAAAGGACACCCTGATCTCCACCGACACAAATGCCGCCGGCGACTCAAAGCGCGCCCCCCTGGCAGCCGTGGAGGCGCTGCCGGAGGTCACTCCCCAGATGCCAGAGGCCAATGGCAACCAGCCACCTTCCCAGGGTCCCAATAGCAAACAGCAGCCACCGACGGTCCAGGGAAAGATTAGTGGAACAGACAAAGGTGCGTACATGGGAGGAAAGAAAAGGATTGCGATTTGGTTTGATATTGTTTTAAAGACTTCCCAAATGAGTTATGCAGTAGTACTTGATTTGAAATTGGGTACTGACAAAAATATCTATTAATCAAACATAACTATTCATTTTTGTATGTTTCTTCTACTCTAATAGTTATCCTCTAATTCATATTCATATTCAAATTGCTATTTTATATGAAATATTTAAGACGTACTAGTATTCCAATTTTAAAAGACATCTATGATCTCTTCCCTAGGATTATCTCTCTAGAAAGAGTATGAGTTTTATATTCGAATTCGTACTAAGGGGCTATTTATTTAGAAATATTTTAGAAGCAGCGGTATCCCGGTTTCAAAGATGATCCCTTTAATAAACAAATAATACCCTTCCATTTGTACTTACAGATTCCAACAGCACTGCGCAGGGAGCAGCCAGCGATGTGGCCAACGCGAATCCTGCGGCCGGCAACCTGAGTGTCCTGCAGGGCAAACCGCCGCCCAGCCGGAAGATCGAGCGCGACAAGAAGATCGTGGTGTACATCCTGGCGGATAACAGTCCAGAGTACAAGAAGCACAAGCGCGTGGTCCACAGCCTATATAAGCATTTCAAGAGCAAGTGCCAAAGCCGGGGCTTCGACTTTATCATCTCGGATGTGCACGACACCAGCGAACCGGACGGACCGGCGGAGCAGGGCAATGGGAATCCGCGCAAGGACTTCTCCCGCCTTCAGGAGGTGAAGCGTTGGACCCAAACCCCGCTGGAGGCTCAGGGCGGTCACGAGGAGGCGGCCAACTGCCTGTGCGAGATAACGCGCCATTCCGCCGGAGCCTACATCGTTCCGGTGCTCTTCCTGGGCGCCACCTTGGGCACTCCGATGCTGCCGCTGACGATCGAGAGCCAGGACTTCACCTCGGTGCTGGGCACGGCCAGTGAGTCGGAGCGTCTGCTGCTGGAGAAGTGGTACACCATCGACAATTCGTACCAGCCCATGTGCCACAGGCTGCATGCCCAGCAGGTGGATCCGTATTCAGGGTCAGCGAATGCCGAGCTCAATGAGCTGCTGGCCGTGCTGCTGCGGCTCTTCTCCGACGACGTGAAGGACTCGTACCTGACCACCGTCGTGGAGCAGGAGATCAACAACACTGTGCTGATGAGCCAGGAGCTGGCCAAGCGCTGCATTTGGATCCAGACAGGCGCCCAGCTCTCTCGTCCGCCGGAGAATGCCACTCAACTGGAGCTGGAGGTGCAGCGGCGCATCAGCCGCGTATACGGGGAGCTCAAGAGCCAGCTGTGCGAGAAGAACCTCATCCGGCTGCTGCCCACGATGAGCATTCTGGACGAGGAGCTGTCGGCCGTCATCGAGAGCCTGCTGGACAAGGCGCTGGCCGGGATCTTCGAGGAGCATCAGCAGAAGAGCAGCATCCCCTACAACACGCTGGGCGTGGACAGGGTCCTGCTTGAGGAGCTCCAACTCGTGGGCCACTACTCCAAGCTGCTGGCCCAGAACTCGGCCAATTTCGACATCATGAACGATGTGAAGCGATACATCCGGGACAGCACTGCCCAGCCGCTTGTGGTCTCCGGGGCTCGGGGGAGCGGCAAGAGTGTCCTTGTGTCCAAGATCATGGAGAACGTGCATCGCTGGAAGCCGGAAGCCCAGCTTGTGCTGAGGTAGGTCAAGATTTCCCGAGCCAAATTTCTAGATTAATGTTTATTCCAATCTTTCAGATATGCGAACCTCAGTGCCCGTTCCTCGGATCTCACATCCCTGCTGGGCTCCATGGCCAACCAGATGTCCGTGCTGGAGACAGGCCACCAATGCCAAGTGCCACATGTAAGTTAGAAAGCTAAACCAAGAGAATTCCATCTTATTCGAGTTTCCATCAGACCCTGGAGGCCTATGCAGGAGTGATACGAGAGATCCTGGGCCGTCAGCAGCGCTTCTTTGTCCTGATAATTGATGGCGTGGACGAACTGCAGCGGGAGGAGACCCTCGACTGGCTGCCCCAGCAGCTGGGAAACTCCAAGCTGATCCTGACGGTCAGCGAGCTGGCGGAGGCGGACGGCGAGGAGACAGCCACCACCGCTGGAGAGTCCTTTGATATGCTCGCCGCGCTGGCGCAGTTGGGCATACCACCGCGCTGCTTCCTGCGCCTGCGTCAGTTCACGGAACGCCAGTGGCACGACATCCTCAGCTCCGGTGGCGGGGACTTCTATGCGGCCAACGGGGCTCTCAAGCTGCCGGATGAGTGGAAGACGCTGCACGGCAAGACGCCGTATCATGCCAAGTCGCTGTGGTGGTTGGCTTGGCTGGGGCATGTGGCACAGCCCATCAGCGAGATTGGCGACATCTCGGGAAGGATACTGCAGGTGCTCGAGTCAAAGTTTGCCGCCGATCAGGTGGAGCTGCTGCTGCTGATTGTGCGATTGTCGCCGTGGGGCATACGGGAGAGCGATTGCCTCGGGGTGTTCCAGAAAATGACCCAGCTGGAGGCGCTGGTCGCCTTCAAGATCTGGTCCAAGTTCTGCTGGCTGATGGGACCAATGCTGTTAGGTCTTAAGAATATTAGGATAGCGGACAGGAGCTTTGGACGAGCCGTCCTGGCGAGGTACGCGCAGAAGCAGTGGCTGGTTCATGAAGCGCTGCGGGATTACTTCGACCGGCAGGACAGCGAGTTCAAGGGTATCCAGGGTGCCAACACGTGAGTATATCCCAACTTGATAGCTATTAGTATATTACTTAAAAGATTTTCCGAGAATTTACCAATAACTTTGAGAGGTTTAAGTTACTAGTTTAGGGTCAAGGTAGCAATAATCTTCAGAGATTGTAAGCTAACAAAGTTGACAAATTTTCAGTAGGGGTTGATTCTTTTTGATGCGACTAAAATTCAATGCTTGATTTGAGATTTTTCTGAATTATTATTACTTTAATACTTGCACATAATGATAGTAAGTTTAAATTGAAATTAGACTATTAAAAGGAAATTAATTTGTATAAACAAATACTTTGAAGATATGTAAGGTCAGACAGAACAGACGCGGTTTTCTAAACCATATTTCTTCAACTTTTTCAAATAGGGTTATATGAAAAGTTAGGTATCACAATTTTACACCTTCTGATGTATATTTGGTTTGAGATCCATAGAAAAACTTGTAAATTTGTTTATCCCTCCGACAGCTACAATTACCAAAAGTACTTAAAACTGCCTTATCATCACTTCTGTGCCGTAATCGAGGACAAGCCGGCGCCGCACAAGATCGACATACTCTTCAACTGCTTTTACTTTACTGACCTGCCCTGGATCGCCAACAAGGTGCACGCCACCGGCCCGGATCACCTGCTCCACGACATCCTTCAGGCCGAGTGGCTGGCCAAGAGCGGGGACTCCTCAGGGGATGCGGGAGAAGCCGGAGCCACCGACTACGTGCACATACGCTTCCTCAAGCAATTCCTGGAGCAGTATCTTCACGAGCTGAGCTACGATGGCCAGCAGTTCTACACGCTGATGAAGTACTATCTCAAGACCCGCTTCCGGGAGTCTCCCGAGCTCAAGGACGACGAGAAGATTCGCTCCTGGTGGGAGTGCACCAACGAGCTGGAGTTTGCCTTCCTGGAGATCTTGAACGCGGACCTGGATGCGGAGAATGGCAATCGTGGCGAGCAAGCTGCAGAGCAACCAGAGGGAGATGCTGCACCTGCAGTTAAGGGTTACGATCTGCTCGTGAATCTTCCGCAACCCGGCTGTTATGTGGCCTCTTTGTGCACGGAGCGCGCGGAGATTTGCATCTGGGATGTGAAGAATTGCTGTCGCATCCGCGAGCTCCAGGGCATCCAGCAGCCAACGGCCATGTGTCCCGTGGGCAGCTACGAGGCAGCAGTCCTGTGTCGTCGGGAGATTCGAGTCATCAATCTCGACGAGGGCAGGTTTAAGGTGGGTTTTTTCAAATCCCAGGACTCCCTTTGGTTATAGCTTCTGTTTTCGATGATTTGCAGGTCACTTTGAAGGGCGTGATGAACCAGAAGATGCCGTATTTCGGCTTGCACGACCAGAATCATCTGGTTTGCCTCTCCCGCAATCGCATGTACGTGAATTTGATGAATCTGGAGTCGGGCGATTGTGTGACCACGTTCAAGGCCGGCGAGGATCGCTTCCTCAACTCTTTACTGGTCTCGGGAGATGGACGGTGAGTGGGAAATCATCCCTCAACAGGAAAATTCTATATCCAATCCTTTTATCCTTTTAGCATCCTGGTTTGCGGCGATGAAACTCAGAAACCCTTCCCGCTGCTCGTGTGGCATTTGTCGCAACGTAAGCTGCTCTATGACCTCAGGATTCCGCATCACGACTTCATTACCTCTTTGTCCGCGATCACCCACGAGGGCTCCTACGTGTGCGTGGTGGCCAAGGAGCTGAACGAGCCCACAACGCCCAACTTTATTGTGGTTTACGATCTGCAAAGCGGCACTCTCTTCAAAAAGTGGAAGCCCAGCTGCAACACCGTCTCCCTGGCCATTTCGCAGGTGAATGCCTGCGTGATTGCCGGCCTGGAGGATGCGAAAATCCTCATCTGGGACCTGGTGACGGGCAACTGCAAGAGCACCCTCATCGGCCACAATGCGCCGGTTACTTTCCTGAAGCTGGATCCGCTGGGCAAAGTTCTGCTCTCGTACGACAAAGAGGGACGCGACAGTGCCATCCGCATGTGGGAGTTGAACTCAGGTGAATATGCAGGACATAACTCTTAAGGAATCATTGCAAACTAATGTTTTTTTCGGGCAGCCAAATCACTGGCCGTTTTCAAGCCACCGGCCCAGGTGAGCACCTGCGAAATACTGCCCAACGGAGCCTTTGTTGTCCTGGCCCTCAAGGATCGCAATGCTCTGCTCACCTTGGCCCTGAAAAACTACGGAGCTGGCGGATCGGGAGACGTCCTGGAGGATGAGTGCGGCACTCTGTACGGCAATCCGGACAACCAGCACAAAGTTTTCGACTTGAGTAATTAAATCAATTAAAAACGCTAGTTATCATTATTCAAATTATAAAATGAAAGCCAGGGGCTAGAACTCTGAAATTATTATAAATATGAAAACAAAAGAAACCAAATTTCTCATGCATAATTCATTAGTTGTATGTAAAAAATTCTTTGAACAAATCTTACCAAAAATGTACAAAAAACACAAAATGCGAAGAAAATCCAAAGAAACATTAAAAATCTTTAAAAATCTAGTCGGTTTCGTCGTGGAATTTTATGTGGTGGCAAACAGATACAATAGATTCTTGGCAAACTGAACGATTTCGGTGCCGCCCAGCTTCGAGGTGCCATAGATGCGGTCCACAAAGGTGATGGGCACCTCGGCGATGCTGTAGCCGTGCTGGCGGGCCCGCACCAGCATCTCCATTTGGAACACATACCCCTTGGACACACAGCTAGCGATGCATTTCTCCAGCACCTCCTTCTTGTACAAGCGGAAGGAGCCCGTCAAGTCGCTGGCATTGGGACGCAGCAGCACCTGCGAGAGGAAGTTGGCGCCGCGGGAGATTAACTTGCGCTTGAAGTCCCAGCCAAAGACGCCACCATCGCCGGAGTATCGAGTTCCCGAGACTATATCATAGTTGCCCTTCTCCTGCAGCTTGATGAACTCCGGAATAAACTTGGGCTGGGGGGAGGGATGAAATGGGTGGTTAAATCTCCAGTTACACGTCAGTTTTCCGGCTTTTCTTCGCTCACATGATGACTCAAGTCGGCGTCAATGATAACAATAAAGTCTCCGGTTGCATGCTTGATGCCGTGAATGTAAGCGGTTCCCAGTCCCAGTTTCGAGCCCCTGGGCCGCAAAACGATCTTGTCCTCGCCGTAGATGTCCTGCAGGTCCTTGGCCACCTCCAGAGTGCCGTCCGGACTGCCGTCGTCAATAACAATCACTTCGTAGTCATAGCCGCTGCAAAATATAAAGTTTTAAATCGAGTTTTTAAAGACTTTTTTCACTACCACCCACCTGGCTTTCATGTATTTCACAATGAGCCATATTATTATGGGCAAATTGTCCTTTTCGTTGTAGGTGGGCAGCAAGATGCTGTATTTGTGGTCATTTGTTGGCATGTCTAATTCCTTATAAACAATTTCCACGGGTCAATACTGGGAGTGTTGGTAAGGAGCGCAAGCCATCAGCTGACTGGTCATCGCTTATCGATAACAGCGGTATGGGTGCTAACGGCCATTGGGGGCAAAAAACAGATATACATTAACATACTATTGTTTATTGAATATGGAAATATGTAAACTTAAATTTTTGAGATAAAGGCAAAAATTGATCAATTTTGTAAAATATCAATTTGAATAGCCGATATAAGATCATTTTACTAGCTCTACCCTTTTCAAACTTAATCTCAACTAATTATATTTTACTTCATTTTTGTTTATTTGATTGGTTAACGACATTTTTGTGAGAATTCAAAAGGTGTTCCTTTACCACCGTTCCCTTGCCGATTAGTCCTTTTGCTTATCGATTACACGCTCATCGAATCGTGTGCAGGAATCTCTGAGCTGCTGCTGTCCTGCGAGGTTTTGTTTAATTTCAGTTCTCCGGCGGACGCTAAATTAAATTGTTGTCAATGTGCGCGCACTAGCGGCCAAAGTGATCCGCCTGCTGCTGACATGGCCAAGAAAATACCCTTCAACGTGGTGTTTGCATCAGGTAAACAAAACTTGCTAAAAACAAACCATGTAGGCATTAAATATTTAAATGCTTTTAGTGGCATTATTGTTTACTTTTAATTTATTAATTGCGACGGGCTTTCCCAAAGGTGCTGTTAATTAAAAGCATTTGTGGCAAGTGGCCTGGGGGTTACTCCTTTCGCAACAAGATTGCACTTGAGAAATCGATAAAACACGCATACGCCTAGTGCGCCAGCGAAAGTTGTGATTTGAAAATCGCACTCCGCTCGCTTCGCATTCGCCCTCCCTAATTGCGATGTAATCTATTCAAAATCCCCGTTTACCGCAGCAGATTCAATTTGCTACAGACCATTTGCTCGGAGACCACTGCGACAACCACAATATTTCTTTATAATATTGACAGATTGCCGGCTGTCCGTCTGCATAACCAATTTAGTGTTTGGTTTTTGGCCCCTGGCCAATTCCACTCTCATTTATTTAGCCTCTGTGGCAGTTTTATCCCCGAACTTTACTTGCTGGCCGCCTCAGCCTGCTTCCTGCTGCTCCTGTACTTGAGCTTCGTCAGCAACGAGCTCACCGGCGAGATGAGCGTGAGCACGTACACGAGAGTGGTGACCAGCATCATGGCCGGGATAAAGTCATTGTCCACGAACTTGGTAAAGAACTTGGAGTAGTAGCCGAGGTAGATGGCGCCCATGCCCAAGCTGAAGGAGAGCAGGCCGAAGAGATTGTGCCGGAAGCGCAGCTCCGACGGTGGCATCGCTTTCAAGGCGAACTTGGGCTGGAAAAAGTTGACGAAACCGCCCACAATGCTGGCCGCACAGCCAAAGGTCGCCGCGGCACCTAGTAGATTGAATTATGTGCATTAGTAATCATGACCAGGGGGAAAAAATAGCGAGGGAACTCACCCACTCGTCCGTGCCAAGTGTTAAAGTGCACATCCTTGCTGGAGAACTTGCCGGCGCCTCCCAAAAGGACCATGGTACCGCCCACGATTTGCAGGATGGCATGGAAACGCGACTTGTTGCGGTGCGACAGGCGGCGGGTGAGAGGATTCACTTTGTAGTGTGACATCATGGCCTGGGCCATCAGAACATGGAACTGTCGATAGTCGAGGGTACAGGGAGCGCAATTATTAGTCGATGGATCGATAAGATAACCCGTGACGTTGCCGAAACACCTCTAATCCAGGTCAATATAACACTGTACTCACTCCAATGCCTGTCATGAACATATGCATGGCGGTGTCCTTAAACTCCAGGCTGCGGGCCAGGACGAAGAAGAAGGCAGCCACCAGAAAGATCAGGATGTGATTTATGGTGTTCAGCAGGCTCTGGATTTGCAGCCATGCATGTTTTCCCGTGTATTCCTCCGGCATTTTGTCAGTTTTTGATTGACTATCTTAAGTCACTAGGTACAAGATACAGAGTTATTTATGCTGCTCAGATTGAGAGTCTAGATACAAGGCATACGAAGCACCTTTGCACTACAGAGAGACCGGCTGCGTGACGACTAAAGTTGTAGGCAGCTCGTCATCGCTTAAATACAAAACAGAGAACGTGGAAGAGATAACAAGAAAGAGAGAAATAGTGTTAGATTGAGTGTCACAACTGGGGAAGCAATAATAGATACAAGTAATAATTATAGTTAAATCAAATAATATGGAATTGGCTAATTGTTTTGGTTTTCTATGTGAAGAAACAAAATGAATTAACTAAGTAATTGATGGTCCAATATTTGCATACTACTCTTATTTACTTGAGGTTCAAATGTAAGGCCGATATTTGCATATTTCTAAAGATACGATTGTCTACTGAAAACCAAGAAAGTTTCAATTAAATCCACACAAAAATTAGCACAAAATCTCAGAAAAATTTTGGCTACCTAAATTGAAATTCAGCTTAAGAATGTCATTATTATTATTATTAATCACTTTCCTAAATATTAACCAAAAATGGTTTTACGCCTCTAAGCGCTTAATACTTGACCCCTGTTGTTGACTGTTGATGAAAGAGCAAAAAGTTCTATCGAAGAGGTTTCAGGCTTTGAGGCGCAAAAGCGCGAAAGAGCAAAGCATAGTGAGCCCGATAAGATATTTAAAGAGCGTTCACCACCTGCCAAATATTTCCGCTCTTAGTCAATGCCAAGTAATGATGACTTGATCTTTTCAGACGAGGACACCAACTTCCCGGCCAGCGAGCTTAACACTCACGGACCCACTGTCCATGGCTGGCGTAGTGCAGCGGACAGCGGACTCACCACCCACGACATAATCCTCCGATTCCAGCAGCCGGCCAAGATCTACCGCATCCAACTCCTTGCCCACCAGTATCTCATACGTAAGTGACAGATCTACAGATGGGATTGCAAGGGAAATTGTTTAGGAAACAAGTGTTAAAATTCCCTATTTGCTTGCTGTTTGTACTTCATATAATAGCACAAAATTGTTATTACTTTGAGCTGTTTGCTTTTTATGAAAATAACTTGTGACACTTGAGTATTATTAGGCTATTGATTCGATACTGATTTAATGAGAAATGTATTAGAAAATCAGTTTAAAGATATCCTATTCGGTAGAGATTCTTTATAGTTTAATACAAAATGGTTTTTACTTGTACACCTCCATGAACGTAACCCGGAAGTACCTTGCTCTACCTTTTTTAGAAATAAATCTGAATTCAATTTAGTTCCAATAACTCCTCATGATCTAAAACGTTTGTTCTAACCCTTTACAGCTGAGAAAGTGGAGCTATGGCTGCATTATTCGCCCAAATCCCTACCCAGCACCCCGTCATCGCAATACTTTGACTTTCTCGGCTTTGTGGCTCTGGCGGACAATGCCAACACCAACTACAAGTCCCGGGAACTTCAGAGTGTCACTGTGACCCCCCGCCGGGGCACACACCTCAAGCTCCGCCTGATCGGAGTTCAAAATAACGAGTACAATGCCGCCGGCCAGATTTCCCTGCTGGCGGTCAATGTTTTGGGCGAAGATCTAGACCTGGCACCCAACTCCAACAATGGAAACGGCAATGGAGACGATCACCTTGTTACCGAGGCTTCCCTACCGTTGGACACTGCGACCGGGGAGCTTGCGCTGGCTTCCATTTGCGACGACCTGCTGTTCTCCATGTACGTGGAGGACTCGGTGGTGCAGTGCATTCGGGAGCTGGAGCAGCGTAAGGCCCAGGCAGTGGGCGCCGAGCGCTTCGAGTATGCCCGCAAGCTGAAGCTATGCATGACGGCCCTGCGGACGGCGGGTGAGCGATTGGGTCGCTATGCGTTGGCCAAAAGGCAGGCTGTCCAGCAGGAGGACTTCACCACCGCCCGGCTGCGCAAGGAGCAGATCGAGATGTACAGGGGGGCAGTGCTGCGGCAGCTGCAGGTGGACCAGCTTCTGGAGCCCCAGGGCGTTCTAAGCTCCAACGATCAGAGCTGTGAGATATATGCAGCCGGAAAGCCCAGTCTGCCGGCGGCTCCCAGTCTCCAGGATGTGGCCCAGGCCCTCGCAGAGGCGGCCTTTAGTCCCAAGAGCCTGGCGAGCCTCAGTATGGATGAGAAGTCGTCGACGGACGGTTCCCAGGGGCAGGCAAGCAATGACAGTGTTGTGGTGGCGGTGGCTGTGCCCGCTTCGGGACCATCGTCCCTGCAGGCCACACCCGCGCCGGTGGCTCTGGCGGGCTGGAGGAAGTCACACGATGAGCTGCCGCAGTCCCCGCGCCTCCCGTCGCGTCACAGCTCCCCGATGTCCAGTAGGCAGGGGTCGCTCCGCAGGCGAAACAAGAGTTTGCCGAGGAATTCCTACGAGGATTACGAGGAGCGGGCCATTCCCACACTGAGACAGTGAGTATACTGTACCGTAGAATCGTAATCCTTGATCCGCATCCAGTAATCCGCAGTTCTAATCATAGATAGTGAGGGTAGGTAGTGTACCCGATGGAACGTTCTACGTGTGATTGTTTATTAATGTTTACATTTCTATTACAGTGTTGCATGCGTGTAGTGGTCATACTATAGCTAAATTTATCGACGATGAGAGTTCTCGATTACTTTTGCTTTGGAAAACTTTAATCGTTATGTTTTTAAAATTTAATCGTTATGTTTTTAAAATGTTTACTTTGTTCCCGTTGAAACCCGTTGAAAACATTATAGAAAATAATACAAATAATTAGAGCAACTTTTAGAATTTTGTAAAATTAATGGTTATCATTTTTAACAACCAAAATTTCTGTTAAATAAGATTCCCAATCTATGATCTAATATGAAAACTCTTAACGTGTTCAAATAACCATGAAATGATTTTAAAATGTTTATTTTCCAGTAAACTACAGTAATTGATTAAATTGTAGGGATTGTTAAACTTGTATTCTGTTTTTAAGCGGTTTAGTTATTAATTGGTTATAATATTTATTATAGATAGTTTGTAAGGTATTCGAGCCATAAAATGTTTTCTAGTAATTATATGTTTACTCCTATTTTTCTACTTCTATAACCCGTAATCGTTCCGTAACTCGTAACCGTAAATGTTGGCATATCGTTACCTTAAAAATCAAACCCAAAACCCGCTCACAGTTCAAATACTAATGAATTTTTAAGGGAGTGCCAAGGAAACGCGCTGCTGGAGGCGGATCCCAACCGGGGACGTTCGCGATTAAATGACCGCGAACGTCGCCAGGCAGCCCTCCCCATTCTGGTCTTTGGCAGTGAATTGGTAAGTGCCATGGCATCAGCAACAGCATCTTAACTTACCTCTTTTGTTGCAGGTTGAGCAGTTCTACTCGCGACAGTTCCAGGATCGCGAGGATGGCCTCATGCGCCTGCGCAACTTCCTCAAGGAACAGGAGCTGATGGAGGCCTCCGCAAGTGCCGGCGAACTCGCCGCCAGTCCCAATAAAGTGGCTCGCAGTGCCGCCCTGCTCCTCCATCGAGCAGTGCGTGATGCTGTTTACTCGGTGTTCAGTCAGGCCACGGAAGCGGTGCGTGTCCTATTTTTGGAGTACGTCCCAGGCCGAGTGTCGCCCAGCGAGGTGGCCCGCTGTGTGGACCGACTGCTGCCCGAGTTGCTGGCCAAGTCCGGTGATCCCTCCGCTCGCCTGCACACCCTTGCCCAGCACACGATCCTCAGCATTGCGGCCTGTCCCGAGGTGGCCGAACAGAACTTGGTAGCGCCTGCCCTTTCGCGCAGTGTCGGTTCCGGCACCCATCAACGCTTGGCCATGAGTCGGTTGCAAATGCTCGAACAGCTAGTGCACACGCAGGGCATTAGCACGGACAAACACAGTGGACTGACGTGCCGAGCGCTATCGGAGTGCGGTTGCTCGGGAATCCATCATCCGGCGGAGCCTGTGCGCAAAGTGGCAGAACGCATTCTACTCCTGGTTTACAAGGTTAACCCGCGTTTGGTGAGGAAGCAGCTGCCACCCGACGACGACATCACAAGGCGCAATCTCCTGTATCGTCAGCTTTTCACGGAGTTTGATAAACTGGATTTGGACAGGAAACAGGAGCTCCTCGAGGCCACAGCCACATCCCCGGTGAAGGCCTCCACCAGTTCGGATGCCTCGCGATTGCTGAAGAGCCGCAGTGGCCATGGACTGGCTCCGGGATCCAGCAATGGCTACGCCAGCTGCAATGGAAAACAGCAGTACAACGAGCAACTGAAGCGCTCCATGTTATCAGCCTCAAATTCGCGAAAGGGCTCCGCTTCCAACTCAGAGTCCACCGAGGATAATACACCAAAAATGTAAATAGTTTATGAACGTTTCTACCATTTTGTATGGCAATTTTGTATATTGTTTTGTAGACGGTGTCCCTTCTGTGAGTGGTCCTCTGCTGGCAGCGATTCTAGTCAGTTGGATCGACATTACTGGAAGGCCTGTCCCTTCCTCACCAAGTGCCCGCAATGCAGCCAAGTGCTGGAGGTAGCCGCCCTCAACTATCACCTGACAAGTGAGTTTTGTTTACAGATATTTATACAATACTCTAAAATTTCTATTACCTCAGCGGAATGCGATGCCAAGGAGAGCTATGTGGTCTGTGCCCGCTGCACTGAATCGGTGCACAAGCAGCTCTACGAACTCCACCAAATGGAGGACTACTGTCGGGGTAAAACCAAAGCTCTACATAATCATTGATATATCCTAAAAACATGGTTTTTTGTAGAACTTAAAACTGGGGCCGCACGCTGTCCACTCTGCCATGATGATGTGCATCTGCCGCAGGATGGTGGCTGGAAATTGCATCTCCTCAGCGGCGGGGGATGTCCTGGAAATACTCGCAAAAAGAATCTCAAGAAGTAGATGAACTAGTCGGCTCTAAAACTAATGATCTATTGGCATGCGTAGCGAATTTATTAGGAGCAACTAAAAACTAGTCAGCTAAGCAAGAGCAGCGGTAATAGCATTAAGCGTTAATAACTCAACTCGTTTCTTACACGTTCAATTAACAATTAATTTAGACACATTTTGTTATGCCAATTAGTTAACTCAATTTTATGTATGCATAAGTTTGTATGTTTTTTTACTCAATGTGATTTGTTAATGGTAACACGAATTTTTGAGACGTCCTTACAATAAATAAAGCCCATCCATACCGTTTTAAACATATGCAATTGAGTTTTATTACGAAAGCCAATTGCTTACTGAATGATTAAATGCAAGTGAATGCATATCTGCTCAATTAATTGATTTTAATTGAGGAGTGTACTATATGTGCCAACGCAGTAAAGGTGCAGTATCGTTAGGCGATAGACATTGAACAACTAAGTGGAAAAAATACACAAGTTTTTAAATAAAATAAAGCAACGTTTGAGTATTCTCATTTTTTAATAATCGTTCCATCTTCGTACGCAAGTTTTTGAAGTTGTAAGAATATTTTGTATGAATAAAAACTGTCGGAGAAAGTGTGTTTAAAAAATGTTTTAAAAACATGAATATTTATATAGAGAGTGTTTTCATAACTGAAATCTATGTCTATACTTGAATTTTTTTTAAATTCGATATCGCGCGCCAAATCCGTTGCATGTTTTCCTTTGGACAACGATATTTATCGATTTATGGCGCCAAAGCCCATTTTTACAAAGTACTTACAAAAATAGAACTTGACTTTTATATAATTACAATGCAAATGCCTAATCCCTTTTTGTTTTATTTTTAACAATTCTAATTGTTATTATTAATGCAGCCAAGTGAAATCGATAGTTCGATTGGCTATCAAAAAATCCGCCGAACAATCGTACGTGTCTTGCATGAATATCGGCAGAACATAAAAATAAACGCGAGACAGCTGCCAGCGCTCTGCAATTTTCCGCCGAGCGAAGGTACCTCAACAATGTGCTGAAAATCCGGTTGGGCGTTCAATTGAAATTTCCGAGGTGTGAAACAAAGGACTCCCCGTACTTTTGCTTTAACTATCAAACGCCCTGCACCCGCGCATCTAACCCGCTGTAGCGGTCGCCGGTCGCGTGTTCTTCGCCTTTTCCTTCGCCGCGCTCGACACTGGAGGAAGGCCGCTCCGACATCATGACGAAAATGCAGTCCCTGCTGCGCCGGTTGTGGAACTACAAGTACCTGACCCAGGCCCAGATCACTGGCTTCGACAATTACAAGGTATAGGGCCTGAAACTCTAACCCTCCTTCAAGGATTCGCTGGGGCGGAGGTACAGTCGTGGATGGAGTCGTGGTGGGGGGCGGGAAAATGCCAAGCGGAAGCGAAAACCAGTTCTGGTTTCTGGGCTATTTTTGGCCCACTAACTACTTTAAGTGCTCGCTTTTAAAACCCGACTCAGAACCTGACTGATTCACACTGATTTCGCTATGATTTCACTATGATTCTAATCTAATTTCCCGGCAATTCACAGTACAGTGCCATCGACACCTCGCCGCTGAGTCAGTATGTTATGCATCCCTTCTGGGATTGGCTAGTCAAGGTTCGTAGCAATGTGAGACTTATTGCACAAAAATCAATACTCATAAATACCAACCCTCCCGCCCATTTCAGTTCTTCCCGCGCTGGTTTGCGCCCAACCTGATGACCTTCCTGGGCTTCCTGTTCAGCGCCCTGAACCTGGTGCTGTTGTCCTACTACGATTGGAATTTCGAGGCCAGCTCCGGGGAGGAGGGCACCACACCCATACCCGCCTGGGTCTGGCTCTGCACGGCGGTGAACATCTTTGTGGCGTACACTCTGGACGGCATCGACGGCAAGCAGGCGCGCCGCATCGGCCTCTCCGGCCCCCTGGGCGAGCTCTTTGACCATGGCCTGGACTCGTACACGGCCATGCTGATCCCGACGTGCCTGTACAGCATTTTCGGACGCAGTCGCGTCTACTCCGTGCGTCCGATGCGTATGTATTATGTCTGCCTCACCGTGTACTTCAACTTCTTTGTGTCGCACTGGGAGAAGTACAACACCGGCATCCTGTATCTCCCGTGGGGCTACGACCTGAGCATGTGGGGCAGCACGGCCATGTACTTGGTCACCTGGTACATGGGCTTCGAGCGCTGGAAGTTCGAAATTCCCCTCGGCTCCTATGGCACCCTACCCCTGGGCAATGTCATGGAGGCGGTGCTGCACATCAGTGCCATGGCCAATCTTCCCCTGGTCGTCCTCAATGTCTACAAGTGAGTATACAAGTTTAAGCGTTGTATATGGTCCTGGATTTAATGGGGTTTCCTTCCACAGCTCCTATGCCCATCGCACGGGCCGCTTGCTGCCTTTTTGGGAGGCTGTTCGTCCGGCTTGGACTTTCCTGGCATACTTCATCATCCTGCTGGTCTGGCCCTTTGTGTCGCCGAATGACATCATGGAAACGGACCCGCGCGCCATCTTCATGCTCAGCGGCACCATCTTCTCGAACGTCAGCGTAAGTTGATCATTTGCCTGGGTTTCGGGATATAATCTAGAAAAATTCAATCGAATTATATCAGTATTTGTGTAATCAGGGAATAATTTAAACATCTTGAGATTAGAGTCATTGATAAACACACAAAATTGCCAGCGCAATGATTCATAGGGAAAAAAGCAGATCTAATCAACAAAATTAGGCAAGAGAACAACTACAAAGTTTTAATTATTTCCCGCCAATTTGAGGAGAATTAAAGTTGGCCCTAATTCATTGACAGACCAACAAAAAGCAGCGATCATACGATTCGGGGGGAAAGTAAACAATAAAACCACCTAATGGACTTATCAAACTGTGTCGCGTGTGAGCTTGAATCATATGAAGTACGAGTCTATTATATAATCTAGATAACAGGCAGGTGTGTCAGCGTCTTCTGTAGAGCCCTGTACCATGGTGTTTACTGTCAAATAACTCGAAACACATCCCTCTAGTGAGTCATTTGACTGTGCCCCCTGTATCGGCGTTCAACTACGATAAAAAAAAGAACATAGACAGGAAATTTTAGTGAGACAGATACAAAATGCCGCCCTTTTGTTGCGGTGGTCGGCGATGTGCCAAGGATTTGGAGCGGGAGAAGCAGGAGCAAATGGAAATCGACGGCACTGGAGAAGGCAGGGAGACGATCCATACCACCACGGCGGAATATGAACGCCCGCTGACGCTGAAGTTCTACGCTCGCCACGATTGGGGCTATTTCAACTGCACAGATCGGGAGGTTCGTCACATGCGCGAAAAGCTCGACCCGGAGTCGCTTAAATACGCCGGAAAAATAGAAAAACTGATGACGTTAGAGAAGGAGGCCGAAGAGCCGAAGTACGAGTTGAAGCACGATACACCGCAGCCAATGACAGTGAACCAGATATACGGATGGTACTCGGATCGGGCCTACCGCTACCTCAAACGCGATCGGGGCACCTTTGTTTTCCCGCACGAGAACGATCCTCTGATTGCGCAGGTCTTGGCGGGCAAACAGCTTAAGCTGTGATTTTGATCTTGAAAATTAAATCGATAGTTGCAAATATAGAAAGCAAGTTTGGTTCAACTTGGGGGGATGATAATTTTAAAATCATATTTTATTTGAGACTTTCCCTTAGTGCTCCCAGCAGATTCAGGTATGACATATGCATAGCTCTTTTGTTCACTATTTTCCTGCATGCATTGGGTTCACATCGTCCCACAAGGCATTGTATTAATTCGTTTCCCTTGTGTTAATTACAGTGCCGCCTGATTGTGTCCCAAATGTCTGTCACAAGATGCGATGCCTGGCACTGGCAGCTGCCCATTTATGCGATCTCTATGCTGCTCAGCCTTTGGCTGCCCATCCTGGAGCGGCCGCTGCTCTACATGCTCCTGATCCTGACAACTCTAAGCCATTGGCACTACGGCGCCAGTGTGGTTAACCAGATGTGCGAGCACTTCAATCGCATCTGCTTCACGGTACACAAACGGGTGCCAGTGCAGGAGGATGTGAGGTCGAAGGAAAAGTTGCTGGAGGAACAGGATTCCACAAGTCCAACAAAGAAAGGGGATTAGAATAATTTCATGCTTTCATCGAAAATTGTGCGAGTTATTTTTGTCATCAGGAGGCTGTTTAGTTAAATGATTTTGTGAGATTATGTATATTTTGTCCAATTAGTTAGAATATTCCTAAATTGCATATAATATGAAGCTTTTTGGCCTTGTATACCCCAATGACTACTTACGTAATGCTCTCTTCCAATGATAATTCTTAAAACTTGACCTTTATATTGAATTTAAACTGCAACGAGCCCATCGTAGATCACATATTTTGTACAAGATTGTCGTGACAAGTGATATGAATGATCTGCTTCTAAAAATTAAAAATCTATATCACATTAGAGTAAGTTGATAGGCTAGCAGGGCGGTGAGACAAGTTTCAGTCCACGAACTCAACAAAATAGAGCAAAAAAAAAGCGTATACAACTTATAAATTTTAGCCTAGTTATGTCAAAGTTCTTAATACCAAATCGCAAACTGCTCGCTTCCTCTGACCTCAAAATGGCAACCAACATTTCAGTGTTATATACTATAATATTCGTCTAGACGTAATCGAATAATTTCTATGTGCTATGCTTAATTTATTTTCATTGTATTGTATTATTTTTAACTGTTCCACAAATCGCAAATACACACAAAACTAACACTCACAATCGCTGCGCCACAGTTCTAACTAAAAACAACAACAAACCGCAAAGACCTCTAATTATTTAAACAAACATAAGCGTATTCATTATTTTTTTAAAAGCAAAAACTCAATGTCATTCAACTGTAAGCGCCACAGCACGCTCGTTGTACGTAGTCTATTCATGTGTATCCCCCACGAGAGTTGAACCCGAAATGGGTTCTGCTCTCTACCCTTTCCCCATAACATTGTGAAAAAGACAGTAAACAAATAAAACAAAGTATTTTGAAAAGCCGAAGCCGTGTTTGCATTTGATTTATTTCTATGCGGTGACCGCGTTTATCGCGTTTCCAGATTGCCGGGTAAACATTTGGCAAAAGTTGATATACATATGCCCGTGCCTGTCGTTTGTAGGTCAAGATAAAGGCTTAACAGACCTTTTAACAAATTGCTTTGAATCTTAATTTGCACAAATTAATTTAGCTTTCTTGTCTAAAAGGGTAGCTTGTGTTCGTAAGAACCTGAATGATTGCTAATGCATTCACAACAGGTCATGTGAAAGGATTTCGAGGCCTGACTAGGTTATTAATTTGCGAAGATGATGCTAAGATGTAAATACGGATGTTCAAACGCGAATTCAATGGCGTACTTAAGCAGGCATTTCGGAAAATTTAGTAGAGGTCGTATAGTTAATCTCTAACTAAACTAATTTTATTCATAACAATTTTCTCACCTTATATGATTAAACTAAAAGTCATTTCTCATATAACAGTTCTTTAACAGTTTTTAAGCCAGTTTCAAGTTGTTTTTATAAAGACTTTAAATTATTTTATAGTTTGCAAAATACAATAGTTTATAAAGAGTTAAGAATAGTTTTCAAAAAAGATATACACCCTTTAGATCCTATGTTTCTGGACGCATTTGTAGCCGGCGAGTACCCGATGAATGCTGCACCTATATTTGGCATATCCATAAATCAGTTTAATAGAACTCTCATGATCGGATCGATATCGTTTGCTCAGGTGACAGCGAAGGAGGGGAAGCGTACGTGCCAGGTATGATTCGGGGCTTTTCTAGTCCCACAAAACACTTCCTCATTAGCTAATTGGCATGAAAATGTGAAGCCAGAGCCCACTGTACTGGCCTGTGAGAACCGAAATCCAAAGCAAACAGAAGCGAACCGAAGACACCTGCTCCCCCCAAAACCGCTACCTGGCCAACATGGCCCAACCTGGCCAATTCAATATCAATAAACGGCTACCAAGTCACGCCGTCGAAATGGGCACGGCCGGACAAAAAAAGCGACAAAAAGGCCAGTAAGCAAGTAAGTGGCATAAATAAAAGCAAAACCAGAACGAGAATCGTTCGCTGGGAAGAAAGAGAAGAAAGCCGCCGCAGCAGCACAGGATCACTTCGAGAAAAAAGGTGTTACTAATAGGTTCATACTTAATCTTTCCAAATTAACTGGTAAAAACAATTAATTGAATGTGTATCCAATCATAATTTGGGTTAAGGTCTTTGGAAACTTGAGATATTCATATATATTTAGGAATAATATCTAATAAATATATTATAAAACAATTTACCACAGTCTAAATGATTTTCTAAAATATTTATGAGATAGAAACTTCCTATAAGCTAGGTGACATTTTTTTAAATTTTGTTAACAAGTTTAAATACTACTTTTTATATGATTTGTAATGTAATTAGACCATCTATGGAAAGTTTTGTGGAACTGTTCGTATGTTCGTATATAGGTATATAATGATGCAAGATATATGATTACCACAGTGGTTCAATGGCAAATTTGATCTGGATTTTAGTCAATTTACTCACTTTTTCTCAGTGCTGCGCCAGAATATGAAAGTTGCGCCTGCGCCGACGCCGATATCCGACATCGCAGCTCTCCCATCGGACTGGCAATTCAGTTGCGAGGCAGAAGCGCGCGAGTCAAGAACGAAAAGCGGAGAACGGAAAAGCCAGTCCAGGAGATCAGGAAACCAGAAGATTCATCCCAAAGATCGCTCCCCGTGAGAGATACTGAGCAATGGCCTGGAAGCAATGGACTTTCACGCTACTTTTTGCGGTGGCCTCAACCACAGCCGGTCCCTTGATCTCCACTACGGAACCTCTAGTTCCGGAATTATCCCCCTCAAAGCCCGATGCCGGGATCAAAGAGGAGAACTTCCCGGCGATGGCTCCAGAGCACGCCATTGAATCGAGCGGTACCTCCAGTGTTCCTGTTCCCGTGATCCTCCAGCCACCCGCTGAGGATGAGGCAGTGCGTCGTCGTACAGTGACCTACGATCAGCGACAGGAGGGCCAGTACAACATACGCGCCGATCTGGAGAACTTTATGATCCTGCTGATCCCGCCAGGACCGCAGGAGGGGCTCAGCCTGCTGGAGCTGCTGGGACGCGGAGCCAACAAGGGAGGAGTGGGTGGCGGAAAACGCAAGCATCCTTTGCGGAGCAATTCCCTGAAATCCTTCTACCAGAAGAGCCAGCTCCAGAAGCTGCAGCAGCAGCAACAGCAGCTTCATTCGCTTCATCCGTCATCCTCGCCAGGGGCCGCACTTCCGGAATTCATTGAGGGACGCTCCCCCTATCACGTGGACATCTCAGCCAGCGATCCGGAGCAGGCACAGCGCCTGCAGCGTCAACAGGTTGACGTGCTGCCTCCGCAGCTGATTCCCATGCCGCAGCTCATCAAGCCGTACCACCTGGAAGCCGAACCGGAACTGATCCAAGCCCTGCCGCCGGTTTCCGGCTCCAGCAGCAGCAGCAGCAGTTCATCGTCCAATCTCCTCGAGGGCTACAACCATCAGGGCTCCCATTACTTCCGCAATTCCCGTTCCCTGCGTGGCGATTCCTATTTGGATACCAATCGCCTGGGAGGCAGTGACTTTGCCAGTCCGCGCGCCATCAGCGTTCCCATATTCCGGGCCGATTTGGGAGGCCGTGGCTCCGGGCTGTATCCCCCGATTGATGCCCCGGCCTATGTCCTAGATGGCCAGGCCCGCTCCTGGCACTTGGATGAGGAACCCACTCGCGTGCAGGCCGCGGAGCCGGACATTGTTAGCTTCGATCTGCTCGGCGATGACGATGACTTGGCCAACTCCCGGACCTTGCTGCGGGACGGACTGGCGCGCTGTGCCCGCGGAGAGAGGCGGGACAGCTACGGAGCCTGTCGCCAGATAGAGGGATACTGAGCAAAAGGATAACAAGGAGAACTGCCAGACTGCCAGCCTAAATGTTAGTTTCATATTCGCACACTTTTAGACTTAAGACGACTCGCAAGGTCCCGCAATAAATACGACAAATTAATATACAAATCATTATTAACTTTGTATTCTAAAGAGATACGTATTTCAAACCCTATATAAACAAATATTTATTTCATTTAATAGTGGTTCAGAAAGAAAGAGTGTAATTTCATAGAGACCTTAAAGATTTATTCCAAACATTTAGCAAAGAGAACATTACAAAATGTCAGTCAAATGTAAGATTTAAGATCGCAATTTTCCAATATTAATACGTGTGTAAAATCGGCAATAGACTATGAGGCAATTTATTAAATACAGCATTTATTATGTTAGGATTAAGCCCATTAAAATTACTTGTAATTACGATAATAAATCTCCTCGAGGTAAACCTGAACATGTTTGAAGTAAAGTTTGCACGGCAATGTTCACCTTAGAGCCCAAAAGGCGGAAGCTAACGGTCACTGGCCAAATGATGATGCTGATCCGCTGAAGGATGAGGCCAACTCGATCTTGACAGCCAAGGGGGCCAGCAAAGCGGCAATTACTACCAACCAACTAGCCAGTTGTGGGCAAGTTGTCTAAGCAAAAAACCAGTTTGCAGGTGGGCAAGGTGGACGCACCCATTCAGTCAGTCCTCTTCCTTTGGCATCCAAGTCAATGAACCTCCAACTCCGCCCAGAAATGCAGTACCTCCTTCCACTATCCACCATCCACCTCTATTTATCCATTCTATTGATAACTGAAAGAATCAACAGAATTTTTGACAAACTGCGGGGCAATTAGTATATAGTTGCGATGATTTAACTATTTATTGCTGTTGTATAGGCTTAGCCGGGAAATGAGGTTATTGGGTTAACATTTTGGAGAGGTGTTCTATTATTTTGAATTTTATATGGTATGGTAAATTGCAGGGACTTTTTAGAAATGAATCAAAGCGAGCAGTTCTTCTTTAATTTACATTGTTAATGTTTTACCTTTCTAAATCTTATCTGTGAAATCAAAGACGGTAATCAATAAGCCATTTATCTTGTATGGCTGCTGGGAAGCATTTGAAATGCAGCATTTCCCACAGCTCTCCTAAGATTCCCATTGCCCTGCGATGCGATTCTGTGCAATGCGGAAGTCTTTGGGCCAAGTTGGTTGCGGCCATTGAACTGGGTGTCCACCAATCGGGTTTTAAGATTCGTTTTGAGCCACGAGTCCAGCTGCAGAATCACGAGAACTTCGACTCTCATTCGCCGCCCGCCTTTGGAGCAAATCAGTCCTCTTGTCCGCTCAAACAAGAAGAACAAACTATGTGCAAATTTAGCAACCGATTGTTTGTTTTTTCCCTGCTCCTGGTGGGGATTGGATTCCCAGCCAATTCGCAGCCATTGCGCCCGGGCAAGCAGCGGAATGTGGTCAGCGATCTTCTCGAGGTGCTGTACGAGGACTACAGTGATGGCTATCAGCAGGAGGACATTTTCTACGATCAGCGACAGAAGGGATCCGAAAACTTGCAGCTAAAAGTGGACGGGGTTGTGATCAGCATGTTGCCACAAATGGGCAGCAATTGGCTCTACGCGATAGCGGAGTATTACCTGAGTGAGTGGTATAAATGGGAGAACTAAGGTTTGTTTAATAAATAAATAAATCTATTACCAAACAGGTGAAATGATGCTGCGTCAGTCCACTCCAGAACCAGATGCAAATAACTTGTATGAAAAAGAGCCCATCACAGAATTGGATACCGGAGCCGTAGAGGTCATTACTAAAACTCCTGAGCCTTTGAAGGGTGATTTGGAAAGTCGACAGCAACAGATTGTTGCCCCTCACAGTTCCAGTCGGTATGTTTACGTTGAAAACATATTTTCAAAGTATTAAATTAATTTTGATTTAATTTTGTAGTACGCCCTCGCAATTGCTTCAGTTGCTGAAAATGTTGAAAACCTCAAAGGTTTGAGACATTTTGGAGAACACTAAAATAAGATATTATTATTAAGAAAACACCTTTTTAAATAAAAATATATCTTCAATGAAGTTAAATCAATTTGGAAATGCGGAACATTCAAATTTGGCGGGTTAATTGCAACCCCTAAATAAATGTATGGAAAAATTCGTTCATTACGTTACATTGAAAACGAAACGGTGGAATTTGTAACAAGGGAGAATTGTAAACGTTTGTTTTACCTTCAGATAATAAATAAATATTAGTATTCTACAATATCTCACTAGATTTGTAACCGCATGAAAAGTATTTGCTTGTTGGCTAAATTTATTTAAAACTAATTATTAACTAACCTCCAGGTTTCCGTTCGTAACTTGTATCCAATTTCTAATCGTATATACACCTATTTATATATTTTAAATATATTTATTTAATGATTTATGGCGATTTAAAAAATGAGTAACAGTAACAAATCAGTACTAATGAAAATCAGTAACAGAAAACCATCCCTTTCCAATGATGTTAACAGTTCAACCATAACAACATAGAACACAGAAAACGTAGAATTGGGAAAACTGTTCCCAGGGAAATTTTTTCAAAGCAAACATTTTTGTTATTTATTTTCATGCCTATAGCATATGGCATCATAAAATAGTAGAAATAATGGCAATATAATGACAGTAGTGCAGATTTTTAAGCATTTTTTAAAGATTTGTAATGCGGATCAATTTGGAGGTTATTTTACATTTACATTATACATTTTACATAGATTGGGAAAGATGCCAGACGGCAGAGAAAAGAAAAGGGGGCTTAAAAATAAATGGAATATATTTAACATTATTTCAAAATTTTACAAAAGGTATAATCCTATCTTATAGTTTAAGTACAATTTTTAATATACAATTTTTATACCAGGTGCCTTAAGGTACAAAAGGTATATTAAGTTTGTGCAAATGTATGTACAGAAAAAACGCTGCGCAGTTCTCATCCGCAATGTTTATCCATACCTCTCCACGCTCATCCACAAAAAAAAAGAACTTCGGACTTACCTGGTCATAGTCTGGGCCTTTTCTTCCTCATTGCTGTCCTAAGGCACGGCAATCTCCTTGGCATCGGTCCTTTTTAAGCAGTAAATCGCCCCGACACACTGCTTCAATTCCGATGGTGCAGTTGATCCCTGAGAGACTTGCAGCGAAGGTGACAGTCGAGTCTGAGCTGAAGAAAATTTCGGGATAACCTAAAATTGTAAGAGGGGAAAAATCATTATAGACGGACAAAATTACGTCAAGGATCTCTTGGATGCAGTGCTTCAGCTGAGATGATGCAGCAGTTTCTTGGATGACTTCCAGCGAAGGTGAAAGTCGATTCCCTAAGCGGGGAGGTGAGGCCAAAGGGGGTCCACTCGATCTCGATCTCCTTGGTCTCCAGACGCGGTGCAGGATATCGCTTGGATGCACTTCTTCAGACCAGATGGACGATGATTTCCTTAGATAACTTCCAGTGCAAGTCACAAGTCGAGTCCGTGGGGCACGGAGATAAGGCCACTTGGATGCACTGCTTCAGACCAGATGGACGATGATTTCCTTAGATAACTTCCAGCGCAAGTCACAAGTCGAGTCCGTGGGGCACGGAGATAAGGCCACAGGGGGGTGGTTCTCTCTATCTCGAGCTCCTTAGGGTTTGCACATCTCTGATGCAGTGGATCTCCAGATTCAGGTGAGATGATGCAGCAGACTCTTGGATGACGAAGGACATGCAGCGAAAGCAACAGCCGGGTGCAAAAGGGACAAAGGAGGCAATGATCCTCCATTGTCCAATTTATCGTTGGCGGAAAGATCGGGCGGATCCGATGCTGAGGATGCGCTCCCGTCCAGGAAATAGGCGATCAGGTCCATGTCTGGCGAGGGGAACTAGAGGTGGAAAACTAGAGGGGGGAACTACAGGAGGGATACTAGAGGGAGTCCCCCTCTCTAGAGGGGGGAAACTATAGGAGGGAAAGTACGGGAGGGAACTAGAGGGGAGAAACTACGGGAGGGTAGTACAGGGGGCAACTAGGGAGGGAAACTAGAGGGAGGGAAACTAGAGAGAGGGAAACTAGAGAGGGGTAACTACAGGTGGGTAACTACAGGGGGGGCAAACTACAG
>JAJJHQ010010226.1:2078312-2384631 GCA_021223825.1 Drosophila ironensis
CCCCCCTCTAGTTTCACCCCTCTAGTTTCCCTCCTCTAGGTTTCCCGTTTAGCTAAGACGCCTTTGCATTTGCTATATCATTCGCTATATCTTTGAAATGAAAAAAGCTAGATACATAATTTTAAGTTCGCTGATTGTTAAGCATGTGCATCAAAATTACATCCAGATCGGCCAAAAAATATAGAAGATATGGCCAATTAAAGCATGCTGCGACAAAGGCATGCCGCGGCAAGATAGGTACAAAGAAATCTCAACTACAGCGTTTCTACTTGTTTTTATTATTATAGTTATTTTTTGGAGTTTGGTGTTGACAAATAATATTTAAATTATTGAGTAGGCTTAGGGTAATTCGTTATATACATTTTAAATTATGCGGGTATATGCGCAAATACGCTTTCTATAGTTCAAGTAATGTCTGCAGGATAATAGTGTGGACAGACTGAAAAGGATTAACTTTCCATTAGAGACGCTAGAGTGCTTAGACTCAAAACTTGCGCCATCTACTAAAACGTTATCCTTTTTGCTAGCGCCATCAATCGGAATATTTCAATGACTATTGGATGGAAATCATTTAACTATGAGATAGGTGGCCGCCAGTAATATATTAAAATAAACTATATTTTTTATAACAATTAACTTAATAACTAAACTAATAACTTAAGAATTTTAAAGGCCAATAAAATCTTTCGGGTTTCTCAAAAACACATGTTTGTGTTTAATATTTGCATATTATATAAATTTCCAAAAGAAATACGATTCTAGGAATTCTAGAAATAGATACCAGCTCGTTTTACCTTAAAAATACACAATTGAACTTGAGGGTGATTCGATAATTTATTCTCAATTACGAGTTTTTGTATTTTCAGTTGGCTAGCTATAATGTTTCTCCCATTTTGCTGGTCATTTTCGCTGCCCATTTACCTTCAGGGCACCGTTTTCTCCGAATCGAAAACAGCCGAAAAAAATCAATTAAAAATAGCAACAAACATTACATTTCGGCTAATGTTACTGCCTATATTTTCATTAAGTAATGGTCTTTGAATAGAAATGTAAATGTAAATGAAAATTTTAGGGCCGAAACCGAAAACCGGAGGCAGACTGAGAATGAAAAACCTAATCCATAAACATTAGGCTTAAAATACTACCCGAAACACCAAATGGCGGAGCGAAATAATTAAACAAATTGCATGATTTTTAATAATTTAGCCAGCAGGAATTGCTAGTACTGACAAATGCAGGCTCATGCGGCAAATCGGGTGTGAATCAATGTAATTAGCATAAAATCTGGATAGTCGGCTAAATGTACGCAAATATTGCATCTGCATTTCCGTCTCGTTACATTTCTGCCATATTTGTTGCACACACAAACCTATTACGGAAAATTTGAAATTTAGATGTGGAGGTTATTCCTTTTTCATGGGGGTATATTAATTAGTTATGGAAATAACGAATGCCTTGTAACGGCCAAAATGGGTAAACTTTCGTTTGCAGTTCGCCATTCTGTTGCATGAGTAGGGTTTCCAATTAAAAGTTATCTAGTTATTAAATAAGATTTTGGTTTTTTCACCCTTTTTGTTACTTTCTGCAGTGTGTGGATTGATTTGTCCCTGAACCATCAGCATGCCTAATGCCTCGCTGCGCATCTTGCAACCGGCTGGCTTGTATTAAGTATCCGCCGCGTTGCCAGTAATTTGTGTTTACATCTAAGCGCACTATGCGTGCTATATGTACGCGTAGCTTGTGTGCAGCTAATGCCTTTGGGACCCAGCTTACTTCGGTAGCCGGGAATCTCCGTGTTAATGCTACTAATTAGCTGATTTTAAGGGCGCCTTCGCAGCATTTGAACTGATTTAAACCGATTTGGGGGGCTTTAAGTAACACATTGAGATTATGAAATAATGCTTTCAATGCGCTTGTTAAAATGTGAAAGAGATTTATTTAAATTTAAATGGACATAAACACGAATGTCTGTAAAATCGCCTTTGAGTTTTTTTGATTTTTATATTCCCAGTTTAAACAAGTATTTCTACTGTAGTCGATATTTCTTGACAATGAGATACCTATTTTCGATATTAATTAGTTTTGTTGCTTAAGTATTTTAACTCCCAATTACAATAACTTAAATCAAAGCAGACATTTCGGCATTGCAACTAAGAAGGAACCGTAAATACGTATTATTTGTTGGGCGTATTTTCATTGTTTAATTTATGATCTTTGAAAATCTAGCCAAATGGCTAGATATTAAAATTGTTGGCTGTAAGCAAAAAGATTTGTATCTCTTGGTCCAACCATTTCGAAGATATAGACCAATATGCAGAGGAAAAAGATATTTTTTAAAATTGCAAAGGCGGAAAGGGACATGACGAGATATTGTGCGTATTGTGCGGAGAAAATTTTATGGAAAAGCTTGGATCTAATTAAACATAGAGCCTAAATATGCCCTTTGAGAATCGGATTAAAAAACGTGCTACAATTGCGTGGATTATAGGACTAACATTGCTTACCACTCGTTCAATTATCATGATTAATGAGTGCAGTAGATTTGAAATCCAAACATCACCCTTATACATTAACCTTGTAAAACCTACAAGATTTTCGACTTACTGACTTCTAACTGAAGTGAATTTTTCACCATCAATATAACCATAAATTTCGGCTTAAGTGGGATAACCAGAGGAGTTGGCTAAAATAAATTGTTGGCTGGTGACCATATTTCATATCGATGGCTCAAAGCCGCCTCATTTATTATGCGCTGTAAAATGTATATATTTGTTTCCCCATCGGCAGGGGAAAATCCACAGAGCCGGGGTGGTGGTAACCTGATGCCGAAAAAATTTCAAAGGTCACTGCTCAGCATTTTTTAGGGCCTAGAAGAAGAAATTGGCTGACAGCTTCTGGTTAGTGTAAGAGGCAATGCATGTTGCCCTGTCAAACGCTCCGTTGAACTTCTGGCTTCAGCTTGCAGGAGGCGCTGAAAGTGGCTTCCTTTCCGCAGGACACCTTTGCCGGGGGACTTAACG
Source organism: Drosophila ironensis (assembly GCA_021223825.1). Lineage (NCBI taxonomy): Eukaryota > Metazoa > Arthropoda > Insecta > Diptera > Drosophilidae > Drosophila > Drosophila ironensis. The sequence goes on from JAJJHQ010010226.1 coordinate 2,081,333, forward strand.
GCGCGTTTAGGGCTCCGACCAACGCCGCAGTGTCTGGGCCGGAAGTGGGTGAAATGGGAGCAGGATCCCAAGGATCATTAGGCAGTGTCAACAAGCGGATTGCCGGATTGGCTGGCTGCCATCTAGGAAACAGTGGGAAAAATATCCTTTCGGAAGTAACATGCTAATAAGCAGAGATTCGTTTACTTTTTTATTTGAGCTTTATTGATGTTGTTTTTTAAAAATTATGCTTAGACGCTAACTACTAACAAATTGTCCATTAACTAACGTAAATGTAATTAACCTTTTCTTTTTTGCAATACAATATGGTATTATTATTAAATACGATCATTTTCTGTACTGGTTTGTGTGTAGTTGCTAGTAAATGCAGAAATATGAAATTTGGTTTGATCAACACTCGTATTTGGTTTCCACTTTTCATTATCGGATTCGGTTTATTCGGTATTTATTAGTCTATTAGTTGGTTTCCATGTATTTTTTAAATTTTCTCCGCTTTTGATAGCAGTTAATTTAATCATAAAATTACGGAATTTTTTATATTTACAAAATTATGTTACAGTTGAGTGGCAACGCCCTCGTTTTTAGTTTTAAATTTCACCAAAGTTAGTTGTGATTTTTTGCTGCTGCCGCTGCTGCTCTTATTAAATTTCTACTACGCTGCGAAAAGTTTTGTGGCAGCCTCGGTTTTCAGGTGCCACCTGGTCGCTCGGTGGCAATCGGACACGTTCCCCAGGCTGTCGGTGCCGCACACACAAAAGTTGCAACGTTCAACATTCTCGCTGCCCTCCCGCGCAATTTTCCAGGGGGCCGGGGAAAATTTTCGTTTTAGAACTTACGTGCTAGAGAGTTAATACCGTATTTATACAGGGTCTTTAACTAAACATGTAGCAAGTTTTATAAACTCTTTTTTTCCTTCTAGTATGCTTAATGTTTCATAACTATTTCTATTTATTTCGTTATCTTTTAGAGAGACTTATTCAGTTGGTTCAGTATGAAAAAAGTTCAGGAAAGTCGGCAGAAAATAGTTGGTGGCTCCGCAAGTGAAAGTTTCGAAATTCTAGAAGATTTATAAGGTGTGGGAACCAAATAAATTCAAGAAAATAAATCATTTAAATCTAAGATTCGTAACGATTTATATTTACTCGTGTTTATGTATGTATGTAACTCTTAGTTCTGAAAAGGTCAAAACTGAAATTGCACAGAAAGATGTTCGACAGGGATTGATTATTGGTATGCCTAAACACCCTGGTTATATCTTACTATATGTACGAGATAGAACACCTAAAACCTTAATTTAGTCTTAAATTCCACAGTTAGCCACATGTACACACGATTTATAGTAATCCTAACCAAAATTTAAACCTGTTTCGGTTCGGTGTTTACTGTTGAAACATCGTTATTTTTACGTTTATTTTAGCTACAACTTAACTAGGTAGTTTTATTTTTATAATACAACTTTGCCGACATCGGGCGGGGACTTCAGACCACCGGCAACGCCACCACCGCCAGGACCTGCCCCACTGCCGGTGGCCACCGCCGCAAGGACACTGACGCCGCTGCCTCCGCTGTCCGCAGGATTCACTCCTCCGGATCCCGCTCCTGCTCCCGCTCCAGCTGCAGCTCCTCCTGCTGGCGAGGCTGCGGATGGACTTCCTCCTCCGCCATCCAGTGGCAGCTGCTTGGCTTTCGCTTTGTCGTGCACGTACATGGCGGCCAGGGCATTGAAACGTGGACCCCAGTTCTGTAGATAGTTAAAGTCTTGATTCTCGTCATCAGTGCCTGAAATTGGAGAAGAGGGTTGCACAGCGTCCAGTTAGATGGTTGGCAAGGGAGTTCCCCAAAGTATGTAGGAATGCCATTTGTTGGCCAACAAATATGGCAATAACTATAAAATGTTGTCATTGCATTGAGATAGCAATCGCTTCTGAGAACTGGAGCTAGACCTGGTAATATAATTGTACTGGGAACTTCTTTAGATATTTTGTCTAATTTGAGTGATGCATAAGCAAGTTTATGGGATTTATACTCCTGTTTCCCACTCTTAATTTACAAATCCTGCCATGAAAAGTTGCCCTATGAATGTAATTTATGTGAGAGCATTTTATAGATTCTTAAATGTGATGTTTACTGTCTTTTGAATTGATTGCTAACCCTATTTACCCTATTAAATGGATTTGAAGTCACTCACCAGAGGCCAGCGAACTGAGCGACTCGGCGATGCTGCCGCTGCCCTCGAAGGTGAAGTTGCGCAGGTCATCGAAGGGCGGGGCATTGGGGTCCTTGTCGATGCGCTGCTTGCGCTCCTCCATCAGATAGGCAACGTTCAGCTCCTGTCCGGGTGGCAGCAGCGTCATCACGGGATCTGCAGGTAAACATTCCGAACGAACATAGCACCAATTACTTGACCGGCTCCGAGGCGGACAAGTCGCCAATGTTTACTCACAGATTATGGGCATCTTGCAGGCGGCAATGTCCGGTGGTCCTCCTTGGGCGCTGATTGGTATTTGCAGTGGCGTGATATCGAAGGCAGTCATGTCGTCCTCGCCGCCGCCTTCGTCCTCGTAGCTAATGACCGTCTCGCGGACATCCTTTTCGGGTCCGGAGCGCTTCTTCTTCTTGGTCGTCTTCCTCTTGCGGCTGTACAGCACAAAGATCAGGGCAAGTACTGGAAAAGTTTGATGCAAACATTAATTTAAGGACGACAGAAATCAGATTCGAAACTAATTATGTTAATGACGGAATTCGGGGGCAGCAGAAGCGAACAGGGCGGAATGACCGAAATTTATTTAATATTCTTTGGATTAACCTTAATTAAACTCCCGCCGAAACATATTTTCCTTTTAATGGTACCCCGAGAAAGAGAATATCTCAGACATTATGCAAATCCAAGAACCACAAATAAGTCTTACAAGCAGCTGAGATTTTCAATTATTTGTTTAAACTTCTCTTAATTATATGAAGTTATTTAGTTTAGTTTAATATGGCAAGAGATACTACCATTTTTAGTAGCTTTTCTATGCTTATGGCACTTGAATTTTCTTTAAATTAGGAGTATCATTTCCCGGGACAAAACATCTTTGCTCTTTCATGTTTATGTAACACAATGGACATTCCTTTAAATTATTTTCACTATGAAGCTCTTGGCATCTGCTCCTCCTTTTCATTATCTCAGCCTCCACAACAGTTGCGTTTTCTTTTTTTATTTTTTTGAATAAAAAACTGGAAAAGAAAAACCTAAGCGGCCCTGAAGTCTGTCGGTTGTCTGTTAGCTGTCAGAGCCATAACAACAACTCCATTTAGGTTTAATGAACGTAATTAAATGTAGGGAACAATGTTGTTATTTTTCTGCTCTCTTGAGTTTCCACACTTTGAAATAGAAAAAAAGAAGAGCGCGAAGCTTGCCACCGTGGAAAGGTGGCCGCAGTCTATAAAACATTTGATTTCTAACAATTACAAAGCTTAATAGGGAATGAGGGGCAATTAGAAGATGGCAGTACAAGTGCTAGTTCAAGGAAATATTATATTGTCTATCCTCAACTTTAGAACGACACCCGTAGAGCATTACAACACTTTTAAGATTAAAATCTTAAATAAAAACATAGTAGCAGCTACTGCATTTTTATAAATGATACTTTTCGTTGTTTTTTCCGTTTCTTTGACAAAGTCAGTTGGCAGTTATTGCAACTAATGAATCCGCTTAGCTCGGCGGGAGAAATGCGGCATTAAAAACACAAAAAAGTAAGACGAGCAACTGCTCTGAAATCCCAAAGAAACATTCTTGGCTGAGACAGAGTTTTAATTATTTTTACTTAGCTGTTTGCTTAACCCCACAGTGCCGGGGAGTCAAGTTAATATTCCTGTCAACTGAAGCGCAAATGATAAAATGCCAGCCTGCCATTCCGTTCAGAGATTCTCTTTTGCGAGTAGTTTCAGTAGTTTTTCAGTTTCAGTCCTTTAGGTTTTTCTATATGTTTTTTTCGGACCGAGGGGTCATGTTTACACGACAAACAGAGGCACAGAAGCCGAGAGTTCGGGTAAGACGGCTGCTATTGCCAGGAATTTTGCAGCGAGAATATGTTGCCGAGTGGAGGGAAACTTATTAATAACTTTATGCTACTTAAGCAAACTGAACTGAAATGGCAAGCGCAGAAAGGACGCCCGGAACCTAACAAGTTTTCATGCTACGACGACTCGGAAGAGACACTCGAAATGTGCATTTGGAATGCGGAATGTTTTTGGCCTGCTTGTAATCCGCTTAGTTGCCGAACGGCTGTCAATGTGCGAGGGCGTCTGCACTCGGAAAATGAATCAACCACAAGTTTGGCCACACTTGGCAGATATCCCCAAACTTTTGCTCATTGCACTTTTGAATAAATTAAAATTCGAAATTCAAGCTTTAACTTTTCATGCCCCTGGGCGTGCCCAAAACTAAACCTTATTCCATTCGTTTCCCTTCTTGTAGGGTTCAAATGAAAGCCTAAAAGTGCATTTATTTTGGTAATTTTTCTGCCAATGCGAAGGCTTGCCTTCAATCACTTTTACTGGCACACCACAAATTTATTTTAAGTGCAACCGGCAGCAAAACCGAAACGAGTCTGTGGATGCGTCTTTGGGAGCTGCAAAGTTTAATGCAACAATTACAGCATAAGTTGCAACAGCAGCAAGACACAAAACCCAGAAACCCGCAACCGGCAACCGGCAACTGAAAATAGTTCATTGCCAGCTCTTTGCCATGGCAGCCTGAAGTGCATTAAATTTGTCCCCGCCAAAGTTTCGAAATTATCTTGGCCGCCCAAGTTTTCCTATTAATGGATCTTCCTGCAGCGGCCAACAGAAATCTTCGATAATTCGCCTTAAGAGCGGAGCAGACCAAATCCGTTTGCAAACTTTCTTTGCTGGCCAACGAAAATAAACCATAAAGTTGATTGTAACCAGAAATGTTCATGACAAAGTGCTTTAGATTTAGCAGCTTTACAGTTGGAAAATAATAAAAATTTAATTAGTTTGGCAGGCACATTTACCAAGACAAGTTTGGGCCAGGAAACTAAAGTTGGTGGAAACGTGACTATAAATGCAAATGAAAATACCCAGCCAGGAAAAAGTTATTCGAATTATTTTGCATTTTCTACGTGCACGCACAATGCATTAATTGGTCTAAAAATGTTTCCACATTTTTCTCAATTTTATTATTTCATTAAAAGTTTTTTTTCGCCAAAGCAAAAGAGAGCAAGAGAGACTAGGTTGGTTTAAAGGCTGAAAGCCAAGGATGTGCTGGGAAAAGCATATACTTTCACAAAAATCCCGGTCATGGCCAGATGCTCATTCATCAACCTTTAATCAACATTACCAGGGACCAGGGAGCAGGGACCAGGGCAAAAATGAGCCAAGACTAAGAGTCCAAAAACTACACAACCTGCTGTAGTACGTAGTATAAAAAAGATTTGCAAAAACAAAGGCAAAAATATCCCCAGCAAGATGAACAAAAGCTGGGAACCAAAAAGCTCTTTAACGGGCCTTTGTTTGCACTTAACTATGCCAGGCATGGCAACAAGGAAGCAAGGACCCTGGGTAATATCTTGTTGCTGATTTTGTCCTGAACTCTGCTGACCAGGTCACCTCATCGTGGCAAGGAGGTGCTGCCCTGCCCCCTTGCAGTTGCTCCACTTGAAACTTTATGCTAAAGTACAGTTCAGCGATTCACAGATTACACAGGACGAGCCGTCCTCTCCTGCAGCAGGACACGATGAGAAAGCGTCGAGTGTAAATAATGTTAGATAATTATTTAGTTTGCCTCCGCACTTTAAGTTGCCCCAACGCGAGTACACAAAACAAGCACTCGCTCGCCGGACTGTCGACTGCCAACTGCCGTTGTCAGATTTTATGTTTTTCGGCTCTTCCCGGAGATATTTTCACATCATAAAAAACAGGACGACAATGATGAAAGTGCTTGGCAGGCTCGTTGCTTATTTATTGCGCCTATTTTGCGGTTTAGCGGTTTTATGGCCACTTTTACTTCCACCTCCCCCCCACCCGTCTGTTGGGTGTTTTTGCGTGTAATTATCTGCCTCAGCAGCGACTAATTAGCTTAAGATTTTGCGGCCCGCTCGCGCTCCCAGCTGCAACTTTTCCGGACTTTTCTGGCCGTCGAAAAAAAGGGATAAATCATGGACCAAAAATAAATTGCTTGCAGAATGTAAGAGGTATGGGAATGAAATCTGGTTGGCACAATAAATCTGAACAATGGCGAAAATGTAGCGCTAATTGAAAATCCTTTCAAATCCCAGACGAGAGACGGCGGAATGAAAATAGATTTGTCGCACAATGCGTGTGCGGGAAATCGGGAAATCGGGAAATTCGAGGAGCTCGGGGAGAACTGAGGGAAACGCATTTGCATCCCGGCCAAAATAACCAAATGGCCAAAAGCCACTTAACACTCGCTACGAAAATCCATTAAGTGCCCAGAATTTGGTTGGAAATTTTATTCCATTTTGCATACATTTTTTCGTCGGTCCGTTCCAACCTATAAAATGGCCCAAATTGGCTTAGGCAATGGAATTAAAAGGCCATTCGGTAATAGAAAAAGCGAGCTGGTGAAGAGATATGGCCACGGCAAGCGAAGGTTTATAGATTCAATTCAATTTCAAGCTTATAAATTCTCAAATTTGTTCAATTTCGTTCCAGTTTTGAAAGGGAAAGTTGATAGGCTTAATTTTATTTTTGGTTCCATCACATATTCGAGAGCTATGTAGGAATTAGCTCAAAGTAAATACGTTTCGTTGGCATAAAATAGTTTGGTGTTTCTTTTGGATTGAGTGCCAAATATTCTAGTTTAATTTTGCGGCTTCAAGAAAATATTTTAGAGTTTTAAATTGCTTTTCAATAAGATTTAGCAGGCGCATCTCTTTGCTTTTTGGGATTTATCAATTAATTTTCAGAGAGCAAAAAATATTTCACACTTTTTCCTTAGAAAAATTGCATTGACATTTTCCGAGACCCTTGAATTTGTTGTTTTCCTCTCTACGTCCCGGCTTAATTAACCGCTGTGTAAATATTTTGCTCCCATTTTTTGTCAAGCTAATCCAACAAATTGCCGCTCTACGTTGGGGCATAAAAAAGTGTTAGTTTCGTTAAAATAAAAGCAACGAATACAAGATTTGTGTGGCATTCTGTGTTGTTGAAAATTCAGCGGGATCCTCTTCCATGTTAACCCTTAGTCCCTGCTTGTAAACTCTTTTTTCGCGACTGCCCCGGCAGATGTCAGTGTTTTCGAGGATGTTTTTTGGTCCAACTGGACAGAAAATGGCATTAATGTGGGAAAACAAGCGCCTGTGGGGAGGAGGGGCGTGAAACACAAATGAATAGCAAGCAATGTTCCTGCTTAAGCTGCTTAATTGTCACACATGAACGGGAGGACCTGCTCCTTCTTCTTTTTCCTTTGCTTGTGGCAGGCATGCAGCTTAGTGCGGCATTAGACTTCTGGGGGTTGGAGGCAATTGCATATTCGTACTTACTCAGTATGATAATCAGGCAAACGAATATGGCCCCTAGGGCACCCATGCTCAGTTTCAAGCGCTGACCCTCCTGCACCAGCTCGCAGTTCTCGCCCCAGTATCCTTCGGGACAGATGCAACGATACCGGAGACGGGGCTCCAGATTGATGCAGGTGGCTCCATTCAGGCAGGGCAGGTCCAGGCACTCGTTCCGATCCACACAGCCCTTGGTGTCCGAGGACATGATGCGACCCTCGCTGCAACTGCAACATGAAATCGAGAAGCAAAGGGGAGCGGCTTGCATTAGAAATTCAGAGGCGATTACTGAGGGGAGCCCAAAAATTTATGCTGCCACATAGTTCACTACAATCTGTTTGGCTGCACCTAAAAAAACGCCAAACCCTGCCTAAGAAAAACTATGAAAATAAGATATTTTTGAATACATTTTCGAGTCCCAAATTAAGCTGCCTTCCTCATTCCAAAAACAAGTTTTAAATATTAAAAAAATTTATATTTTAAGTATATTTCTGCCAAGTTACCTTTAAGTCCAAAATGTGGTAATAATTTTGATGTCTTTTTTTATTTAAAATGCAAATTCAGTCTACAAACTTGGCAGTAAAAAGTACTGCCCTAAAAAAGCATTTCCTCGCATCCCTCAACCATGTGCAGAGTGTAGTTTGCTGCATTATTTTTTCTAGCAAAGCTTCAAACTTTTTTTATTTTTTCCACAAAGTTGTACAAACAAGGGATAGAATATAGTAATTCCCCCGTGAGTTCGCCCACTCGCTCGCTGGCGAGTTCTGTGTTCTCGAGCGCATTAAGGGCGTCAAGTTTTTTTTTGGAGGGGCGAAGGATGTCCCTGGACACTTGAGCGGTGTGAAAATTAAAGCTTTAAACCACGTGGGAGTGGAGCAAAATGTTCGCAGGCAAACATTTAAATTGAAGTCATTCCGTATTCCAATTGAGGACAGCTCCTCCATCGTTACATCCTCGTGCAAGGATCTTAGTGTCCTGGCTCTGAGTGACACAAATTCCACACGCGGGCAGTTGGGAAATTGAGGCTAAAGTAAGCATAATTTATGACACGTCGCCACCTGAAGGCGAAACGTGTGCCACTATTTAAATTTATTTAAAAAACCACAAAAAAAGTCAAGCCAGCCTCGACTAGAAGTACCCGCTACTTAGTGTAAAAACTTATTAAGGGAAAAGAGGGAAACTTTTTAAATAAAATGAATCCCAACTGATGTCCTTCGTAAGTTTTTATATTTATTGTTGTCTGCTTTTCCGCGCAAAAGGACACTTGAAGGGACAACTGTTTGATCTGATTAAATCTCACTTTTTCAAGTTACTTTCCCAAGAATACAATCTACCTTTGTACTTTACGAGTACCAGGTATACTCGTAAATATACGTATATAAGAAGTGGTAAAAGACCAAGGAATCTAGCAAAGGCAGGCGAACACGTGTTAAGAAGCAGCAGGCCCAGATGTTTCTGTTCCCGAAAGCAAATGGAGCGAGAAGCGCACACAGCTGGGGGTGCTTAGTTTTTCACTAGAGGAAAGCGAGGAAAGTGTGCAGGAAATGCGGGAAAAGCAGACATGATGCAGTGCCAGATTGGGTGTCCTTGCTGCGGCTGTCGTCGGTCCTCCGAATGGAGTCACTCTGGCAAACTAATGATGTGGAAAATGTGCTCTGCTCTCGACAACGACGACCCATCATCGATGAGGTGTTGCAGAAGCTCTAGGATCAGGAGTCGTGCCCCAGATTCTCGACCACGCAAATGTAGAAAGCACTGCGGGGAATGCCCACAACTCAAATGTGGAAAAACAAATCGTCTCATTAAACAAATGTAAACAAATTTGTAAAGATATAATTTATACGAGAGCATACAAGGGATACCCACATATTTTTGTAAAGACAATTGAGGGGGAAATAAAACTTGGTAAACAAATATTTCAGAGGATTTGGTAGGACCGATATTCAGGGATTTCTTCCCTTAAAGGGATAACAATTCCTAAAATTTGTGGGTACTAGTAAATGGAATGAATTTGAAATTTCTGCAAGTGCATCTGTCTATTTGTGCGGTGTCTGGTTTTGCGTTAGCGGAGGGAGACTGGCAGGCAGGTCATGACAATTGATATTATTTGTTTTGCATTCGGAGTCAATTTGCTGTTTGGCTTTGTCTGTGCGCCTGCATCTGGAAAATGGCAGGGGAGTCTGGTCTGCCACCAGAAATACATACTATACTATATCAACCAAGCATACTTGGGAATGTGTGTCAAGCCACGTGCGGTGTTTGGCCCTTCCCCTAATGGCATTGTGCTGGCAAATTGAAGCCTTTGGCTTCCGATATGTAAAATTATACATCAATTGTCGAACAATATGAGCATGTTACTATGGCTACCTCTAATTAGGTATTACCTTTGAGCTGTCACCGAAAAACATGTCTCCCCCGAATTCCTAACAATCCCTCAGCAATTTTTCCGCATAATTTGGCCCGTACAAAGGCAGTGGATACTTACGTGCACTCGTATTCGTTCCAAAGGTCGACGCAGTCAAAGGGATCCGGGCAGATGACATTCGAGCATGGCCTGTTCGAGGGACAGTTGCGTTCCAGGTTGCGGGCCATCGTCGCCTGACCCCATTGGGTTCCGTTCATGGCCGGCGGCAGGGGCAAGTGCTTTCCATCCAGCCTGCCAATCGAGGGGAGAATAGGAAAAATGTCAAAGGTCAGAGCAGGAATCAACAATCGAAGCAGGAGTTCATAAACTACCAATGACTGGCATCCTCAATCTAAGGCTTCTTAGTGGAATGCGAAATGATAAATGCTCTTTGGAAATAATTGTAAATTGCTTCATAGAGTTCTTAATTCATTCAGTGCAAGGACTCCCTGTTAGAGTAGAATCCTTGAAAACTATCAGGATTTTAGACCACTCACCTGATGTCGTCCAAGCAGCTCTTTTGAAAGTCGGACTGAACCTCAAAGGTCTTGACGCCCGTATATTCGGCCTTGCCGCCCGCATACACGCCCTCCTGCTTGTCGATGCTCAGCCACTGGTGTCCTGTGTAGTGGAAGGACTCGTTGTACCGCCGCGACTCCCCGCCATCCAGTTCCATCAAAGCGGCCGATCCATATCGGCTGATGCGAATCACATGCCACTGGCCATCGTTTACGGACACCGACGTGAGCCCCAGGATCTGCTCCTCATTGCGCAGGGAGTTCAGGTTGTAGCGGAACTGCAGGTGACCCCGCCGCAGCTCCAGGATGGCGTACTCGCGATGGTGTTGGTCACTGACCCGGAAGAGCTCGCCGCCCTGCTCGCGGGTGCGAAACCTCAACTGCAGTTGCGTGGAAAAGCGATCGGGCTCGAAGCTCAGGGCGAACTTCACGTAGCTCTGGGCCTTGAAGGTGGTGGGTATGGTGGGGATATTGCATCCAGGGCCCATCCAACCGGGCTGGCAGTGGCACTTGGCTTGCACCAAGCTGGCCACGCAGTTTCCATGCTCCCAGCACCTCGCCGTATGCTCGGTTTTCAAGCAAACCTCATCAGTTTGCGGACAGGCGGGGAAACTGTTCCGGGCTAGGGCCGGAAAAGCCAGGTCATAGTGCTCGGAATTGTGTATGACATTCCGTATGCAGCCGTCGAAGCCCTTCGAGCTGAATGCATACTGCCAATTGTAGAGCGTTTGATCGAAGTGCTGCCTGTACAGGCCACCCAATTGCATTGGCTGGTTAAGATTTAGGGACTCGGCAAAGGGCGGGATCTGACCGCGGGCCTGGCATGCATTGTCATCGAACTCCGGCGGAGTGCCGTCCTCCAACTCGGAGACCAAGGCCGTGCGACAGAAATCGACAACCATGCGAACGTTCTCCGAATCCCAAAAGATGTCCAAGCGATGCCAGACCCCATCGTCGAGGGTTTTCTTGGTCTTAACCCGAAGCTCTAGGGTTCCCGAACCGAAGTCGATCAAGAGTCTCGGGTAGCCCTGCTCCATTTCGAGGGCTATGAAGTCGCTGATCACCGACTCTCCGGGCTTTGGAGGTACAATGGGTCCATTGTAGAGGATCAAGCCATCGGCCTCGCGAGTGATGAACTCCAAGCTGAGATGCGATTCCTGGCAGAGTTGCAGGGGCGGATACCAGGCCCATCCGTTGCCGCGAAAACTTCTCGTGGATTGCTGACACCTCGGACCATTGTAGCCCACGGGACAGGCCACACATTTGGGGCCATTTCGGGTCTCCACGCATCGGCCTCCGTTGTAGCAGAGATGGTTCCTGCAGTTGTTCTCCAGCCCCGTGAAGTTCCTGGCCCGGCAAACGCACTGGGCACTGATTTCCAGCCGAACTCCGACCAAAGCCGTGCGATTTACACTCACTGTGTAGGGCTTCTTGCCCAGCTCCACCTTGGAAGTGCAGGATCCAGAGCCACATTTACCCTTCCCCTCGTGCAGGCATTCGTTTATGTTGACCATGGTTATGTTCAGGCCAACCTCCTGCTCGATTTCCTCGCGATGCATTTGCACAACGCCATTGAGTCGGACTGCCTTGAAGTAGGGCTGTTGGGTGGCAGATCTGGCGGCGAAGTGGACATCTGTGAGGGGAAACGGTGAGTCCCCCTTCAGCTGGACACTGAAAACATCCACGTTATCCCGATCGGTGTAGAGCAACTCGGCTAGTTTGTTGCGGAATCTCTCGAGCTTGGAGGGCTCCACTTGGTTCTTTACAGGATTCCAAGTGCGCACGAAATCCTCGTCGGTTATGTGGGCCAAACGCATGGAACCGGCCTGCTGCACCGCCTCTGCGGTTATGTCGCGCACTGTAACACTCAGATTGGCGGGGATATCCTCTTGGCCGTGTTCCCGATCATAAACCTTGAAGCGAAGCGAATAACGTCCCCTCCTCGTGCCCGCTTTCATCGTCAGGATACCCGTGTCCGTGTCCAGCTTGAATCTCTGATGCTCCTGCACTTCCCAGTAGTACTTCTTGTCCGGCACATCCCAGTCGTCCGGATCGTTGACGTACACCCGCCCGATGGGTGTGTCCTGCGATTGTCCTTGGTAGTTGTAGACCAGAACGGACTTGCTGCCCGGTTGCATTTTGTTGTCGTTCACATCGCCAATGGTGACGGTCAGAGTGCTGGTGCCCGTCATGGCAGGAGCTCCGTTGTCCTTGATTTCGATGGGAATGGCATAGGCCTTTTGCACTTCGCGGTCGAAAGGACGAAGGGACGAAACGATGGCCACCCCGTTGCCGTTGTCGCCTCCTGGAAAGGGTTGTGTATAAAGAAATTTAAGGATTTCTGTTCTTCTAACCGCTGTATTTAGTTTAATTTTAAAGTTATAATCCTCTACCAATTGGCATTGGCTGATTGGTATCCGCAAAGAACTTCTCTTTACCGAAATTCCAGCTTTATCCCTTCCCTGCAGCTGAAAATTCCCTCAACTGCATTTTGGCATCTAAACAGAAATCGCTGAAATCCGAATTCCAACAACTTTCAGATTGTAGCCAAACCAAAATTCCCCCCTCTCGCCAGTTTTCCTCCGAAATTGTAGTTGGTTCATTCAAGGCAATTGCCGCACAATCAAAGTCGAAATCAAACGCTAAACCAAACTCTGTTTGCATAGTAATGGTGATTGAATTATGTTCCACACAATCAGCATCATCAGCATTGTTTGTCCCACAAAAGTTGGTAACCAAACCAGAAAAAATATCACAAAAAATGGTGAAACAGTGTAAAAACCGGACTGATAGAGAAATTGGCAGAGACGAGCCTGGGCAGGGGTTGGGAGGGCTGGGAAATGGGAAAAAACTGAGCCTGAAGGCGGAAAATTCAGTTGATGCAGTTGACCGAAGAGACTGGACAGGGCGGCTTTTGTTTTCATTGCGATTTGGTGTTTTCCTTTCATGAAAACCCCAAAGGAAAACTGCATTCACTGCGAAAAACTTTGAGAATTGTGACTTTAATGAACAATCAAAGAAGGCGTTCTATCGCCTGAAGGTTTATTAACATATTTGATTATAATTTACTGCAAATTACTTCACAATTTCATTGCAAATTCTTTAATTTTCAGAACCCGCAAGGATTTGCTTCCAAGCTGCGATCTTTTGTGTCCTTGGAAACGAATGCCTTCCGGTGTTCTTAGAGCCGGAAGAAGTAGCGATGCGTGCAATTAATGAAATTTAATTAATTTAAATAAAGCGAGTAAGTGTTCTACATTTGCCGTTACTAGGTTTCGAATTTGCTGTGGTAATTGGCAAGTTCCTGTGAATAAACAATGAACAATTTCTTGGGAAAGGAAACAGCAAGTGAATTTTAATTACACATCCGTGCATGGAAAAGTCTGTAAAATCCAGACAGAAGAAAACTCTTCTAGTGTTCTTGAGTCACAGGGTAATATAGCAACTCTCCATCTCGGTTTTCCAATTTTTTTTTACAGGACTCTGCTCTGGTAAAATGGAAATTGCTCTACGCTTTTTTGTAGCCATTGTTCGGAGTTATTTGAAACAAAAACCCCGAGCAAATACAAAAACTGAGGAAAAAGTTTGAAGAGCAACCCAATAAAATCGATCAAATAAAGGAAGAAAATTTGAGGTGTCACTTGAATGCTGCTGCTGACATTGACAGCGAGTTCCCAGTTTTTGTTTTTCAATTTTCCTCTACCAGTTTTTCCTGCTCAGGCAGTTTGAATTTCAGGGCATATACATTCTTTATCGTATTGTATTTGTGCGTGGCCCTTCGGTTTTTAGGGTCCCATCTCATTGATGTGTTTTTATCACCCACTATCTCCTCTTTGCCGATGATTTTTTTGCCATTGAAACTTGTGTGTTGGTGTGTCCTTTGACCCGGCCTGGCACGTGTTTGGGTGTCAAGTGTCCAGGGCAGCTGAATGCGAAATTGTGCCCCCGAGGCATTTGGGTATCCAAAATAAATAATTGATTTCGAACGGTGAATTAATTATTCGGGCATAAGCAAATGCCTAAATAAATAAAGAATTAGTTTGCATTATATTAATTTGCATAATTACTTGAATGAGACGCGCAATTAGTATAAATTTCTGCCTGACAATATATCCCATTGAATACATTTTTAATCAAGCTAATGCATTAAATATGTTCTACAGTTTGTCCCAAAGTGTTGATGATTATTTCTCATTAGGCATAATAAACTCTTCTGTTTTTTTGCAGCTGCGCCAGATGTTCGTTTTGCCGTTTCATCTCGCATTTAATTATGCAAAGCCTGGCATTGAATTTAATTGCATTTAATTACCCAATTATGCGTTAAAGAGGTGTTTAAAAAACAACGTAGGCTGACTTACTGCGATCGTATTCCACTTTGAAGCCGGCTCTGATTTCGTCGCTGGCCAGCGGATCCAAACGGAAGGTGAAGGGCCCTCCGTTGCCTCTTTGTCGATCGTCGGCATCCTTGGCGGCTATTTCCACGATTTTCCGGCCCGACACATTCTCCGGCAGCACCGGCCTGTAGTCCTGTGCAAAGACCGGCGCATTGTCGTTCACATCCTTGACTATGACGGTCAGCGTTGCCGTGGCAGTCCTCGCAGGATTGCCGTCATCGACGGCCAGGACCTGAATGTGATGCCGGTCGGCGGTTTCCCTGTCCAAGGGCCTCTGGATGCTGACAGCCCCCTTGTCGCTGATGGCGAATTGTCTGCGCTGATTGGTGGCTCGCACAATCTTGTAGGTGACCATGGAGTGACCGCCCTGATCCGCATCCGTGGCCCGAAACTGCTCCAAAACCGTACCCACTTTGGTGTCCTCGTAGATCGACACCTCGATGTGCTCGCGATCGAACTTGGGAACATTGTCGTTGATGTCCCGCAGCTTCACCACCACCCACGAGTAGGCCACGTGGTACTTGTCACTCCCGGTGGCCAGGTCCTCGCCCTTGTCGTTGACCTGAATGCGAAACCTGAAGCCGCTGCTTTGCAGCGGATCCTCGTAGTCCAGCGGTTGGATGATTTTCAAGGACCCAGTGCCATCGGCATTCCGCACCATGGCGAATTTATCGGAGCCAAAGCCGCTGTTCGGCACCACCTTGTACTGGAACGTATTGGTTTCGTCCTCGTCCTGAACGGTCACCGTGAGAATGGGCGTTTCAGGGATGTAGGTGCCATTCGTTTCGTCCACCTCGGTGAACCACTCGTCCTTGGTGAACTGTGGCGGCATGTCGTTGAGGTCCTTGACGCGTATCGAGGCGGTGCCAGTGCCTGTGGAAAATAATCGACCATGGAAAAGGGTGTGAGCACATCACAAAGGGGCGTCAATTACAGACAAGCAGTGAGAAAAATTGGGAAAAAATCAAGCCAAAATAAGGCTGTACAACAATAAGTAATAACCCAAGTTGCAATACAAACTAGAATATATTTTAAGTATCCATTTTCCGGCTTAAAAACTCTGGCTTATAATTTCTTCCAATTTTTTTTGGCAGGCGTGAGCCACATTTAATTGAATTACCGAAGCCCAGCCCAAAAATGTTCAACCTCAAACGCAATTAACAAATATTGACAAGTGTGGAGATGGGTAATCCCAAGGGCAATGCTTTCGCTAGGTTTCGCCTTTCTTGGGAAAAGTAGACCACACACACGCACTGGAAATTCTGCCATCCAGACAAACAATCTGCTTGATTGGCCCCAAGTATTATGTACACTCGCATTGGGAGCATATCATATTCCCCTGACCACACTCACCTTTCAGACCGCCACCGTCCATGGCCACCACTTGGATGGAGTAGTCGGGGGTGCGCTCCCTGTCCAGACAGCAGACGGCGGTCTTGATGACACCGGTCTCCGGTTCAATTTCGAAGATTGGCGCCCCCGTCTCCTCCTCGATGACATTCTTCTCAATTGAGTAGATTAGCTTGGCGTTGGTGCTCTCGTTGGGATCGTCGTAGTCCACGGCGGACATGGTCATCACCGGGCTGCCGGCGGTTCCGTTTTCGGTCACATTGCCAAAGTAGATGCCCTGCGGAAACTGCGGCGCGTTGTCGTTGATGTCCTTTAGGTTCACTTGGATGTCCGCGTAGCCCACCAGGCCCTCGCCGCCCTCGTCCTGGGCGAAAACAGTGAAGCGCCACTGCGGTCGACCATTGGGCTGATCGCGATCCAGGGGCTGCAAGTTAATGTATTCATTATTGTTTGTTTCATCAGAGGGCGAGGGCTTTTGCGAGTGTGCCAGTGCCATTTGTTTTGACCCCATAATCCACCCGTTAAGGGGAACCATGTGGAGCTCCCTGAAAGGGGCTCAAGTCCTCGCCCCACCTGACAATGATGGCACATTGTGTTGTGTTATTAGATTTCTCATTAAATGAGTTATCCACATGAAATTGCATTGGCAAATGACTAAACAAAAGCCATCCATTTCATGGAAATGTCCGGATCCGACTGCCTGTGTTTTTGTCAACCTTTGGGGGAGCCCAGACCGGGGCCAAACCTATTCAAATTACCTTAGAAACATTTGCTGGCTCAGCCGAAATCACAAGACAGAGCCAGGCACACCTAACCGAATGGCTTTCGGTGTGTTTTTGGCCCGGAGTACAATTTGCTTTTACGATGAATTAATTCTGTAGTCTCATTGAAGTAAACGAAAGCTTACGCCTGTATTTATCCCTAAGACTCGAATAAATAGACGAAAAACCCGGGAATTTGCTATTTTCTAAGAGAATATTTGAGTGCTTGTAAAACCAGATGACCTTTTGAGCTAAACATAAATATATCACTGAATTTGTTCGCTCTTTAATTCGTTGGCAATTTCATTACTGCCGAACAATCATTTTGCATTTAATTTAATTTCTGAATCTAAGCGTGCAAAGGGCATTTATTGCCATGTGAGTTGATTAATCCCAAAACCCAATTACCAATGGCAATTGCAAATCACTCAGCCTGTCGGGCGCAAATAAACTTTAAAGCCCCAGTGCGCTCAATTTAAGTGGAGGGGGACCGGACGGACAAACAAAAAATAGCTTTCCCGGCCACGTGACACGCAATGCAATTGCAATTACAAATTAAATGCCAAAAAGGAGGAAGAACCCGCAAAAAAACTCTTAGCTGCCTTCTATATATACTGTAGTATGTAGCTATCTTTTTTTCAACCCGTTTTCCCGCCCGATTTTACACTCAATTTTATGCGAGGCAACCGCGCACCAATAACGAACGACGAACGTCATTTACATGTGGCGGTCGGTTGTAGAGCGTCAAAACCACAAATGCCACATGCTGTCCCAGCCACGCCCCCTCAGCCGGCATGCCGCCCACTTTTATCCCTAGTCCCCGTATCCCTATCAGCGAAACGAAACGATGCCCAACAATAAAACAAATAAGGCAAACCGCCAGCAGCAACATTTGAACATTTCATGCAGATTCCACTTGCAGGAGCGAGGGTGGGCACTTGGGGGCTCCGGAGGTCCGCAGTTTGTTAGTTCGCGGGCCCATTCATTAGTGCTGCCAACTATCAAAACGTACAGCAGTCGTTTGGTTGGTAAATATATCTTCTTTGAATTAGTTTCAATTTCCACTTGGTTAAACATGGCCTGTAACTTGGGTAGTAAGCCAAGTTTAACTTTGAATAAACACAAACGTGACGAAATGGGGATTAGGAAACTTGTGATACTTTTGCATAAGACAATGTTTTTCTCTCAAATCTAAATATTTTAAAAATAATTATTGTTTAATTTACACCTTTGTATTCAACTTAAACATTGAGTAATAACAAGTAATACCAATGACTTTTAATAACACGTGCAAATGTAAACGTTCCTTGACTTTAATAAGGTTTAACAAATATAAATATACAAAAAACCTTTGGTTTTTTTCTACTTTATATATCTACGTTTATTTTTTAAAATTTTAAACAAATTTTAAAAACTTCTCCAGCATTTTTAAAAACAAATAATCCATATTTCTGCCAGCACTGCCGCCTATTTGCTCGCCCGCTTCTGCCACTTTGAAGTCGTTTGTTTTTATGGACTTTTGTCTGAAATTAATTGGAGTCTATGTATCTGACAACACCAACTCGGTGGTGGCCCTTTTTTCCATCTAAATGTCATTATTTTCTCTGCGCGGAGTGGGTGTGGCAATCTGAATATATGTACATATTTGTGCATTGTGTGTGCGGTTTGACACGGTTTTAAATTAATCATACGCCACCGAACCGCGCGGAAAGCTTTGCAATTTACAAAACTTGTGAAAAGGTAGAAGACTGCAATCACAGTCCGAAAAAAAGTGTTAAATATTGAACACATTTTCCGACACTACCGGTTATGACAAAAGAGAAGTGCCGTGCCGCAGCAGAAAAATATTAAAAGTCATTTAAAGGGTTTTTGCGGGAGTTCATGAATGGTGGGTCCCGAAAAAATGGGAACCATTTGTAAATTCGATTAAAATATTTTCTGCCATAAATTTGTTCCCTTAAGCAACTTTATTCTCATTAATTTATCTTAAAAAACACAAATAAATTGGGCTTGATATGTTAGTTTCAATTTAATTTAGTTCTCTTCACCGAAGACTTTAATTTTCAATTAAATTGGCATATATTTTTGAAATATTTTTCTAATATGCAATCATGAAAATGAGATATTGCTGTTTTTCGGGAAGCCCTCTTCGCTTTTCATCAAATTGCGAGTTTCCCAACAAAGTTGACGAGGTCATAAGACCCGCATAAATCCAGGGTAGTCCCATTTGTGTCACCCCCCGCCGATGGAAATGCTGTGTGTGACCTGTGACCCTGTCGTTTTGTTTTTTTGACTTTTCACTCGTCACACAATATAAACTGCGCCATTGTGCGTGCATAAACTGTGGCTCAATTGTAAGTTCCCCGCTGCCCCCGGCGATCCTTTGGAGCCTTTTTGGACGTCCTGGGGCTTATGGTGAGAGTACCCCCAAGCTGCTTCACAAACGAAAAAGTTATTTTCCTGTTTCCATTTGGTTTTTTTTTTCTTTTTTTTTGTTGTATACTTTTTATTTATTTTTGTCGTGCGCCATTTGCACGCTTTGCTGTTAGGGAAAAAATGGCAAACGAGGGGCGACGGAGATTCTGTCACCGTCCGTCGAGAGTTTTAACTGGCTTTCATTACGCTCGCTTTACGAGGGCCACTCGAAATTGGAATCGGTTTAAGGTGTTTTTCCACTTACCTTCAGTACAAAAATATCGCCCGTGGTGCGATTTATATCAAATTTACTATTTGCTGGATTATCTGGGTCGATGCCCTGACCGGTGAGGAAATATACAATATTTATTGGTCTATCTACATCGCCATCGGTGGCTGTGACCTGCAATGGAAAGAGGGAGAAAACTCGCTTGCATTACGGCTATAAGGATTCACAATCACAGTTCAGTTCAGTTCAGTTCAGCTCGGTTCAGGTAAAATGAAAATGAGAAAAAAAGTGGAAAAGCGGCAACGAAATTCGAGGGGGGTTTAAGCGATTTTTGTGGTGGACGACGCTGCTTACAATATTGGAGACTATAAATCAAATATGCAAATGAGCCAAATGCTTTAAATGTCCAATAAAGGGGAAGCAGCAAGGACGATGAAATGGGGAAAATAATACAGCGGTTGGACGGTTGGAAAATCTGGACAGTGGGCGTGGCTTTGGTCCGCCAGATTGCTTGTAAATTTATGCTTCGATTTTTTTTTGCACATTTTATTTTGGTTGCCACAAAATATTGTCGGGCGGTTGGCCGCACAACAAAAAAATCACAAGAATGCTAATATTACCAAGATTTATGTAATTATTCAATCGGATTTGGGATTTTTCTCTGCTCTCTTGTTTTATTGTCCCATTTTTATTTTCATTTCGTTTGTAGGGCGGGCCAGTAAATGAAATCAGCATTTAGGAGTATTTTCTTGGAATATTTGATCATAGGCAAATTGTAACTGAATTTGATTGGGCTGTGAATTTGAGGGAAATTGAATGAAATCAAATAAATGGAAAACAATTGAGTAGCAGTGATTAAGTGAAGTACAATGTGGGAAGTACTCAAGGGGAATATTTGCATTTTGCGAATAAATTTACAGCTTCGTCTGGGATGTGCAATGTTATAAGTACTTGTAATCTCCGCTTCAGCAACATGAACAAGTGCAGCGTATGCAAATTCTTGCTTTTTCAAACAGTTGTCATGCCAATTAAAAGCAATAATTGCCTCGCTCTGCGTCTGTATATCTGTTCGTCCCTGGACAGTCGAGTGTTTGAGTGTTGGAAAGGAAAACTCTTCCTGTGCGCAACCCATTTTCTATTTTATTGAAAAAAGCGTTTGCTGGCAAACTTGTGGGCATATCCTTTGGGTCCTTGGTCCATTAAATCATCGTCACGTGTTAAGTGCCTGCCATTCCCCGGGCAAAGCCCCCGCCTTTTCGCTCTTACAATGCGACAATTTACGTTAAATGTTCAACACAATTTGATATGACAAAAGAGTTGTCTACGTGCCATCATTGTCCCCGTTTTCGAGTCGGAAGTGCGGAGGAAGGCCTCCACCCGTCGTGGAATTCTTTGTCCGTCCATGGGCGCAATTTAAATGGCCCCACCCTTCCTTGCCACTGCAACAACGCTTTCATTAAAAACATTTGCATTTAATTTTTTCATTTGTCCGCTGCACAGAAATCAATTTAGCCACCGAGAAAAGGTGTCGGCGACAGCAAGCGTGTCTCCGCTCCCCCGTGCATGCGATACATGAAAATATCGTTAATTATGGTGGCATGCCACTGCAATGCATCTTTTTCCGCTGCCACGCTGGCCCCGCCATAAATGTGTAATTAAAAATTCGCCTTTGCTTGAACTGTTTTTTATTTTCCTTGGTTGCGGGGTACATGCCCGTTGAGCTGTGCCATTTTAATTTGTATTTAATGTTTCACCCAAAAAGCAAGTAGAACCGCTGTCGTCGAGATTTCTCGACAACGAGATACCATGGACCTATTTTTATTGTCTATAAATATTTTAACTCCAAATAACAATGATTGAAGTCACAGCGGAAAATGATATGGTGTCAACAGCATTGATTCTGCAAAGGGACGTTGAACATTTTCATTGGCCGCATCTTCATTGTTTATTGCTCGATCTTTGTAAAACTTGGCATATAGCTAGATATTAATATTCATAGCTGTACGATTCGATTTTTATCTCGTAGTCCAACCGTTTTGAAGGTATGGACCAATCTGCAGGAAAAAATACAGTTTTTTGAAGATTGCAAAGGCGAAAAGGTGCGTGACTCAAATTAAAAAACAAAATGTTCTGCGTATATGCTAAAGGCACATAAAATAAAAATGATTATGTCTCTAGCTATTACCATCTCGGAGAACGTCGTGTTCATGTATACGGACGGACAGATAGACAGACAAACAGACGAACATAGCTTGATCGACTGTGCTGTTGGTGCTGATCAGGAAGATATATACTTTATAGGGTCGGAAACGGTTCCTTCTCCCTGTTACATACAGTTGCACAAACTTAATATACCATTTGCACCTTAAGTTACATTGTACAAGGAGTAACCAACGTGAAAAGGCAATTAATACTCTAAAGAGCGGTGTTAAGGTAACTCGGATACTTAAATTATAAGCAAAAATTCTAGTTTTTAAGACAAAACTCCTTTATTTAGTATCTCCAGCTAATAATATTTAATGCTGATGTTCGAACCATTTTATTTACTAGTTTAATCTGCTTATTTTATTATGTAAACGGAGCTTTTCTTAATGCATCCGTTAAGAGTATTCAAATTTTTACGAGCCAACCATAAAGTTGTGTCCCTTACTCTCCTCTTTTTACGTTCGTAAATTATGGCTTAAATAAAAGTCGCTTGTTCTCGAGATACACATACATCGTACCACGGGGCGAATGAGTGTTTTTTACGTATCCGCATATCTGTACGCGTATTTATGAGTGTGTTCGCATTTTACCGCCATTTCGCAACTATCACGTTATTATTAATGAATGAGTATTTATTTGTATTTACGCCTGAATTGCTGCACGCGGGCGCGCACAACTTCCACTGCCTCATCAACATTTCCCCCCCCACCCAGATTTTCCCATTTTCCCAATCTCATTCCGGACCTATCCGCTTGCCACTTGAGTTCCCCAGCCTGCTGTTTGTTTTCCGTTTTTTTTTATTGTTAAGTTTTTGGCTTTTTATGCAAATTACGGGTGTATTGTGTGTATTGTTCTCCGGCTCGTGCTGTTCATGTCGCTGCTGCCGCCGTTGGGTGTCAATATTTAAATTGCGTGAAAGCCAATGAGGCCATGAAGTACGCTTTCGGAACACTAACCTGCAGGATGCGTTTGGGCAAATTGCGATCGTCTTCCTCGGTGATTTGTGTGCGATATGTTTGACGATCGAAGACCGGTGGATTATCGTTGACATCGCGTACATTGATCACAACGGTGGTGTAGTTGTTTTTGCGATTTCGCGTAGCTTCCAGGCGGAGTTCGTACTGAAATAAAGGAAAATTGAAAATTTTAGTTCCTATAAGCAACTTTGCCTTGATTTCAATAAGCAAATAACTACAACTTCGTAGTCCTTTCACCTACAATTTTGAACATTTTCGAACCAATGAGCTTGAGTGATTTATTTCCTGCTCACTTAAATTCGAGGCTGTTGGAGTGCAGTTTGAAAAGCAAAAGCCAAAATCGCATGATGGGGCTCTGCAACTTTTTGTCCGCCGCAACGAGAGCAACAAAACATGGTAGATAAACAACAGAAACAAAAAAAAAAAAAAATGGCACTGGAAGCAAATGCGAAATTGGCAACACATGTTCTGGGTGGGGTGATGCTGGCTTGCGGGGCTTGTTGTTTGGTTGTTGCCACTGGCGGTGTGGCACCACCGGCTTGTTGCATGGCTGGGCATTGACAGCTACACGGATTTCCCCAATGCGGGGGTGCCAAAAACAAGCTGCGTAGAGGTGATGACTACTGCAGGATACGCAGAATGGCCAACTACGATTGTGCTGTAGTACACACAATCGCGTTAAAAATGCGCATTGGGATATGTAACGACAGCTGTAGCTGTCTATCCCCCAAAACTTCCTAGTGGCGGAACGGGGCGGCTGGCGGGGGGAAATGCTTTCAGCTCTCAGCGCGTAAGCGAATTTTCCCTTTTTCGGATTAATTTTTTTCCATACGCCTCTCTTTTTGCCATGCGAAAAGTTTTGTCCTTCCCCCCCCATCGAAAAAGTTTTGCATAGTTTTGCATATTTTTTTGTATTTGTTCTTAACCAAGGCACAAAAATATATAAATTATGCATGCAACACAAAGTTAGAACCTGGATGAACAAAAAAATGGGACTAAGAAAAATGTGCATCAACTTGTAGACAAGGGTGCGTGCACTGAGCGAAGTATAAATGGGAAAAATGATACCTACGTATTTTTTAAATTGAAAAGGATAAACAAAAGTGGCATACCATTGGGAATAATTTGAGTCTATGATACCTGAAGATCTATGAATGTTTAAAGCAATTGCATCTGATCTGATCTGATCTGATCTGATCTGATCTCGTGGATTGAACATTAAATATCTTATTAATATTCTGAATATTCTGGACTAAGAACCCTGAAGACATAAATATGTTATTTAAAGGAGCGGTGGGCTGTCCATAGCTCTTTCGGCTCCCAGTTGTCCCAAAAACAAAAAGCTGTGAATGTCTCAAACAAAAGGGAATCGACATAAGCAAGTGTTTGGAATTTGACGGTGAAAACGAAAAGGAATCGAAATGTGCCCGTCATCCAAAGTTGACGGTGAAAAGGGAATGTGTGAACCAAAAAATCGGACGTAGACCCTTTTTTTATTTTTTTGGCCGACTCTAAAGTTGTAAATCTGTGCCTGCCGCTGATTTAAATCCAACTAAAAAAGTTCTGTTTCTGAAAACTTCCCCAAGTGTGTAAAGATTACCAATGCCATAACAAGTAAGTTTCTTTGGCATACACTCAGTATGCTGTATTTTTTGCGAGTGCAGCTTGTTGAAAGCCCACAGACAGTCGGCGAGTGGTTGACTACTTACCCTTGGCCTCGTTTCGTAGTCGAGTGGACTTGCCACATAAATGACACCGGTGGTGTTCTGCACGGCAAAGGCATTGCCTATGTTACCGCCTGTGATCTGGTATCGAATATTCGTCGCTGTAAATGGAAAAAAGTTGCAAAACAGATTAAGTTTAATGCTCGAAAAGTCAGCGGGATAATTAAATTGGTTTATTAAAAGTGTGCGACACACTCGCCAATACACTGAATGGGAAGTAATTCAATTTCATTATAAAGTATTAAAAAGTCAAAAGAAGCCATGGCCAAGGGGGATTTTAAATGTAAAACGGCTGCGAGAAACCCCTTTGGCCTTTCATGATTGAATAAAAATAAGACCAAACACCTAAGTGCTTGCCAGTCATTAATTATTTTTTATAAGCATCACCTCGGTTGGGTGTCGCTTTAATAAATCCCAAAGTTTCGGGATACTTTCTTCGCCCCATGAAATTCCGACAGCAACCGCCCCACATATCAAGAAATTTCCACGTTTTTCCGCCCCCGAAAGAAACTTTTGCCGAAGATCAAAAAGAAAAGAACAAAAGTCAAGTCGGAAGCAGGCAGCTGAAATAATTAAGTTCATTAAAAAACATTTTGCACCCACGAGAGCGTAAGCGAGGACTACAGAGGTGAAAGGTGAGGAGGGACATGTCGTGTCCCTAATGTTTTAAAAGGGAAGCCAGGCTGAGCAGCAACAAGAAGATACCAGGCCATATAATTTACTTATTTCGTGTTTAAACAGCCTGCAAAAGTGTTGTCTTGCCGGGGTAAAATATGGAAATGCTCTCACATGTGACACGTCTGCTGGAAAAGTGGAAAAAGCGAGTGCGAAAACTCGTGGATGTTGCCACATTGTCTGTGCATTTATGCGGAAATATGAAAGGCAAACATTAGCGTAAATTAGCGACGCATAAAACGCTTAACGTACGGATGGATCCCGGAGTTTTTAAGGCCTTAAAACTTGTGCCACATTCGGCTTTGGACACTAACAGCTTTTGGCAGGGCGAGCGGATAGAAAAGTTCCAGACATTTATTTGCAGATCAACCAATTTTTATTTCACATAACGCAACAAATTATTAAATATATTATCAATACAGCAGTCAGTTTCTTAGTTCAAAACGGAGAACACATAATCATTGTTCATCTTATCATGGATGAATTTGATGAAGATGTCGTACTGCTGGGTCATTTTACGGGTCAGAGTCTCTTCATACATCTTCTTCAGACGATCCTCGCTGTCATTGAGCATCTTGCAGCACATCGATTGTAGCTGCTTGTAGGTAAATAGCTTCATGTCATCATCGTCGAATGTCATATTGTTGGCTGATGTGGGGAAATCCATTTCCGAATCACTTGAATCACTTGTATCCGGGAGAGGTGGTAGATCCTTCAAAGGAGTCATATAAGGGAGAATCTCTCCATGATTCTTGGATATCTTCTTCTGACTGGGCTTCACATGAAGACGTCTGCGTTTAGCCGGGATTACATCCAATAAACCGTCAACACCATGGGGGCGCTTCTTAACATAATTGATGCGACGACGTTTCACACGCTTCACGTTGACAGAGTCATCCAAACTTAACTGGCGCTTTACGGAAACACAAGCCATTTTATTTTTCTTTAAATTAAAATTTTCTGATACTTGTGCGTGCTGTTAACGGGGGGGGTTCCAATAAGGTGAATGATTTTCCCAGGCACACTTGTCTTGTGTTTGACATTCACATTGCTTGGGTAACTATGTGGCAACCCTCGCACAAGCAATTCACATTGTTTTTCTTTTTGCCACTCACATTTACTGCTCAACCTATAAAATATTCCCTAGTTTAAACATTCTGAGTCTCCTTGTTTGTGCCACAATAACAACGAAAACAGGGACATTAAAAGTAGCTCAGGCGAGTCGTGTTAAGTAGTCCCCAAGTCTTAGACAATGACGTTTACAATTTACGATGCCATGACGCCATTTTAAATCACTGATAATGATAATAAATTAATATACAGCCACAGGAGACGCCAAGCACACATGGGAGCAGAAAAGGCAGTAAAAAAGGAGCAGCAGCAGGCGTATCCTTCAATCTGCGCCGCCTCCCGCTCCCTTTGTCTTTGTCTTTAGCAAGAAAAGTCATTTTAAAAAGTGTAGCCAGCTTTTTTTTATTTTTCGGGTCTTGTTTTGATCTTTCTAGGCTCTTTTTTGAGGGCGCTAGCTAAGTGTTTTTATATGGAAAGCTTGTGTGTGAGACTTTTTGCTTGATTCGCCTGGAAAAGGTGAGTCCTTAAAGCTGGGGCGCTTAAAGAGATTTGTTAACATGGGCAAATGAGCATCGTTTGCATTGAGTTTGGCAAACGAGGTTTCTTCCTCCACAAACTTCTGCCACACTGGCTCGATTGTGACAACATTTGGCCAACACATGTGGTAACCAAAACTGGCAAGCAAATAAATAATCTTTTCGCTCATAAATTTAGAACGGGACACGCAATGGCACAAAAGTTTTGCAGCTCCATTGGCATTGGTAGCAGCACAAGGAATCACATAAAAGATTTGTCCTGACCCTGTTTCTCGCATCCTTCGGAGCCTTCAATTCATATTCCTCATGCGACTCGCATTGCGAATTGAAAGCTTTTCCCTCCCCAATCTCCCGTCTGCGGGTAGCTCTCAATTTTTCGTGTGCACATTTATTTTTCCGTTTTCCCGGCGCGTCTCAACGTTGTTTTCATTTATCTAGGAGATTACACTAGACAGCTGCGTATATTTTTGATAATTTAAATAAAAATAAGGAATATTTGGGGAATTTGTTAAAATTTTTGTGATCTTTGAATACAAATCTGGAGGTTAAGGTTTGTATTTTAAAGTATTTACCTCCTACCTAAATTGTTATTTTTGCGCTAGGAGTTTAGGAGTTTTCTTATTGCAGCCATGGGCAGCCCTTGGCTCTTTCGGCCCCTCGCTTCTTTTTGCATAAAACTAATTGTTTGCTGTTCTGTGTCAAGTTCTAGTAAGGGTGGTGCTGCCCTCCTTTTTATTTCCAATTCGGGTTAATGCTTTTTTCGCAGTCGTCGCGACGGCGACAACAAGGATGCGAACTCAACCTCAAACCCAACCTCATGCTCGGTTCCAGAGATTCAGACTCAGACTCCTTTTCGCGAAATGTCCTTTGTGGAGCTGTTGCTGTTGTGTGGCAACCAAAGGAAAGACAAAGTTCCTATCCGCAAGTTAGTGCTGTCGAGGGAGGACGAAAAGTTGTTAAACGCTTTCAATGAGATTTTGAATGTTTTTCGTGCTGCAAATCGTATCGCCGAACTTTCCTCACCCTCTTCGTCAGTGTCTTGTGTATTAACAATAATAATTTCCGCATGGGAATCAATAGGCAAATATTATACAAATGCGCATATTCGATGCTCACTCGCTTGCCATTTGTGTTTGTCTTTCTACTTTATGGATTTATGCATGAAGCTGTAGCTTTTGCTTTTGCCCTCAATGAGCCTTTATTTTGGTTCATATTTCGTAAATATTTGCGGTACATGGCCATTGCCTAATAATATTTGACAATGGCATCAGCACCAGTACAAGCACAAGCACAAGCACACCCGGAATATTAAAATAAATAAATGCTGCAAATGTCTATTATGAGCTCGTGGAATGGCAAAAAATATTCTCAAGCGCCGCTTTAATATTTATATGCATAAATTTGTGGCCCCATGAGGGAAATTGCCAAATTGGTTTTTTCTAAATGTTTATGGCTTTGCCGTATATATTCGCGCATAATTTTTTTTTGCTTATTTTTTTCATGCTTTATGGAAGGAAGTCGTAGAATTCATGACTCAAACTGACTGAAAATGTCGCTGCCGGATGATTTGGCAGAAATCGTGTAAGCAATTGTTCTCGGATGACTTTGTTATTGCTCTCTTACGTAAGTTGAGCAAAATCACAATTCAATCCCAAACGAAAGGTAGTAAATCAATTTCGGATTTTATCGCATCTTGGGTCTTACTTTGTGCTGACTTGAATACATTTGTTTTACTGCTAAATGCATGGGAATGGTTTAGCATTGAGCACTTTAATTAAACATAGTAATTGTTACATTTTCTGCTATTTAATTGCTTGGAAATTTGGAAAAACCCTGCCTAATATGCTTCAAATGCAAAGGCGCAAGGACCCATCCACATCCGGACAATTACAATTAAAGATACACTTAATTAAATCAATTGGCAATTTATGCAATACATATTCTTTCGCTCGAACGGTTAAGTACGAAATAGTAGACAAATTCGCTTGAATGGAAAAGCAATTTGGGGCCCAGAGACAAAATCACATATCGTTGGGAGGGCGCAGATTAGGGGGGTTTATGGTTTATGTCTGCTACATTTTTGGTTTCTACTCACACTCATTGTGATCCTTGGCGTTGACAGTGAGGACAGTGCTCTGCAAATCGGCATTTTCATCGATTTCAGTCTCGTACAGAAATCTATCGAAATATGGCGGTGAATCGTTTTTGTCGGCGATACCAATGCGTACAAATTTTGTAACTGCAAAAGAAACGGAAAGGCAAGCCATGATGTAGAGCATATCAAGATACTATATAATATATTTATTGATTTTGTTAGCTGTGTGTGTGTGTGTGTGGTTGGTTGTGCGGTTAGTGTATGAAATGCCAATAAGCAGCATTAATTATCGCAAATTTATTGATTGACAAATTGTGCGCGTGCCTCCTTTGCGGTCGAGGAAGTCGTAAACTTGTCGGTTTATGCCTGAAACGTGGCACGAATAAAACAGAAGAGTTTCCCCATTTCATTTCACATCACAGGCTACACTGGAAAACTACAAGGGTCTTTTGAAAGGGTTTCCTAAAAATGAATTTGGGGAAAAACAGGAAATTCATATTGATAAAACGATTGTCGAAAGATAATTTGAATAGCATTTCGAAGATACGATAAATTAAATCAAAAGCCGAGGTGTTTATTTCCACCAATTGCAGTAAAACCATGTTATATAAAATTAGGCTGCAAATATATTGATTTCACAATTTTAACATTACTTAGCACTGTGTATTAGCACAGATTTGTCAGCCTAGCTACGATCCGGGCTAAATAAATTGTTAACAAGTTTAGGCCTCTTCTAATGCGCCGGCAAAGCCCTCACCCAAATCAAGCCAACTATTTTCGCTTCTGCTGTTTCTGGCAAACTCGCAGCGAACAAAAATCACAAAACAATCCACTCAAAGTGAAAAGTTTGTCCCCTCGGTTTCCACATTTTGCAGTAAGTTCTCACAAAGTGCACAGCCAACGAATTGAAGGTTTTCCGCTCCTGCCTCGCCCTTCGGCAGGGAAAACTGCAGCAGCAACGTTTGTTTTCCTCGCTTTATTTGCTTATTTCCTGCTAATGTCTTGCCAAACAAAACTTTCTGAATAGTTCTGAATAGGGAGTGTTTAGTTCAGTTTTTCGTTGGGAAACGTGCGTTAATGAGTTTTATTCGAGCAAAAACACGGGAATTGCACTTTGCAAATAAGCGTGGATTTTTGAAATCCCCTCTGCATTTACTGGAAAAGTTTACAAACAAGTTTTGGGACGCAACTTGACAATTGTTTTTCAGAGAAAGAAAAAAATATGGAATCCCTAAAAGTCCCTACATAAGCTCGTGGATGGGGGAGGGAAACCTTTCAAGCTCCTAAGTGTCCTCTAAATAATTAAGTTTCATCCATTTGGCTGCCGGAATACATATTTTTCAAGCGCATATCGTATTTTGTAAAAGTTTGCTTTCCAAGTGTTCAATTTTCCCCAAAGAGCCTTGGGGCAAACTTAAAAGGAGCTTCATTGTCTCCCACAAGACGGAAACAATAATCGGTTTGCAAAATTTTATACAACATAAAACACACAAAATGCCTTGGCATAAATGCATATGCTGTTTGTAAAGACTACATATATATTTTACAAAAATAAATGTTCTTTGGCAGACACACATCATAAAAGAAACATGCAGAGAAAAAGGGAAGAATTAATACTGCCAGCGGGTGGAATACCCGGCGTATACGTAATATTCTAAAGAACGAAATGGGCAGCAATCCCTTCTCAAGTTTATTAAATGCATTTGGCTCTTCTCAAGCTTAAATGGCGCACAAGTTTTATGATAAAACTTGCAATTTATTTATCTATGTTGTGTAAGAACTAAACTGTCAAAGGCCCCTTTGCTTGTGCTGACTTTGTTGCACATACACACACCGTGTATATTCAATTTTATAATTATTTAGTTGATGACAAAAACTGGAAGCCAAGCGAAAGTGTTGAGCAAACTTTGCATGTTTGATTTGCTAAACACTTTCAAAAGCAGCCATACTCTTAAACTGCCTAATCAAACGGGCTTTGTGTTTACATTTTGTGTGCGGTCTAATTGAATTTTCCCAGCTCTCTGCGAAAAACTAATTTAATACACAGAAAAGCAGAGCACACTCCGCTTTTAATACGTCAATACCGAAGTGTAGGTACTTTTTATGGCTCTCAAATTTTTTGAACACATCATTTGAATGCCACACAAGTTGGCGACTTGGGAGCCAACTTGTGAGCCACCTTTTCATGTGGAAATTAAATGAAAAATAAAAAGTGAGAACATGAAAAATGAAAGGAATGAATGGGCGCTACCCAAACGTCTTTCAGTCGAAGAAGTAAAGTACTGTACACAGTGGGGGTAGACAAATAGAATCTAATTTAGAATTTAGCTCTTTGCTTTATTTAGTTCGGAGGTAAGTCTAGCACGTAATATGGTCCTTCGGATTCGTTTTTTTTTTGGCCCCGGAAAATGAGAAATGAGC
The DNA here is from genome assembly GCA_021223825.1 of Drosophila ironensis. Lineage (NCBI taxonomy): Eukaryota > Metazoa > Arthropoda > Insecta > Diptera > Drosophilidae > Drosophila > Drosophila ironensis. The sequence continues at coordinate 2,112,634 of JAJJHQ010010226.1, forward strand.
AAAAATAAATACACACACAAGCACACACGGCAGTTCAACCGAAAAGCTCGTATAAATAAGACCCCGGAAAATAAAGAAGGGAAAACGAGTCGAGTAGAAAGCGTTTAGGAAACCATCTCACAGAGAAACTTCAAGTATAGTACAGCCCACACAGCGTACACACGCATCATGGAGTGTGTGTAGCTACAATATACTAAATAAATACAAATATCTCAACATATACACACTCGGTGAGGTGAGCAAACATCACTGGCAGTTGAAATTGCATTTTGTTGGCCTGTGTTGCTTTTTTCGTCCTTTTATCCTTTCGCTCCACAACTTGACTTAATTTTTTGGCACTCTGACATTATGGGAGGTGAAGTGAAATCCTTTTGGGGGAATGGACGAGCTTTACTGATTAAAGTCACAGGTAGATACAGGCAATGCAGGGAAACAAAACACTTTCGTTTTATTCACTATTTATACAAGTAGATTAGAGTAAAAAAAATAAAAAATAAAACACCTTTTTAAATTAAAGATTTTAAAGATTTGAGGGAGTAAAATATAAAATATTATTTTGGTTCACTTTAAGCAAGGTATCAGTAAAATAAGTAGTATTTAAAATACCTAGATATCCCCTATGCCCATGTTCCCCTAAACATTGTTCATGCAAGGACTTTTTCATTACACCAGCCTCTTCTTAACCCCTTAAAGCACCCTGTAAAACAGCATAAGCCATGGTCTACTGCCATTTGGACCGTACTGTCTGGTTAAAGTGGCTGCCTTTCTTCCTATTTTTTTGTGGGTGTTAAATTGAGCAGCAAAGTGAACTGCGCCCAAGTCATCAGGCAGCCAGCGTGCTCTCGCTTTGCCAGCTCCACAGATTTTCCCACCAGAACCTTCCCCCCTCAAAGCCCTCGCGGCAGTCAAAAGGGCTCACTTTAAACTATTAACGTGCAGGTGAAAGGCGTGCAGGGGGCAGGTGGGCAGATGGGCAGGTGAGGAGCCGTCAGCTATTTATGGCCGCATAACTGGCACACTAACAAGCCATGCCACACCCCCATTTCCCACATCGCCGCCCCCGTTGATGGTTGAGTCATATGTCAGTTCATGAATGACTGGCAGCTGGCAGTAGTTTTTTTATGTTTGCAGTCGGTACTGCAAAAATCACGGGCATCATAGGGTTCTTGTAAAGTTTGTAACCCCTTCTGCGCTTCAAATATATTTAAAAACACATTTTTTGTCAGGAGGCGATCGTAGATGCCGAAAATCGAAGTCAATATTTAAATTTCCATCATTTATAGATTGTTTAATACAGTTTTTTTTGAGTTATTGCACGCATGATCTGACTACCGGGTATTTATAGTCGACCCTTTTCCTATGGTCATCCCTGTACGATTTTTTCTTTATTTTTTTGCATCACCCCGTAAAAATTTCTCTATTTTTTATGCTGCTTTAGAATTTGCCCCGTTCTCTCCCTTGTTTTCTTTCACCATAGAAAATAAAAATATATACATAAAAAATAAGAGGAATGACGATGGGGAAAATGTGTGCAAAGTGGCGTCAAATGTCAGAGCTGTTCAAATCAGCCATGGCAAACATACAGATACAGATACGTACAATATAGTCAAAGTAGTTTTCTCAGCAAAGGAAAATTCACAAAAAAGAAAGCCAAAGCAGTAGAGGAAGCTACATTTTCAAAAAGGCAACAATGCGCATCACATTAAAACTGACAGGACGGAAGGCGTGGTGGAAAAACCAAAGGAAAACTGGAGGGTGAGCGTTTCGCTTTGACAACCAGAAAAGCTGCATGGATATCCAGGGGTCTTGGGCTCGGGTTTGGTCTATCGGTTTTTAGTTTACCCCTGTTCAGTAGCTTTTCTATCATAATATTTAATGTGCGCTTTTGAATGGCCAATGCTTTCTGAATAAATGCAAACTGTGGTCGATTTATTCATTCAGCTTCTATTAACTCCTCTGACTATTTGCTATTGGAATAATTACTTGCCCTGGCATTTGCGGGATGGGTTTTCGTTTGATTCGTTTACTCATTAAATCCACCACTAATTACTTTAAAGTTTTAATCATTGGCGCTATCAAAGGCAGCAGAATTGTCTTATTAGTGACCCCAAGCTTTTGCTGCGGCCTTGGGCGGCTTAATTTTGTTGTGCCTCGAGAAAATCGAGTTACGCCAACGCCTTGAAAGTTTTCTGCCTCAAATAAATAAATTACAAGTTTTAATTTACTAATTAGTTTTCAGGGCCCCCCCAAAAACGCTTGACAACAAAACAAATAAACAGATAAATAAACAGGCTGGCAAATACTCGTACATGTGCGAATAAATAACGAAATGTATTTGTTGTTTAATCCTCAAGGCGTTCAACGGGGGCTTAGTGAAAATACACAGACAACAGGCGGCCTTGCGTAATAAATTTTGCAGCAAGTTTATGATAATCTCGTGTTGTGTTTACTCATGTATTTTGGATTAAGTTTTCGCCTCTTAGTTTTCTGTGTAATATGCAAAAAAGTTTCAGCCCCAGCAGAGTAAAAACAAATATTGATGGAGATCGATGGGCTTGGGGGGTTGAAATTGCCAACCACTTTGTGCGTGTGAAAGTTATTATTAGTTTAATGGCAACAGTGCGTATGCGTGATATGTCATGTGGCAAAAGTTTAAACTGCCGCCTGACAGTTTTTACAACTTCCCCCGCCGCTGGATGAAAAATTATGTTGATGTATTCATAAGCCAAGTGGTATTGTGTGCTTTGGTCTGTTTTTGCAGGGGGGATTTGTCAGTTGAATGGCAACTCGTTTGACTTTTGGCATAAATGATTGAGGTGGGCGCATGTGTTTTATAATTAGTTTTACCATTAATTTATTGCTGCGGTGCCATGCACTTTGATCTAGCCGGCAAGTGCTGTTGACACTTGACGTTTGATTTCGAGGACTTGCCGCATAAATAACGTGCTAAGTAATTAAACAATATAATTTAGCAGTAAATTCTAGTGATTTATGACCTACTTTCAGCAAAGTGCAGTTTTTATCCCGTGCATATTTGCTTTATTAAAACATATATCAATCACTTGATTGCTGGGTCGATTTTAAGGTCTCCGTTATGCCATATGATATGTTCCATAAGTTCTTAAATAAATTTAAATTAATCAATCTCATGAGCTTCCCCTGATCCGGGTGATTTATGATCCCATTTACAAAACTCTCAGCCTGTGCTGATTTGGCAAAATAAAACAAAACCCCTTGAGTGCAAAGTACAATTAAATCCGTTTAATGAACTCGTTGAACCTTTCGAAATTCAAATAATACCCTTTGGGCCTACGGCTCGCTTCATGTATACAATTCTTCCTTTAATTTTTTTTTGTATACCGTGCAGCTCATTAACTTTGATGATGGGCCAGCTTTCATTTTGGGGGGTTTTTGTTTTTTTTTGTGCCTGGGACCTTTGGCTGAAATTTCAATTAAAATCCCGCACTGGGTTGCGCGAAATATTTGTATTCATTAGCCAGTTGGCCAGGCCAAAAATCCAAATGATGATGATCATCGTTGCCAACATCCAATGCCGGAAGTGACCTGCACTTCAACTTTATGCCCAACAGAGCCACCTCGCGGCTGCCAAACGAGTTGACCAACAACGAGCAGCAGAAAAAAAATTGTTAATTAAACTTATGAAATGTTTAGAAGGGGATTTGTTTTTCTTGCTTTTATTGTGCGAATGCCGCGGCGTATTAAAATTCCTGTGAGTTTCCTTTTCAGCTGGACTAATTAAAAAGTGTCCGTGGACAGCAAAACGAAATAATCCGGAAAATAAAAAATAAAACACAAAGGCGAGACAGTGTGCTCCGATATACAAGTATAAAAAAATATGTCGCTTTTCTCGGGAACTCTTTCGCTCGCCGTTGATGAGTTGACAAATATTTTGTCAGTCATAATGAGTTTGTGGGCCAGGAAGACAAGGTGAACGAGGCGGCGAACCTTGTTTATGGGGCCCCGTTCTCATTAACAACAACAAGGGGGGGCCGGGGCCCGGCGGTCCACTGGCGTGTTAATTACGACCTACATCCGCCACGGGGGGAGTGGAAAAAGGGTGAAATAGAGGGGGTGCCTGGGTCGGGTGGCGTTGGGGCTAGCAGCAGCCCAAAAGCCGCAATTAAAAAGCTTGTTCGTGTGGAAATTGCGCTTTTATCAGTTCAGCTAGGTTGCGTATACGCCATGTGTGCTGGCTGTAGATAAAATCAACGAAAATCATCGAAAATCATCGAAAATCAACGAAAATCAAAGGTCATGCTAATCAAAAATTAATGTAAAGTTGCCAAATTAAAATGTGATGTGAGAGAAATTGATTGACTTTTATAAGGAATATAGGAAAGTAAGCCAAAAATCTTACTATCTAAATTGATTGATATAGTATCACAAATGTTAACTTTGTATGAAATTTATATAATGAAAACAAGACATTAAACTGCCAAATATTCCTTTATACCTTTAAATTTATCAGAAAATTCTTTACAAGGCATTTGTATGTTTGATTGATAATTTGATTTGTTTTTAGTTTAGTTATTTGTATTTTCACTGCAGCAACTTTTTTGGTAATAGGTTTTAGCTAAATAAAAAGAAGATATAAAGATCTAAGCTGTACACAAATGAATCTTATTTAAAGGTGGGTAAATCTTTCTCTAATTATTGTAAACCGACATTGCAATTTTCCTCTTTCGCATCAATTGACTTACTACGCCGCCTTTGTAGCATTTTCATTGTGGCATCAGGAAATCAGCTAAGAGAATTACGCTAGAAAGCATGAGGAAATATGAATGCATATTTAAAATACCGTCCGTGGAAAGTGGAAAAGCAGAAGCAAAGGCAAAAGGCACAGCCCCCAAGGTGTCGTTAGTTTGGATCCCTCACGTGTGCATACGTGCAGGACTCTGAGATTCTTGGGGTTTTTCCTCGGATTTCATTCACATCCCCGCCTCCTTTCGGGGCTCTTAGTTTCCCCCGAGTCCGCAATCCACAAATTACACTTCATGAAATTTTCACAAGACCATTTACATAAACATAAAGACGGAACAACAAACACGACGGCGGCATTGTGCAGGTAAATAATCATATGCACAACTAAGTAGCACGCCCGCACATTAGGGGATATAGTAGACATTACAGGGTACACAAATTGCCGTACACACTTACCCAAATAGGTGCTATTTGTCAAAACCCAAAAGATTTTTAATGGATCGACCATAACTACGCAGGTGGTGAGTTGGAGTTTTCGATCTCAGTTGGAGTTTCACTGCGAAACTTCTGTGCGCTGAGCAATTAATTCGTGTTGATTCCTTCAGCCAAGTCCTCCGTCAAGTGATTAAAATGATAGGTCTGGCCCAGCATCCGCCGGATTCCCTTGACTCTCCAGATGGCGCAAATCCTCTACCGCCAGCTGTTGGCTTGGCTTTTTTTGCCGCCTTTGTTGATTTGCACTATTTTAAATGAAACGGCGCGGCGGTTGTTGCATTTGCAGTTCCAGTTGCCCTTGAGGTATATTTGCAATTTGCGCTGTGCACTTTTGTGGCGTTTGCATAAATCAAAGCACAGCGCGTTTTTCATAGTAGTCGGCATTAATATTTTCCGCGGCGAAAAACTCAACTCAAGCTATCATTTCACTGAGAGAGGAGGGATAAATTCTACGAAAAAGAAGCCACGCCAAAAAATATATTTTACACAATTTGAACTTTCACTTCATAAATTTTCACTTTCAGTTTGCTTGTTTGAGTTTGGCATTATTTTCCGCAGAGTTTTCAGCGCTTTTTCGTTGGTAATTAAACTTGTTTGAGTTTCATGTCCTTGCGGCGGGGTAATTATAATTTTGCGTTTATTTATGCCGGCAACAATGTCGCAAAATACACACACTTTAACTATTATCCTACAGCCATTAAAAAACTTATGACATTATCGAAAACTCTAAGCTTCAGTAGCAATTTTCCAGTTTTTTCATGGCCACTTAATTTGATTTTGTTAACCCAAAGTTTAGTTTTCAGATCGAGGGGTTTAATAATAGCATGGGTTCTCTGAAACTTTGTTTTTGGCATGTTGAGAGGTTTGTAAGTTTGTAACTAAAATAATTACTAATGTTAACAACAGTCAAGGGTACAGAAACCATAATAAGATTAGTCTCAAACTAACGCAGAATAGGGAATAGCTCAAGGGCTCACTGGAATAAGATTCGAAGAATTGGATTAGGCTTTCTGTGTACTAATTTATTATTTAGATACAACCAAGGCTTTGTTCTACTTTCCGTTGTAGCCTTTGGCAAGGTAAAGGCCCCAAAATCTTAGCAATTAGATACCAAAACTTGCCTTGGAAATTCTCAAACGTTAGTCAAACAGTTGCGAAGCAACAAAAGGGCTAGGGCTTGGGCTGGGGCTGGGGCTGGGCCCAATTAACGCGGCGAAAATCCGCCCTGGGAGGTCCTTCGTCCTGGCCCAGGACGAAGCCTTGACCTTTATCTGGAGGCGTGGACAGGCTCCTAAATATTTAATTGTTTATGCTGTCTTAAGGGGTTACAGCAGCCCCCCATTTTTCCCTCCAAGAGTACTTTGGCCATTTTGGCCCACTTGGCGCCGAACGGCGAGAGGGTTTTAATGGACAGTTGGCCGGAACGATTAAAGCCAACAGCAGCACAGTAATTAGTGACTCAATTGCTTAGCTCTGGCGCTGAGTGCCGCATACAAATGGCCTGTTTCGGACTTTGATGGGTTATTGGTGGTTTTGTCATAAAACCCCGTAAGCACGAGGCACAAGATGGCCAAATCAATTGCCAGCCAACTGGCTTAAATATGAATAAAAATGGGCGGCAGGACACTGAGGAAAACAAGTGATTAAAACGACTATACAGCTGTATAAGCTACATTGTTTTATTGGATGTTTGGAGCGTGTCCGTAATTATGCCCGTAATTTATGAAATAATCCGCATTTTTTACGCATTTTGTTTAGATTTGCATGCAGTGCTGTTGGGGAAATTGAGGTCAGGGAAATTAGCGTAAGGCTTTCCCGGCTTTAAGTCATTTTGCCGGGCTCTATAATCCTCCTTTACGCAATTTATGCAAATTTATGCAAGCTCCCTGCCTCAAAACGGCAGCTGCTGCCTTGCATCAGACTAACTTGGAGGCAATGGATGGAAATGGGAAAATTTAAGTCGGCAAACAAGAGTTTTTTCCATCAGCTTTCTGTCTGTCTGTGGCTCTTTTGCCTGCCAAAAAGTTAAACATGCTCATTTCTTAACTTTACTTTGAGCTTCAACCGAAAAAGAGGGACGCAAAGAAAGGAGAACAGAAAAGAAAGCCTCAATGCAGCACAAATTTTGAAATTGCACTTTTCCGGCCCAAGATGGAGTGAAAAAATATATTTGAGCCGGGAGGAAGTGGGTAAAACTGTTGCCCAGCCCCGCCGGAAATACAAAAGCATAAAACTTCCGGGCAAAAAAATAACTAAAAAAACTAACCGCAGACTCCTCCCGCATTTTTTGCGAGTCGAGTGTCCCGGGCCGACATTTGAAAGCGCCAAAATATAAAGCGCAAAATGTGGCGGAAGTTTAATGAATATAAACTTGCCCGATCCCGCAAGTTGGCTCAAAAACGAGGTTGCCCTGCCTTGCCTTGGGTTCTGGGCTGCTAGCAAGCCAAGTAAATTAGCCAAGTTTACTTGCAAGAAGTGGCAGTCAGAAGGAACGAAAGAAATGTGATATCTACAAATGGAACTGGAATGACAAGTTTATGAGAGCCACAGGAAATCAACTCGTTTATTTATGAAAGGAGCTCCGTGCCAGGAGCTTGACCACCTGTGGTGTGTTGCTGAAATTGCTGACAGCTGAGTTTCTGTTAAGCGATTCCTGGCAAGGAGTCAAAGCCAGCAGGAGCAGCAGCAGCGGCAGCCGCAGCTAATTTAGTGCCACCCCAAGCACCAACCTAAGAGGTTGAGGGTGTACAAGAGTTTCAGGTGATTAATATCGGAATTTCATGGGTTTAATAAAATTGTAGCTTAATTTACAGCTACAAATTAATTAATAAATAGTTTTACCATATTTAGTTACATTTATTCGCTCACTATGCGCATAGTTCAACCTAAAATCATCTGCCAAACTTGGCACAGATAATTCTTTGACTTAAAATTAAGAGTTATAGCACAGAACTAAAGTAGGAAGCTAAAAAGCCATTACAAAGTGAATTTGCTTGTTCCAATTGAAAAGTTTCCCATACAATTAAGTTTATCTTTCTATCTGCTGCGCTTTGGGGATGATCTGGGGAATTAGCAGATAAAACTCAAGTCCCTAAGCGTTCTGGTCCCTTTCTGCATTCTGGGAAATCCTCTTTTTGCAGTTGCTGCTGTTGCTGTTGTTAATGTTGTTGTTCGAATACTGCTGGTTGTTGGCCCCCGAACAAATGGCAAAAGTTTTCGCTTTGTTTTCACAATTGTTGACGTGCAATTCAAATGAGTTAACAACGCAAAAAGTGAGTGACCCACATAGCCGCCAACACATCTGGCGAAGCCGAACGCAGCAGCAGCAGCAGCAGCAAATAATAAAAAATAAAAAGCCATAAAAATCTATATGGAAAAAACATGAAAACTTGAAGTTGTAAAAACACAGAGAGCAGGCAACATATGTATGTCCTTATTGTTCCTTGTTGGGTTTTGTGAAGCCTCTGTGTTCACAGTTGCTGAACAACAAAGTGAGTGGAGGGTGGCGGCGGCTGCACGGTTGTTGAGGGTGAGGGGAAACAATTATAACCAGCGTTTCCGGAAAGCCCAGCAGATTGCCTGTTGCAGACAAGCAACGACTTTCCACTCAACAACGATGTTTGCCAACTCCTCGCCTCCACAGTTAAATCTTCAGACAAAATTGCATCCTAGCAGCAACTTAGCAAACGCATCAAAAGCGCTTAACAATTCAATTAGCGAGACATTGTAAGACGGATGAAGGAAAGCTGGTAAAGCTACGTGCTACGTGGAAAATGCTGCAGCAGCTTCCCCGGCATCGGATTACCACCGGAAAGTGGAACTTGGGCCGAGAGTTTCCCTTTTTGGCAAACAAATGAAGCGCCAAATATGCGAAAAGCTCCCCGAAATAATCAATCGCCCCCGAAAACTAAAATAAAGTGTAATTAATTACAGCTTGTTTTCGTTTTTGGTTGAAAGTTTTGCCGGCAAAAGTTAGCTGCAAAGGGGCGGCAATACCAGTGGTGCAAACTTGGAGAGCTTGCATTTATATAACATTTTACATTGTTTGAACAATTTCAAACGTGATCAAAATAGTAAGAATAAAATATGGTAGCCCCAGAATCAGAATAAGCAATTATTTTTTGGCTATCTATTATAATCTCCAAGATCTAGGCAATTATACGACCAGACGGACTTACGGACATACGGACATGGCCCTTCGACCCTTCGTTCTTCCTGTTACAATTACGATCGAATTAAATAAAAATGTTGAGAAAAAAGCACATCAAATTACCTATGTAAACTTAAAATAATTAAATATATTTCATATATATGGTCCTATACTAAATTTTTTGCAGGGTTTATTATCTTTCTCTTGATTTTCCGAATGTCCTAGTGGTATTTTTGGGCCGACAACACTGTTGCACATTCATTCAAGATTTAAGAGCTGCAGCTGTGAAGACATCCGACCACAGGGACTTGGGAACAAGGATGAGGATGAGGTACCCAGAAACTCTTGTTAAAATTGCTCTCTGGCTGCCATTTGGCATAAGCAATTCTCAGGCTTAAAAGATTTTGTTGCACAACCATCGTCTTCGTCTACGTCCCGTGCTGAAAGCTCTAAATTGCAACGTAGCCGGAGAGCTTACCTTGTTAATTTGTCTAAGAATTTTGTGGCAAGTCGATATCAAGTGAGTTTTAGAGACTACAATTTCTGACTTTTTGATTGTGCGGGCTTTGGTTTGAGGCTCGTTTCTTATGAAGCATATGAAACTGTTGGGCAAACACAAGAACAAATTGAATAAGCCTCAATTCCCCTTAGCAAGCATGTTTACAAGCTATGAATTTTTAAAATTCCGTGTGAGTGGGAAATGCGATTTCCCCCTAAACACAATACAGTTGCCAGCAACCACGGGGCCTGTACTTGTTGTGTATTGTGTATCGATTGCCATAGTGACCCATAATCGTCTTATTATAGAGAGATATAATATACTATACGCTGCGTTATTGCGGCAGACGTGTCAAGTTGTCAGGGAGACACAGACAATCGACGGACAGGGATTGCGGCACATTTACTAATAAAATAAAATGGTGAAAAAGCAATGGATACAGCTGAACATTTGTATGTGTTTTGAGGGCGGAGGAGGCACTTGAGCGGCCAAATAACTAACCACAAGTGGAAAACACACACAAACGGGACCAGCAACAGAAACAGAAACAGAAACAGGACACTAGGAAGGACACTAGAGAAGGAGCAGCTGCAGAGCTGGAAGTGAGAAAATAACATTTTGGCTTTCGTTTGCTCCGTGACAGGCTCACGAGATGTTTCCCCATATTTTTTGCCACTTTCATCGCCCTGTCCAATGTCAGTCAGCGGAGCTCTTGTTGCTCCTGCCACTGAATATATATGTACTATATGATTGTTTGTGTATGGATACCCGGTACCGTACCTGGAGTGGCAAAGGAATGCGACGTGCCTTTGGACGTCGAGTATTTATCGTGCTTTTATTTTGTCAACATTTCGTTTTTGGCCAAATGAAAATAAATTCAAATGATTTATTTACGAGCATTTGATTTATTTGATTTTCAGCATTTGCTTTTAGTTGCTGCCTTTTTCTGTTTGTCGCACACGAATATCGTATTGTATTTGCCCAGAGACACTCGCTTTTCGGTGGTCCCCGAAAATTTATTTTATGCGGAATGTTTATTTGATTTTCCCGCAGTTTTTGTGCAGTTTCAATTTCGATGCCCTGCCATGCAGTGCTGCACGACAGTCAATGAAAATTGCAGTGTATTTGCTTCTTTTTTTTATAGCACGCTCTTTTTTGGGTCAATGCAATTGAGCCAGCCGGTCGAAAATTGCACTTTCGACGGGATTAGAGTGACGGGAGGCAGCAATAAAATTTATGCAAACACTGGATTAAAACGGTAACCAAAAAGGGGAAAAAAACAGGAAATAACTCGTTCGAATGCATTTTTCCCATAGCTGGAATATTAGAATATATTTTCATTGCTTGCTGATCGAAAGTAAACGCAGTGGAATATTCAAATTGGTCGAATTTTTGTCCGTTGTTGGCATTTGAAAACTTTACATTCAAGGCCGTTGGGTGAGGAAAGTTGCAATAAAAAGAATCCCATCAATTTCAAAGGCATTTATTGGCTCTATTTATTTGGTTTACTTTGCGGGGGGAAAGAAAACTGAGGGGAAAGAAAACTCAACAGCACAAAGCAAACGAGATGAGGAAAACTTTTTTGTTTGCCCAGCGCTCGCCAATTCCATTTGATATTATTTATCTAATGGCATTTGTCGTCGGGCATAAAAATAAATAAATATATCTGGCCAGACCAGACCAGGCCAGACGCGCACACACCCTCCGCCTCACCCACCCAAGTGTTTATGATATTTTGATTTTATTTCATACGAAAGTTTGGCCGAAAAGTTTCGGCCATCCCAGTCGGGAGGGATAGGACAGCGTGCATTGATAATAATGACGCGCCCCCTTGGAAGGACGTTTTGTCATGTGACATAAACATTTTGTCCTCACGACTTTTGTGCGCTAGTTGGGCCGGCCGCCTTGGCAATAAAAACGCCTTGGCTGGCAAAAAACTTTCTTTTATTAAGATTAAAAATGACAAAAGCGCAATATTCGGAGCGGAGTCGGAGTCGGGAGTCGAAGTTGGAGGGGCGGAAGTTCACGCACTTTGGCGGCCTGCTGATAAGCGTCAAAGACACTCGACGTTCTCGCATTCGCATTCGCATTCAAGTGGGTGTCACGCATAAATTTCATAAATATAAGCGTCATTATTTTAGCCCCAAAAATGGCATCACCACCACGCCCATTATATGCTATATACGGCCTGGTAGTATATGGCATATACTCGTACGCGCACACCAAGATCTCGGCTCTCAGCCCTTTGTCACGTGCCTCGAAAAAGTTTTGTGTGTGTTTCTGGAGTAGTGCGAAGCCCTCTAAATGGCGCAATTGTGCGGGTCTCATGTGGAATTATTATTTTCCACTTAGAGAGCGCAGAGAGTGGGGGAAAATCGGCAAAGTTAAACAAAAGGGAAAACGGAGAAGTCATGGAAATTGTTTAAAGATTATTGCCACACGTGAGTATCATATAAAGTGCTTAATTAACATACAAATATAGGCCAACGCAAGCTTAAATGTAGAAAATATACCAAAAAAATCCTACTAACATTCAAAATTGAGGTATAATTAACAAAATCCTATATTCAAAACAGAATGCTGCAATTCAATGAATTTAAAACAAAACATTTAGGCATAAAGAGATTCACGAAATAGTTTATGTTTTCAATGAAAACAATTAGTTTTCAATACCAACACCATTTGTATAGATTCGAAAATGAAAACAAAAACGGCCTTTAAATTAATTTAAATCTGATTGCAATTTTTGCCCCATCGGATTATAATTATTCTCTGCAGCAAATATATGCAGTATATTTCAATCTGTGCTGGGCAAATATTTGATTTTGATGAGCCACTTTGGTAATTTTCGTGCCAAGTGCGTTGCCCTTCTCGGCGCGAAGTAATTTCCAGCAGCCATCACTCAATTTCCAAGGATCGGCGGTAGCGCTTCGAGGAGCTCTCGACATCGTCGGGACTTTGGCCGGGACTTGGCCTTCAATCATCCATCGGGGGGTGGCAACTAAAGTGACATCAATCAATGCGTGCCACGCCCCTAATGCGTCGCACACACATGATTTTCCGGTTATCAGCGGCAGAGCATGTAATGCCGATGCCGGAGCGCGTTTGCTGTTGTTTGCTCGTTACATCAGCGCCTTCGACTTCTAGGAGGATTGGCCCTTGCGGTACCACGTGGCGTATGAGTGTTGGGTGGCAACGTCAATTGATTGACGACATGAACCCGAGAGCGGGAAACACAAACGAAAATAAGCAGAACCGGATGCTGTCGAGCCTATCGATTGGAGCTACCCTGTACCAGAAAAACTTTACATTTGAAATAGAGAATCATTCAGGAAGAACACCCTTCTAACTATGAAAGTGAAACATATAAAAGGGACATATTTTCAGCTCTATCTTGCATTTCGCACGATACAACATACCCTTGTCCGGTCGGAGTGCCGGGTATGAATATCAGAAGCAGACAAAAACAACACCCTGCGGGTGTGCTTCGCTGTTGCGGCAAAGTAAATCAATTATGGTGGAACAAAAGTTTCGCATTATATTGCCCTGACAAATTGCTGTTTGTTACCCAAGCAATCGAGCAGTTGGATCATTAAAAAGTTGCCATAGCCACACAAAAGGATTGTTGTGATTTCCCTGCTCTTCTCCTCAACGAGGACTCTTCCCAGCAATAAATAAAACTTGCCTCCCGAAAGACACACGATTTTGCTGCCTAATCTGCGCTGGAGCATCAAATGGCCGACGCGAATGTAAACAAATTCTTTAATATATTTCCCCGATTCCCCGATAGGAGCGAGCGAGAGATCAATAAGCCAGATACAGATACAAAGATACAAGTGGCGGCTTCAGATTCTTTTCGTTGTCGCACTTTTTGCCAGAGAAAAAAAGGCTTTTTTACGACCGGACCTTATTTTGCATTATGGCCCGCAGATTTATTTGCCTCGATTTTCGCTTTACAAAACTGTCCCATAAATATGCAAATTTCGGAGGATTTTGCCGCTGTTTCCCCGGAAAAACGAAACACAAATAATTCTCGCAAATGAAAAAGGAGAAGGGGGATGTCAAAAGTATGGGAATAAATAAAAAACTGAAAACTCATAAAACTGCATTATTGGGCACTTGAGAGAGATGGAGAGGAAAGAGGCCAAGTGGGATAGAAACCTCCTTCAAAAAAAAGCGGATGAATCTCAGAACTAAGTCGGGGCGAAGGCAACTAAAAACTGACCGCAAATCACTTAAACTCCAGCGGAAACTCATTAGTTTCACTTGCAAGTTTTCCCCGTTGAAATTGTTCAGTCAGTACATCTGAGACCAGAGTGATTCTCATTGTTACAGGGATAAAGTTCCCTGAAATCGATAGAAATTAATCAGTCAGCCATCCGGACTACATTATATGCCGTATTTTCCATTTATTTTCCACACAATTTTCTCTCCATCGATTGCCATCTGCACTGAGTGTCCTGGGCAAATGCCAATTAATAGCAGTTTTATAGCCCACAGATACAAGCTGTTGGCACCGAAGTGTTGTTATTTTCACTGCCTTTAACTAAACTCGAACTCGGCTTTATTATTTTATTGGACCTCTCACTCCGGATCCTTTGCGTTTTATGGAGGCAACTACAAGAAGGAACGTGCCCTCAGCTAGGACTGTCGTTCTACCAAGGCTAATATAACAAAGAATTTGTCTTGAGGACATGCCATCATTTGGGCCAATGATTACATTATGCGATAATGTAGCTACCATAAAAAAGGCTGCAGGGTGACAGACCCACTGATAGTGCAAAAAGAGGGCGGGACCATTTCGTTTGCCATAATAAGCCGTAAAAGTGACACATACAGTTGACCTGATTTTGCCGGCGCATCCTGCCTGCTCCCTTCTTTGCTTAATCCAACTTTAAAATTATACACTAACGATTCTCAGCTGGGAAATCGCCAAGGATGTGAGCGTGAATGGGTGGGGCCAAAGGAGGCGCCAACAGAGCAAGGATTAAGTTTGAGGCACTGAACCGTGCGGGCAACTAATGCTGGATCCTGTGCACTCGTCCTTGCACTGGCTGCACAATCACACATTCCCGGAAAAGCGCGGAATAGGAACCCAGCTCGTGCGAGCTGCCACTGAGGAAAATCAGAAAAAGGTCCACTGCAAAAATCCGTTTGCTTTTTAGATCATAGTTTTACAATAAGTGAAAGTTATCGCTTTGTTTTTTTTTAAGCTTTTAAAAACGACACGGCTGCTTTAATGATTGAAATGTGACGCCCAATTTAGTTAAATTTTCAAGTAATTGTTTCCAATGTCATGGATCATTCGAGCAGATTGTAAAAAGCTTTCAAAATAGAATGAACGCCTTGGCTATAATTTTTGGAATTTTCACCCTATTTTGTCTTGTACTGGCCAAGAAAATGGATCGTATGCAATTACGCTTGTGTTGAATTTTTGTTGAAAACTGTTAATTGTCATTATTTATTTTAGCCAACTGTCTGAAACCATATGCGTCGCCAAGTGAAGATGTTTGCTCCAGTGATAGACCTCCAGGGTATCACTTTAGTAAAACCTTACGGAAATGTTTTCCGTCTCACGATCCTTGCAGCAAGAACTTCTTCACGACGCTTCAATTATGTAAACAAAAATGTACGAAACTTTATTAAAAACTCTTTGTTATTATGCCAGGCAGATCAACATTATTTCAATTTTTTGCCAGATGGATTTCTCGGTGCCAGATGGTAAAACCTAGACACGCTGAGTCCGCTAATCATTAAGCCCATGCATGCTAAATTACGTCCACCCCTTCCCACGGCAACGGCAAGCGGCTGCAAATGTCAGGTGACGTCATCCAAGCCGTCTCTTATTTGACTTCGATCCGTCAGCCCGTGTATACATAAAGTTTTTTAATGTATTCACAATTATCACGTGTATAGAAACAGAAGCTTATGTAACATACGAGTATGTATGCACGTGCTGATTGTTTTGAAAAAATTTGTTCAATTATTTGAATAAAAAAGAAGAGAGATACCTGAATAAAAACAGTATCTCGTTGTCGAGAAATATCGACTACACCGATTCTACTTGTTTCATTATGATGTTGTTTTCTCTTTAATTTACCATGTAGTTAAAAATTATTTGGATAAGTCACGCCCAATTTAGATAAAATTTAAAATATACGATAACAGTTGGATCATTCGAGAATATATGTTACTCAGATACTAACTATCCAAGCAGCAAGTAAAAAGATTTTAAAATAAAATGAACGCCTTACCTATAATTTGTTTAATTTGTTCCCTATTCTGGCTTATACATGCTTATCGTAAACCCCCTTGCGCAGATATAGATCGTAAGCATGGATATAAAACATGTGTAGAAAACACTTTAATGACATTACTTATTCTAGCCAAATGTCTGTACCCACATGATACTAAACCATATGTGCCTTGCCCTGCTAGAGAATTGAAGGGGTATTTTCACTTCAAGCGCTCCTTGAACACATGTGTTCATGCTTACGATCCTTGCAGCAAGAATAGGTTCAAAGGGCGAAAGCAATGTATGTATAAATGCATCCACACACATTGAAAATTCCAAAGAACCTAACAAATAATCCCATTACTCTTTGAGCCAATTGAAAGTGTTAATTTATGTTAAAAAAAAATTAGTAGACTTTCAGTGAAGATACAATATTTATGAAAAGTAAGAAAATTTTTCATAATTGTATTGCTTTTTTTAATGTACCGTTAATTTTAAAATTATTGCTTAATATCACGCCCAATTTGGTTAAATTTTAAATGGTTCATTCGAGTATATATTTTATCCACATTTTTGTTGTTCAAGCAGCAAGTAAAATGCTTTTAAAATAGAATGAACGCCTTACCTATCATCTTTTTAACTTGTACCCTATTTGGGCTTGTAATCGCAGTGCCAGTGCCTAAGAAAAAGGACCGTAAGCATAAAAAATATATAACACGCGTGTAGAACACGGATTAATATCATTATTCAATTTAGCCAATTGTTTGCAGTTGTATGCGGGTCCGGGAGAGTTAGTGTGCCATAAGATGAAACCTCCTGGATATTATCACTACAGTTCAGTAAAAAAAAAATGTATTCCGGCTCACGATCCTTGCAGCAAGAATTTCTTCTCGTCTCTTAAGATATGTGAGCAAAAGTGCAAGTAATTGTTTTAATTCCGCCGGATGAAATAAAGATTTTCCCTTAAGCTTT
Source organism: Drosophila ironensis (assembly GCA_021223825.1). Lineage (NCBI taxonomy): Eukaryota > Metazoa > Arthropoda > Insecta > Diptera > Drosophilidae > Drosophila > Drosophila ironensis. The sequence goes on from JAJJHQ010010226.1 coordinate 2,129,707, forward strand.
AAGTCAAAGCCAAGTGCTTATTTACGTGAAAATCCTTTAAAGGAAAGTTCTTTGCTTAGGTTCTCATGAAACATTGAGTAAAGGTTGTTTTTGCAAGTGCATGAACATCCAGAAACGTTTTTTTACCCTTTCCATGGCTTCGGTTATGGAAAACATGTTTGTGTATATGGAAAAAGTCGCTTCGCTCTTACGCCTGGCAAACCCTGATGGACTTAAAAAAACTCTCAATTAAAAACGGAACAAAATGGCAAAAGGTAGCTGAATTTGACATCGCCTTGTTTTGCAGCATGTTGCTGGGACGAGATTGGCAAAAATAAATCATCTGCAGCTAATTTGTCATGACCCCCGAGAATTTCCATAAGCTGGGAAAATATTATTGGATTTTTTTTGGTAATTTATCCGCGAGGGCCAGGAAAAATGTACACAATTGTTAGCGAGCTCATCAAGAAGCTGCGGGGCACAAAATGGGGCCGGCATGCAGGGCTAATTAAATTTAGAAGAATTAATTTGCCAGCAATTTGCGCAACGAGTACAAAAGACAAAAAAAAAAAGCTTTTATAGCGCTTTGGAAAAAATGATATTTATAAAGAAGAGAGAGAATATGATGCCAGTAATAAAGTAAGGCAGCCAGTGACTTAATTAGCAAAAAGAGTGCCGCGTTTGGGGTCCTCTTCCGGTTTTCCCTCTAGATCCTTTCTTTTCTATTTTCCTTCCATTTTTTTTTTTTTTTTTTTTTTTTTTCTTTCCTTTAATTTTTCTTTTTTTTCTATTTTGTTCTCGAAAAGTCGCAAAGTTTTTGCAAGAGTCCAACAAGTTGGAACCGAGGCCTCGCGAGGCTGTGACAATAATTTTGTACATGTCTCAAGTTGATCATTAGCATATTTCATAGGCAGGCCGAGGCCTACGACACAATTTTCCCAACTGGCGTTTTCCTTTTTGTGCCATTTTCTTGCGTCAGGTCGGCGGAGGCCTCCTTCCTGCCGGCTGCTTTTCCCTTTTGCTGCACATCGCATCGACATCTTTGACGCGCCAAAAATGCACTCAGCCGTGTGACCCATTTCCCAGCTTTTTCACCTTTCTGGTGTACAAAAAACGCGGCACTTTTCCGTCTGCTACTTTGGATATTTCCCGTAGATGCATTTTTCAGCTGCTCTGGAATAACAAAAAATCTCCACCATAAAATAGTTTGATCAACGAGCCCTGTGCACAATTTCAGGTGGCTTCTGGGGAAACTTGCCCTGCCCCAGGCAAAGGCATAGGTTTTCAAATTTAATTTTCAGCCGGTTTAAAACAGGCTTAAAGTTCGAGGCACACTGAACTTTTCAAGACCCGGCCCATAAGTACACAAGATTATTGGTAAGAAGTTTGTCAAAGTTCAAGGAGGCCAAAGGCAGCAAAGGATGCGCAAAGTTGAAGAGCACAAAAAGTCTGTTTAATATGGAAAAACTGTTGTATTTCCTTTGCACTTTGACGGCAAATATTTTGCAGCTAGTTCAAACAAAATGATTTCAAAAGAGAAATAAAATATTATTTAGAATCCTGCCAAATGAGCTTGCCAGTTGCTTAGTAGCAAAGAACCATAAGCACACATTGCTGGTTATTAACAAAAATATCTCTTGCTGACTTTCACTCAATTAACATTCGCCCTATGAACTTCGAGGGAATCTTGTCACGTTTTATATATCTTTTTTCTTGCCTTGTGAAACATAACAAAGCCTGTCACGTTTTATTTGCCCTTCACTGTGCGGTCTTGAGTATTTTGCGAAAGGAAGTTCTCGGAAAAACTCAGCTCGGCTCGTTTTATTTTCGCATAATATTTTTCTGCCGCCTTATTTGCCGTGTTAATAAACTTGAACTAAAGTGGGCGGGAGGAACAGGTATGTTTGCCACGCCCTTAATGCATATGCATAGCCCACTTTCGAGAGCCGTTGACTCAGCTGTCCAGGACTCGAGTCCTGGCTCCTGAATGCCTGTGAATTTCCTCGTTCACCTCTTACATACATGCAACTGCACAGTTGGTAACATACCAATTAATTTTTATTTATTTTAATGCCGCCCTGTTTTCCCGGAGGGGCCTCGCACAGTTTCCGCGAGTTGGCCTCTTTCTGTTTCAGTTACAAATTTATGCATTACTTGCATTTTATTGACCCAGTTCCCCTTTTCCCTTCTCTGTTATTTTGGCTGCACAACGACAACCAGCGAAATGCTGAAATTAAATTTTATTTTTAGTAACTTTATTTGCAAGGGTTCACCGGAAAACAAAGTAAGCAATTTTTGCCATAGCCTTATATACGTTGTGGGTTACACCAAAAAAGTTTTCCCAGGCTTATGCTCCTTTTTTTTTTAGAGAATATTTGCCATAGCTGTTTGAGCAGCAAAGTTCAGTGCCGAAAGTTTTCACAACAACGAAAAGTTAAGCAACTTTTAACATCTTTAAGAGAAAACTATTACAATTTGAATAGCTTAAAATTGAACTGATCTGGATGGCATTCCTTTCTCCTTTCTGGCGGTTGGCTAAGTTAATTATGAAATTCAGATTAAGCTAAAGGTTGCTCTTGGTTACAGACAGAGGATAAGTGATTGGCAGCCGCTTGAGCGGTTGGGCGGTTGGGCGGTTGAGCGGTTGGGGATGCAAATTGTTTAAACGAAAATTAATACCATATTACGGTCAGATTGCTTGCAAAAACTTCCGAAATATTCTGAGGGGGCGGACTGTATGTGAGGAGTTTTTTTTTTGGCAGGTGGCTTGGAGCGAAAGCAAAGCGTTCGAGTGGAAAAAAATAAGTTAGCTCGAGTTGTGTAAAGTTTTAGCCACTGGGTGGAAATTTGGCCTCCTGGGGGCGTATTCCTACAAAATTCGGGGTGTGCTTTACGCTTCAAGAGTGCCAAGGGGGCGTGGTTATTTAATTAGCCCTTCTTCTCCTGAGGCGCCATCGTGGATTTCATTAAACTGTTGTCGTGCCACAGCACCAGTTCGTTTATTTGCAAAGCTCAAACATTTCTGTTTAAATTAGCTTGTTGCCGTCGAGTGGAGAGTAAATGTTCCCCCGCATGTATAGGTCTAATGGAAATTTAATGAAAAATTCCTGGAAAGCCCTTTCTCCACACAGTGAGTGCAGGAAAAATCCTACTGTAGCCATTTGTCTGCATGCAATTTTCATTATTCGAACAGACTGGTATTTTCTTCGCTTTTCTTCTGCAGATTTTCAAGTCCCTTGACGCTTTCAAGAAAAACCCTGGCAGCACTTTTGCGGTTCTCATGCTTCCTGAATTTTCCACTCTTCACTTATTTATATTTTCCGCTGCTTAAATGTGCACCAACAATTTTTTACGAGAGAATCGGTTGGGTTGCTGAAGCGTTTATATTTTATATTTTTTTAACGCTAGATTTTAAATGCATTGTAGTAACTAAAAACAGTTTCGAAAGCCTATTCAACAAGCTTTTCGCATATTTGATGCTCGCCGCTATACGTTTTTCTCGTAAATAAATTGTCATATAAAGTATTTTGCATAGCCGTGCAAATTATTCGCTTTATATTTTCGTTCCGCGCTAGATTTTCCAGCTGTTTTGTGTATGGTTTGTGCAGGAATGCCGCCTGAAATTGGTTTTAATGAAGCGTGGCCACTTCAGTTTAAAGTGATGGAACCGCCGACCGACCACAAAGTGAATGGCAATCGATGCCAGGGAATTTTTGGACATTTTGGCGGATACCATGAATCTGCTGAGGTGTGAAAATCCGACCGGAAAATGTTATTGGGTCACGTTCGCGGATCGGCTCGTGAGCAATTAGATGCAATAAATCACGCCGCTTATCTCCCAGTGAACTGTGAACCCCGAGCTGTTTGGCTGCGGGTCCCTGATTCGATTCCATGCCGATGACTTCTAGGAACTGCTAGGCCTTCTCCTTTGGCAGAAAATTGCTCGCATGGCCGCCTTTCCCCTCCACAATGGCCACGTATGTAAGTGTTCCGCCCACATCCTATAAAACTCGGCGGCACCGAGACATTTTGCTGGAACTGTAATGGCGCGATGCCACTTTTGCCGCAGGATATATGGCCAATTGTTGGCACAGCGGTGAGAGTTGCAACTATTTTATCTGTGCCGGCAAATATAATAATTTTATTTTATTGCCGAACCCACTTTGCGGAGGAAAGCTTGAAATATAAATGAAGCGGAAGGCGGAGTATTCGCCGCTCTGCATTCAAAATTCTCATTGGTTTGGGTAGCTGCGTTTAATATGATTGCAGAGACCATTTAAACATATAATTTGGTTTTCGTGCCTAATAAAATTGTTATTTATTGCTGGAGATACATACACCCATCCTTTCGGTATTGACTTGTAACATTATCATCCATTCCTAATTAAGACTCAATGCTCGTATTCCAATCTACACACAGCGTTCTGATCATTATAGTGTATGAAATCCAATATTCACTTGCAACACACAATTAGTAATTCCTTGAAAGCATTAAACATTGCTTTAAGTTATGTGTTTTGCCAATGCAATGTCTAATGTGAAACCATCTTCTCAACAACAATTGCGGCCGGCAAATACAAATTCAAGTTTGGGTCTAGGGATGTGATTGAGGGCTATCTGCGGGGATTTATTGCTGTTCACTTTTGGATTACAGTGGAAAGATTTTGCTGAAGATGAACATTTTTATTTATTTTTTGTTCGCTGGGCTCAGCGGGCCCAATTGCTTTCTTAACCTGGCTTAACATTGCGCTATACCCGCACCCCCCTGTACTGTCCCGATTCCATTATCCATTATCCAGACAATGCTGACACACGTACCCTAATCATAATGCCGGGGCATCGCTTTTTATGTGATGGCATGTAAAGCTCAACCTCACAACCCGAGGGCCACAAAAAATAACGATACCACAAAGGACACACACTCGATGGGTGGGTGTGTGTGCTGAGTGAAGACTCACTCACTTACGGCAAATGAACCCCAGATGATAAATTAAGAGCGGCAAACACACCGAAACGGAAGTGAACGTGCACAGGCAGTGGCAGTGGCAGTCGCAGTGAAACTCGCAAGTTTCATTCAGAGTGAAAAACTGAGGTGTGAAACTACCGGAGACTTTGGGCGACACTTGCTCCCCTTAGTGGAGTTTATTGCGAAATAAACTTGCCGTTTAATTATGCTGACTAAATGCAAAAATCGTGTCCGACCCCGTTGGAACAGCTCAAATCAATTAGTCGTCGAGCCGAGAAGACAGTAGCGTCGTCCGGGCCTGGATTAGGGCCTGAATTTATGCAACTAATTAGGCAAAATCGTAATTTTCGTTGAATATTATTATTTTATTAAGTCGCACATTATGCGGTATGTGATTAGGGGCAAACAGGATAATAACAATGAGGACAAGATGTGCGCCTGGCTACGGAATCCAGTTAGCAGGACCCTAATTATGCTGCTGCATAAATCATATTGTCTGTTTTCCCTGCACATCCATCGTAGCGTGTGTATTTACAGGGTTATCAGGGGCTTAGGGCCATCAGCCATAAATGTCAATTATGGCTTAGTTTTAGAGCTTCGACCCACTTTTGGCCTAAAGTGTTGATTGATAAATTGATTGATTGATGGCCACTAGTTTGATCGTTGAGTTATCTTTTTTGTTTTTTTTTTTTTTTCTCTGCCGCGTCTGCTGCTGCTGATGTCATAAATTGAGATTAATCATGTTTTTTTGATGGCTTGCTTTTGGATTTTGTTTTTGTTGGTCGGGATATACAATAAGCACTTAAGCGGCTTAGCATTTTCGGCTTTTAGTGGCTGAATTGTCCCATAATTTTGAACGTTATTCGCGCGCAATTTGTTGTCTATTTACTCATGAGTGTTGTTGCGACATGTTTAGGATTGTTTCGATGTGTTTGGCTTTGCGGCCGCCAGGCAAACGTGTTTATCCTCCCGAGTTCATTATAGAGCAAACATTTTGATTGCGATTTTAATTCATTGGCGCACCAAAGTCACTCGATAAATTGTGTTGGCTTGACGAACGCCTAACCAACTAATTAATTTTGTATTGAATATGTTCACCAGATGAATAAATTGAATTGTTTGCATTCCCATTCGAGCTAATTTATTTCACTTTCATAACCATGAATTCACATATAATTTGCATTAATTTCCTGCTATTTATTTTGCCTTTGAATTCGCACAATTCACACAACTTGTAATTAAATTCCTGTATTCCACATTAGTTTGATATAGCCCCCGGGTAGTGCTCGGAAAATTCCTTTTCAAAACTTTTCACACCTTTTTAACCGCATCACTTAATTGATGCGCTGGCATGCGCTATTGCTTTCGTTTTTTTTTTTCATGCGTGCTATTTCCGTGGACAGTTTGACACCATTCGATAACAATTCGGCAGTTAATTGATTACATATTCCATTATATTCCATTAATCATTCGCGAGGAGGAAGTGCGGTTCGGGTTGGTTGGGTGCGATATTAATTACAGCATTCCCAACACATTGCGCGAGAGTTGTGATTAACGGGCATTTAAACGGAACATCACGCATTCTCAAATATCCTGGATATTTCAATTTGATGCCTTGCATTATTTATTTTCGACTAAATTCCAGTTGCGTTATCAGTGGCGCGAATAAATTGTCGGGGCTATCATATCACATTAAAATAATTTATCTGCTTCATGTGATATTTTTTGGGGGGCGGTGGGAAGGTGGGAACGCAACCGAATTTTTCCCGCTTTCCCGCATTTACATTTCAATAAGGGCTGTAATTTTTCATGCACTCAGCCACTCAGCCACACACACATTGAATTTCTTCTTTGATATTTTTTGGCACGCTCGTCGGATGCCGAAAACGCGCACTCCGCCGTCAACAACTGAAAATGTACTGAAATGTTCGGATTCTGTGATTTTCAGAGCTTCCGTCGGGATGCTGCACTGTACAGCGGCGTATCCTGTGCGGTAGCATTTACAGTGGCACTTACTGCTAACCGTAAAAAGGACATTTCCTAATGCGATAAGAAGAGTGTGTGCTGCTCACTAGGTTAGTAGGTTGCCTTTCTGCCGGCATTCTCACATAAAGGACATTTTCTCTTTCGCAGGACATGCCGGTTGCTCTACTGTCTCGTTAACAGTTGGCTGAAAGGAATCTGCAATGTCTCTTCCAGCCATGTTCGCTGTTAACTCAACAAGTCTGGGATAAGAGAAAGGTTTCCATACCAAAGGGCCCCAAAATGTAGGCAACACTTTTTGATCACAGTTTTAATACAATTTGTACACGAATATTATGCCAAATTTAAGGCCTTTATTTTGTATGAAATAAATTAATCTTCTAGCGTGGGATTAACTAATATGTTTTGCAATCATGGGAGAAATTTTAATAAAATAAATATTATTGTTATATATATTATTGCAATACTAAAATGAAACCCAGTTTTCTGACTTTCATGGCACATTCATCACTAAATTGATTAATATTATATTCTCATAACATTTTATAAGCTCCAAAAATATTAAAGATAACTTAAACATTAAGGCCAATTTCAGAAAACATTACATTATAGATAACATTCGCGTTTCTCTTCGAGCAGAGTTCTCTTAAATGCCCAGCACTTTTGGCCACTGTTGTGTTTTCTCTTCTCCTGTCAGCCAACTGTCAACATTAACGCCAAGTTCGATGGAAATAAGTCCAAAGCACAAGGCAAGTTAATTTAATTATTTATTTGACCCCCAAGAGAATATTGAAAAATGATCTGGAATTGGGAAGAATTTTCAATTAAGGCAGCAGCTGACATTATTCAACGCCATTTTAGGGCTAAGCTGGCATTTAAGCCTTAAAGGTTTCGTTCGACTTGGAAAATGTGGGCCTCCATAACTCATACCGCGTGGATGTACGTGTGTGTAACGATTGTTGCATAATTTAAGGGCCGCCCAGTTAAAATAAAAGCAGAAAACAAGCCAACGAAAAAACAGCGAGTGGAAAGTTGGAAAATGATTTAAGCCGTTCCGGAGTCACCGGATTTTTATGTGTGGATGCCTGTGGGCCGTGGCGTGTGTGTACAGGGGAGTGGCCATTACTTTGTATTTAATAAAACAATGTTGTTGACGCCAGGACCTGAGTGTTCCGTTGGCCTTCCTGTCAAAGGCATTATCCTGGGCCGGCCTTTCGGTTAAAAATTGAGTCGCACTTTCCCCCCACTTCCGCACACGATAAAGTGCCTCAAAAATAATAAACAAAATGTTTATTTAATTCCCAGAGTTTCAACTTGTTTGTTTGCATTGATCGTTTCATGGGGTTTTAACTTAATATTTTCTACTTACGCGCAGCAAGAATCAAAGTTTATGCATCACTTACCTGAAAAAAAATGTAAAAAAAATTTCAATTTAATTAGCATATTTTAATACTTTTTTTTTATAAACTTTTTTAGTGGAATTATGAACCTACACTTTTTCCTGATGGAAAAACCTTTGGTATTTTGATTTAATCGCATTATCTCTGTAAGACCATTAATTGTTTGCAGTACTAGTGGTTTATTGTCCTTTAAATCCGTGAGTTTTTTTGTGCGCTTGTGCTCTAATTCTTGCACTCTGAATATCTATGGATTTTTGCCTCCATCTGCCAATAACAAACTGGATTTTGGCCACCGGCAAATCGCCGTTCGAATTGAACCAGTTACCCGGCGGCAGATGCCAAACTTAATGCAAAACTAATGCCTGCAATGGACGGAGAGACAGACAGACAGACAGACAGACAGACAGCCAAGTGAAATGTGAGACACGCCCGAGGCGATGCCATTAGATTGGAACCCAGGCGGGGCGAATAATCATTTCGAGGTATGCCTGACCTGCTGCATATGATACACATTTGCGTTTGGTATTTATGGGCATATCAGATTTAGCCTCCAAGTATGCAAAATATGCCTCAAAACATCTGAAGTTACCGTTCCCGTTCCCGTTGCTATGCCCGTTCCCCAAGACGCAATTGAAAGTCTGGCCTAAAACCGCAGAAATGCATTAGGCCACCAAACCCCAGGCTGGCAATGTTTGGCGATGTGTTGACTAAATTCGTAGAGGAGTGCAGGCAACTTGGCTAATATCAAACGGAAGTGCCGAACACACAGCCTTACAGAGATCTTGGGCCCTCCCCTCCAGGTTGTTTCACCGACCGTTTCGGGGCCATCATTCTTCGGTTGGCAACATCGCTTTGCCTGCTTTTGGCTTCGGTTTCCGTGCACATTTCGGTTTGAGAAATGCATGTGGAAAATGCCAGGCACTGACTGCATTTGTAACTGCAACCAGCAAGAGACTACAGCTCCACAAAACGGCCACCTCGACGAGCGCTTACTGCACTGGGAGAAAGTGTCTCTAAATTATAGAAATGTATATACCAAAGGCTTTCAAATCAAAGATTTAAAGGTTAAAAGCTTGAAAGTCTTGTTTACCAACCATAACTTTGGCTAAGTTAAATGTATTTGCCTCAGTAAAACTGCCAGCCATATCCTTAGCTTGGTATGATTTCCTTTAAATCCCATGTTATTCTTTAGGAATCTCCTAGTTATTTTTCTCTCTGCAAACTTTCCTAGCAATGTGCGTGTGCATCTCCGGCAGTGCCTGTGTGTTTGGCTAAGCGGCGCATTTCCTGGCCTGAGCCATCAACTAAATAGCATTCATTTACGTTGATTTATGCTGACTGAGAAAAGAGTGGAGAAGTCGGTGAAGCAGTCTTCTCCCAGCATCTGCGGCGGGGAGTGGGGAGGAAAAAGATCTTTTTGTGGGGAAATTTATGCCCCAAAATGACACTTTAAAATTGCAATAAAAACTGTGAACGCTTTTGTTATTTATAGTTGGCAGTCAGCGCTGTAATTACTTTTTCAACACGCATATTATGAGTCCCTTTTGGCTGTGCTTTTTACGAGTATTTCCCCACCCTCCCCGCCGGCCAAGCCAACCTGCAGGTCAAACGGCAATGGGTGCATTAGTCGTGACGGGCTCGTCGTTGTCAATTGCCAACTGCAATTGATAAATTGGCACTGGCGAAGGTTTTGCACTCCCCCGTTTCGCTGGGAACTTATTCTTTGGACCCTCTGGGCTCCGGGGTGAAGCTTTCTCTGTCATTGACAGTTCAATGTGCGCACTGATGCGCAAATATCAACTCCAATACACACTCCCGGGCACTTTTCAGCTTTTTCTTTTATATAGTACATCTTTTTTTCTGCTGCTGCTGCTGCTGCTGCAACTCCATCGACCCTCCCCCCCTTCAGCTTTTCCCATTTTCACTGCGCTTTTTATGGCAGTTCGTGACCGAGTTGCACTTTGCCTTAAACTATTTTTCCCGTACACACTCGTACTACTACATCTACTTCAAACCCTCTCGCGTTTTTCTAGTTTTACTTGAAATTGAATTAGTGGCATTGGCAGTTGGGTTGCCTAATCTTTGAATGGTTTCGGGGGGAGTAATGGATGCGATAATTTGTTGGACTTCCATTCGCCGGGAAGCCTTCTTCATTCCCGATGAGCTAATTCTGAGTGCCTGCTCTCGGGATGAGTTTATTAGCCCAGGAAGTTGGCTGAAAGGTTTAATCTTGGCTCCTTGAAAACATCAATAAATATGCCAAAAAGTGTAACCTAATATCTGGCCCGTCTCTCTATATTTTCCACAATTTATTTACAAATAAATAAGATGGAAGAAAAAGACCTTTGCTTGCATGAAAACTGTAGCCACAAAAGTGCGCATATAAAAATCTCATAAATTGAAATAAATAAGGAAAATAACAATTTCAACTACACACACTCTGCTGGCGAGGTCATAAAAATGGGGAACCACCACCAGTACAATGTTCCCGGGCAGACCTTGCTGTAATATTCATAACTCTTTTCAAATGTGGTCAAGTGCCAGGACTGGGATGTGTGTGCGTCCCCTGTCCTTTTAGCCGGCTGGTCTGTGGCCAGGATTCGACAGCTTCTGATATTGCCTCTCGGTCCTGCATCCAGGCGGCAGCGTAATAGCAATAACTACAGTTGAGTGAGCTTTGCTCAGTTTTTGAGTCCAAGCCCGTGCAGAACGGACAAACCAACGACCGACGACCTGGCTTGAGTCGAGCTGAGCTTGTGGCACATTTTATTAAAAACGAGATGGACGATGGAGTAAAGTCCGAAAATTGCCACACAACAAGATGCAGTCCGGTGCAACCCCTTTTTTGCAATTCTTTTCCAGGGAAAAATAGAGTCCTGCGTCGAGAAGTCCTGGCACATTGGATGCCGTGGCCGTTTGCTTTGTGACTCGTATTTTTATTACTTTTCCAACGTCGCCCCCAACAGAAACATTCCCTTTTCCATGTCTGCTGTTGCATTGTCTGGCGATTTATGGATTTTATTTGGCCACTTTTTACTTTCGTTGTTGGCATTTGTCGCCTTTTGTATGTTTCCCTGGCTTATTGCAGACACTCTGCGTTGTGTTATGTCCTGCTCGTTACAGGACAAACGTATTTCAACAGTTGTGGGGTAAATATCTATGGAAATTGGTGGGAATTACCCATAACCATAGATGTTTTAAATACACAAAGAGTAAATAAACAATTGAAATAGTTTTAAAACCTTCTGCAAAGCTTTGGGAAGGTTGTAGAATAATTTGGAATTTGTTTTTCCATTTATTTTGTGGTTTTATTGTTTTAAGACCTAAATAAATCTATGAAATAGGTGGTAAAGCTTATTGTAATTATTTCAACACCTACTTTTCCCACCGCAACTGTTGAGCACTTGTGTATTTATTTATTTGAATGGAAATGTGTGCCATATTTTCACACTTGGCAGCACATGGAATGGAGTTTGTTTATTGGCCATGAAATGGAGACATTATGGTCACCAGACTCTGAAGCGTCCCAACGACGTGAAATTCACATTCTTCACTGCCGAGGAACCGCTTCAATGACATTAACCCACTTCAAAAAGCTGTTGGCAGTCACAAAGGCCAAGCACAAATCTCCCCCGAAATCAGTTAAATTCTAATTAAATTCACACTTTGCCAACCCCGAAAAGCATTCCACACACTTGTTCTTGGGTCAAACATTTTGTGTTTAACCACAAAGAGCCAAAATGGCCAAGCGGAGGGTGGTTGGAGGAGCATCCTCGGTGAATCCTTTAAATGGAACCGCACACGATTCGGCCGAATTTTAGTTTTCACATAAAAGCCCACGAGAGAAGGAGAACTATGAAGCGAGGATAACCGACAATGATAAGATGCTTAGGAGTAATTACAACGCATATTAAGTATTTATGAAACAATAAAACGTTTAGGCTAACGAGCCCGCAGACAAAGTCCACAAAGAAACCGACGATTTCGAAATCCAGCTGCGAGGAATTGTTTGAAAAAGTTTCTGGCTTTGCCAGGACTCATAAAACGAGAGGAGGGGCAAAAAAGCTGCGAGTGTAAGCGGAAATAAAGCGTTACAAAATAATAAAATGTTGTCTCGGCCTCGTAAAAAACTGAATAAAGAAGCCAGGGCATAAACAAGGGCAACGAACACTGGGGCTTTTTAAAGTCAAGGAAAGGAAAAAAGAAATTCAGTCTGCATCGGTGGCCAAAAATAATGTTCGCAAAAAAGGGAGGGAAGGGAAGGGAAACAGTACGAGTATTGTACACCTAAAAAGTTGTCTACTGTCTCCCCAGAATCGTTCTCTATGTGAAACGATTAGTGCAGGACTTTGGAAAGTTTCTGCGGCAGGACACCCTTGAAGTCCTTTTAACGATGTCGCGAAGAGGAGAGGAAACTTTTGTGCAAATAGTTTATGGTTATTGCAGTTGCAAATACATGTGTTCGTGTGGGCGGGCGGCTAGTTCTCTCGTCCTAACTGAGCCCCAGTGGTTTAAATGATTTTAATTGTTATTGTCCTGCATTAATTGGAGCCGCACAAAGTTTTTAATGGCCCCCCAGATAATGCCGTGGCTCTTTGCAATTTATCAAAGTTGCAGGATCCCAAAGAATTTCCCGATACGAAAGGCCACCACACAAAAGCCCTTTCACCTGCCTGCCTTGCTAATCTTGAAAAAGGATTCTTTCTAATTAGCTTCAAAGCCCATGCACCCGTGCTCCTGTGCTCCGGTGCTCCTCTCTGCATATGATATTAATAAAACCCATCTCGTTTTGTGTGCGCCCAAATATGTTGTCAAAAACCTGGGGAAGGATATATTTGGAATTCTCAAAGAGGATTCGACATAATGAGAGGCTTCGGCAGCGGCGGCATTGGCTGTGGGGGAAAAACCCAAGTGAAATACGATAATTATGCGACATTTAGCAGTTTAGCAGGATGGCGGGAAAACAAGGATCCAGGCATTCAAGGGGCTTAATGGCTGTGAGAAGGCTGCTCCAGAGAAAAAGCGAAAGTAAAAAAGGGTTACAGCATTCGGAAAATGGCAAAAAAAGAACCGAGAACCGAGAAAAATAAAAAACACACAGCGGAAATTACAAGAGCCGCCAGTTGGCGACGGCTCACAAAAAATCCAAACCTGAACCGAAAACGAAAACGCAAACGGGAAAACACAGCGACAAGGGCCTCAAATGCAAAATGAAATCGAATGCGCAGCGGGCGGGGTTAAATGTGTCACGGGGCCGAGGGGGGGTGTCATGGGTTAACATTAATGTGGGGCGGGAGGAGGTGGAGATGCGAGGGTTCGCTTGCTTGTGCGTGGAAATGCGTCGCTCGGTGGGGGTTAAAGTTTTTAAAACTCGTTAGTATGCGCAACGAAACGAAAAATCAACAATTTCTATTTTGATTATATTTTTACCACTGTGCCGGGGCGCAGTTTTCGGTTTCAGAGCCGTTAGCTACTAAATGGTATATTGGTTTTTTTCCTTAACCATCGGAATCGAGTCGGCCAGCTTTGATTAAACCATTGTTGCATTCAGTGGCATATCTCTTGTATTCATTTCCCCCCCAAAAAAAGAAGCCATCCGAAGTTGCAAATTCACGTGAGTTTGTTTTCCTTGATTTTAAATTCATTTAAATTTAAATTTTTGGTATTTGCTGGGTATCCCTGTTTCGTATGTAAGCAACATTAAACGTTTGCCCAAAAACCTAACCAGGCATATTTAATAAGCATTTAAATGAGCAAAGTTTTGTAACCCACAAAAAATAAAAGTTGCCTAACCCGGCGTATGCGTGATTTCCCTTCCAAAAAAAAAAAAAAAATAAGAGAAGAAAAAAAAAAACTTTCCAACGGCCAATATTTATACTTTCACCCCCACCAAAATGAGTGTGCCATTAAATTGAAAGCCCCAAATGTTACATGCAAACGAATCATCGTAAACATTTTATATATACACCATATACACCATATATACTTGTATAGTATATGCAGATATGACAGACAAATTTCGGTTAATGGCCATGACCATAAAACGGATTTAAAGCCATTTTTTGTGGTCTACTCAAAATCTGCTGACCAGGCCACCGACCTCAAAGCCAAATTAATGACAAAGCTTAAGTCCATCCATACCCCGGCGAACGCAACCGCAAATTGCTCAACATTTTTCAAAAAAGTATTCCCTTTTTGTGCTGGCAAATCTGGGTATTAAACCTCCTCAAATGGATGGATGATAAAATGCAAATTCAATAAGCAGCGTCGGCCCGAAAATGCTCTAGTTTCCGTTGTTGATTTCAATGAATTATTAAAATCGTTTGTTTCTTGTACCTTTTTGAGGTATGCGGCATTCATTTCGGGGGCTGCATGTGGGTCAAATTGGGATCGCTTGGCTGCTTGCCTTGCCGAAATTTCAGCCATTTTGCAAGTCAACTATGCGGCAGGGGAAAGTCACTCAGTCACTCTTGCAGGGATGCAAACGCAGGAAGGAAGGAAGGATGCTGCTAGATGGAAGATGGCCTTTCACTTTCGCCATGCCCCGTGTATCGTTAGCCAGGTCCACCAGTATTTACAGGAGAGGTTCTACGGGTATTTTTTCCCCTGTGTTCCTTTGTTTGCCAACGAGCCGCAAAAATAATTGCCAGGCCAACAATTTCCGCCCAACTACATGCAAGTTCAGTTCATTGTTTTGAGGTGAAAGTTTGGACGAGAATGGAGAAGCGCCCGGCAAATTGTTGCGGTAAGGCTTTGGCACAAATTTTAGGCAAGTTAATTTGGCTCCCCAGACTCGAAGGTATGGGAATAATAAGCAGTCATCTCTGCACCATAATCGGGTATTATCGGACTAGGCAATTGTGGGTGACTTAGGGTAACCTCGACAAGGTGAAAGTTATTAAAATGATGGGAGCCTGCAGGAGGCAAAAGATCATCCTCTTTGTTTTGGAAAATATAAAGATATTGGATATTGCAAATGCATTCTTTTCAGGCTATATATTTCTGATTTTTCTTTGGCATGTGTGCCCAGTTAATCTTTTATTAAGTGAACAAAGAAAATTACTTTTCTTGGATGCTTAATTCATGAACTAGTTGGCTGCACAGCCTCGGGAAAGTTTTCCCTTGCATTTCTTTGCTGTCACTCGCAGGGGACTTAGCCACCCGAATATCTGTGGACTTACCTGCCCCCACTAAAGTGGCAACCCTCCCTCCCCGAACATGCATATGTATAAGCCCAGAGTGACATGGCCAAAGACTCATTAAACCGCCCGTACTAGCTGGCATGCTGCTACTGCTGCTTCTGGCACACGGTGCGTATGCGCAATCTGCTAAGCAAGTCCTCGGGTCTTTGCGTAATTCCACGTAAGCGCATTACACTCCAACAAGCATGCGACTCTTGCCATTAGCTAACCAGCCAGCAGCATCATTGCAAATAATTTAATATCTGATTTATGCGACGCACCGAGTGACTTAAGTCCTTGGATTTCCCTCAAAGCTGGCGAATAATTGATGACGCTTCCCAGTTTGCCGAAGCTATGGGCTTGGGTTTCGGTTCAATTAGCATGCAAAAACTTTTGCGAAATGCTCTTGTGGCCTCGGTGACCTCTGACATCGACACTTTTGGCTGCTGCAACTTTTCACAGCCAAAGCAGCCACAGGGGATTTAAATATATTGCAAAATTTATTGAACTCTTCCCCAGTTAGTTGATGGTTTTGACAGCATCAAAATAAATGGTAATTATTTATTCAAATTAGATGGGGGATTGTGTTTTATTGGCCCGTCAAAAGATAAAGAGCTTGCAATGGATCGCCCTTTTATCAAATATATTGAACTTTCAATTTTAAGAAGGATTGCAGTCCTGGGGGCTTAAATTTGTTTAGATAACATTTGTATGGACTTTGTTGAAGTCAGAAGCTTTGTTTGCAATTCCACATTTATATTTTATATTTCCAGCAAGCAAACAGGGAAACTGGCAAAAAAGAAAAGCCCAGAAATTGCATTTACGCGGTTCGTTAGACCAACAAACACTGAGAGGAGGAGAGGGAGAGAAAGAAGCGAGCCAAACGGCTCAAAGGCCAAAGCACAAGTTGGTCCAAAGGCAAATCCGGGTCGAAATGGGTTGGCAGTTGGGCTGCTGCGATGCTCTTGGCCAAAAGCACAAAATTGCAGCCAAACATTTTCGAGTGGCGGCTGCAGCAGCGGCAGCGGCAGCACCACCACCAGTTCCAGAATTATGCTACAAATTTATGAGACGACATAAATTTTGCAATGTTTGTTTTGGCAACACACACATTCCCACGCTTTCTCCTTTCACTCTTTTGCCTGGCTGGGGGTGTGTGTGTGGCAAAACAAACCCAAAAATCCAAAGCGCACACACAGGCGCGCACACCCTGATGCCTTAACCCACACACACAGCTGGGGGTCGAAATGACCCCGGCTCGCTCGCCTCTATGATGAATGTCATGCGGTGAAATTTTAAGCCAGCAGAAAAAGCAGCATGTGGGCGTATAAACCATCGCCTCGTCATTCTAAAAATTGAAAAATGCATGCAACTGTTTTGAAGGTTGCCTTTGCATTGCCAATGGCCGTCTTTCGGGCGCATTTTGCATGTACAATTTTTTGCCACCTCCCGCCTCGCGCCACTAGCACTCTGGATTTTTCAGTTTTCCCAGCTTTTTCTCCACCCGCTCCTCCTGTACCTCCTTTTTATTTTTTGTTGCATCCATCTTTCTCACCAGTGTCCTGACAGGCAACGCGACCTCCAAAGCGCCGGCAAATAGACAGGCATGTAAATTACTGGCACATGTGCGTTAGAGGCGCATCTGCCACGCCCAGAGCCCATCGCCCATAGCCCATCGCCCATCATCCCTTTGCTGACCCCAAAAAAGTACTGCACAAATTTATATGTGCCTGCCCCGAACTACTATGCACCACACATCCTGCATTGATGCAGTCCTCTCCAAGAGCTTTGCTGGTTGCGATTCGACAAGTGGAGCGGGATTTCGGTGATTTTTGGGGCAATATTGAAGGGATTTTATTCAGAGAGCACATTCCAAAGACAATCGCATTTCAGTGAAGCACTTGAGTGTTGGCATAGACAAATTTCAGCAGATATATGGACACATATTCAACAAAATCTCCGAGATGGTAGAAGCTAGAGATATAATTATTTTTGTTCTAAGTACGTTAATGATATGCGCAGTACATATTCTGCAGTACATAGTCTTCGCATTTTGGGTACGCACCATTTCGCCTTTATAATGCATATTTGTCTTTATCTCCGAAATCGTTAAGGCAAGAGATAAAAATCTTTTTGCTTAGAGCTAAAATTTATAATATCTTGCTATGTGGCAAGTTTTATATAGATCGGCAAAAAAAAAATAATGAAGATATGGCCCAAAAATATGTTAACAGTCTTAATATGGCAATGCGATATTAACCATTTCTGCTTTGACCTAATTTGGAGTTACAATATTTAAAACTAAAGTAATATAAGGGAAATCGGTACAAGGTACCTCGAGCGTTTTTACTTGTTTTTGATTAAATTTTCATAAACCCTTTGGAGTAATTTTTAAAAGTGTTGACCGCACCGAATAATGTGTGAAACCCTTTTAATTGGACTACCGTCACGCACGGAACCTGCAGATTGATGAACTGCATTCTTTTAATGGGCACATACTGACCCCCCAATGAGTTAATGTAACCATTTTGACAGCAAACTTCCTTTCGCATTCAAAATGTCAGTTGCATTTTGCTAGGTTTTTTGCGGGGTGAATGTGCGGTCGCCAATGACAGGAAAATCTCTGATGCAGCCCCCGAAAGCTGGAAACTTCGCATCCGTTGTTCTACTGTGTGCTTTCGGTTGTTGGGGCCGCCTCCCCTGATTTTCCCTTTTGCCAAATTGCTGGCGTGTCGGGGCGAGCAACACGTCACATGCATAAATGCAATTTTTATCCCTCAGCATGCCCCAAAAATCTCCATCGCCTGCCGCACTCCCGCTGCCCTCAAACGAACCATGAATGTCATGTTGCAACAGCAACGGCAGCGGCAGTGGCAGCACCAGCAGCAGCAGCAGCAAAGACAGTGCAACAGTTTGTGTTGCAGCTGCAGTTTTTGTTGGCATTGCAGCTGAAGTTACTGTCATGTCAAGTCTGGGGCGAGTAGCAACGATATTTTAGCCTGCACGTGCATATATGCGACGCGGGGTTGGGTGTGCGCATAGCTTTTATGTCTATAATTTCTGCAACGAGGCATGTATGCACTCGTTGTTATTGTTGTCAACATGTTGTCCACCAACAAGCGAACAGAATGCGAAGCCCCAAACAGCACTGAAAACAGAACGGAATACGGAACAGAGTCCTTTAGAGTACACGGAAAACAGTTGGTAAGAAAATGGTCCAGGATCACACAGAGGACAAAATCTGGGAATTTGTGGGGATCCTAAACATTCGTTTTGAAACCTATAAATCCATTTAGTTGGCTATATCCATATGCATCTAGGCCATCCGTTGTTATTATCAAGATAAATCCTCATCCACCTCTTGATGTCTTCCTTGATCCTTGACAGATTTGATTGTGACTTAACCGCATTTTAAATTGCATACATCGATGGATTTTGCACCGTGTCCAAATAACAGAGGCCGTGACAACACTGTCAACGATTACTGCCAACATAAAGCACATTTAACATGCTATAAACTCGTCGCTGCAACTCTGGCAGCAAACATTAAAAGCAGCCATGGGTTGTGGCTTCGTACTGAACTCCACTGCATTCAATTAATGGGGAGGGTGACATAATTGAAAAGTTAATTTCCAGAGCTCTAAGTTTCAATTAACATTGCGCCCAGCGCATGATGGGAAAAGTACAGAGAGTAGGGCCTTAGGGGAGTTTTTACACAGTCACAGACAAGCCTTTGGTTCTACCATTCAAATGCGGTTTGTTAATGGCAACGACGAAAAGATCGACATTTTGTGCTCGATTTAATCTTTTACCAAATGTCCAAAGGTATGGCCCGCAATATGCAAATGCGAGAGGCTTACGAAAGGCCTAGCTAACCGGCTTCATTTCAAGGTATTGGAACACTTCGATAGGAAGCTCTTGTGTCCAGCCTGCCAGTTACCATTCAAATCAAGCCACAGAAATCGGGATGGACTTGGTTTCCAGCACAAATAAGACTGAACAATGGCCACACACAGCTTGAAACGAAGATAAATGCCAACAGCACTACGAATGAATGATATGTGAGGTACAGTCGCAGGCAAAGTGCACTACCTCCAGGATTGCCAGGGTTGCCAGGGCGGCGCAGAGTGACACACTAACTGCATGAGAGAATGCGTTGCATCAATGCCCGGCACTCGGGAAGTTATACAACACTGAAAAAAGTCTTCATACAAATCAAATTAAATAACACAAAAACCATACAAATTATAGATCTACAAACTATGGTTGATTTATAAGTCAAAGAGTTATTTTGCTTTGGGCTGAAAAATAACATATTTTACTTGGATTTTTTTGCAAGTGAACGTTTCTCTTCATTCATTCTTTCCGCTTAGAAATGAATTGTTGTTTATTTGTCTCCGGCACACGCACATCCATTTCCCTCAACTGCTTCACGTTTTATGCAATAGTAAATTGAAATAAAGGATCTCTGACCCGAAAGGACATTAGGACATTAGCTTCTCATCAGCTTCATCTCCGGGTGCATTGAACTGCCGGGCAGGAAATGCGGTAATTTTAGGCAGCTTAAAGCTTAATCCGCCGGAGATGAAATTCGATTTTCATCCAAGTTGACAAACACACGCTCGTCAAGGCTGGAAAAAATATCTAAATGTCGTTTGCATGCCGAACATGAATTTTCTTGAAAGATTTCGCCGCCGCAGCAGCTGACACTCGTTAGCGTTCAAAGACCTTGACAAGGTTTTCGCCTTCCCCCAGCCCATTTCAGGGAAAACGTGACAAATTGTGAGAAAAACTGTCGGCATTTTTCCGGCAGACAAACTACCATAATGAGGTGTATAAATTACCAGCAGCCAAGGACGAAATAAATTGCATTATTTTATTTTACTTGGTGTGTGAAATGGGATGCCTAATCGTGAAAACCCCTTCGAATACCCATCTCTCTGTGTAAATAGATACTCCAAAAATTAAAAGCATAACACGCCCTGGCATATGAAAATTTCTAAAAACGGCTATGCTAATATCATGTTGCACTGCATAAATATTTCGCCAAAAATTTTACTACCATCGCAGCTGATAAATTAACCAGCAAAATGCAAAAATGTTGCCAACAAATTTTGACTGACAATGGAATTTATCGGCATGACGGGCGAATGCAATTTTCATGATATTCAAAATGCAACATAATTGGGTCAGCGTTGCGGAGAAAATGTCTGCACCATGCACCAGGCTGCATAAATAAATGTGTTGGATTTGCAGCAAGAAATGAAAATTGAATCACCTGTAATTGCATGATCTCGGCCAATAATTTTGGGATTTGTTTCTGGCCAGCAACTTGTTGACGGAAGCTTTCCTTTTGGGGGAGATGAGAAGTCAAAGGAAGTCGCTGCCAACAAAAGCCGTAGAGCAACTTGGCCTGCTGAAATTTCCAACACGCAGGAAGCCGTTCGGTTGTTTGGAGCTGCAGACAGTTTAACTTGAACTTTTGCTAAACAAAAGCGAGCCAAACTTTTTCTGCCCAGCATGAAGTTTACATGAAAATTAAATAAGCGCCAGCTTAAATGACTGGAGGCTGGAGGCGAGAGTGGCAAAGACCACTAAAAAGTACACATTTATCCTTGATATTTCTCCCTGTGCAGGAACAATTGACTCGGCGCACACAAAAGGTTTTCTGCAAACAATGCAAAAGATGCTGGGACACAGGATGAGGTCCAGTCGGCAGAGGAAGTCGTTCCCCCACTTCCGCCGCAAATGACATGCCAGGTACATAAGGACATCCCGAAGGAGACGAGGATCCTGGCGTGCGGGCAATAAAGGCCCTCCACTGTTTCGCTTTGACAGCTGCTACTTGTCATTTTCCGATTTTGATTTGGGGACCTCCATGCATAAATATTTATTTAATTTTAAGACGCCCTGGCCGCTGGCCGCTGGCCACTTTTGATATCAAGATATCAAAGACAAATGTTGCCCCCGCTGCTCCAAGGAGGAGCAAAAAGCCAAAGTTAATACACAGTTTCTATGCCATTGCACGCAAGCCCCAAAAATAGAGGAAAGATCTTAATCAGAAACTACTTTTGGACCAAGACGGGTCCTGACAAATTCGTGTCGCCTGCCTGGACATTTATCATCGTTTAAGGGTCTCTGGAAGAGAATAAATATGTATGTATGGTGCTCGTGTATGTGATTGTCACAATCAAGAAGTCTTTCAGCCATTACGGGTTATTCCCAGTAAAATAAAATCTGTCGTTGCTTTTTGCAACTTCATTTCCATTCACGGGAGTCAGCAAGTTGCTGGGAAACTTTGGCTTCCGCTTCGCTTCGCCAGATTCGCCTGGTGCAACTTTGCTTTTTGTCTCCAGATTCTTCCCCAGATTCTCTAGATTTTCCCTTGTTTTCGGCATCTTTGTGGCAGCTGCACAAATTGTCGCATTAAAGTTTTTATCCCCTGCACTTTGGCACTTTCCTTTTTGATGCCGCAAAGTCGATTCATTTCAATTTAATGCCACCGCAAATTATGCCGCCTTTGTGGACAGAAATGTTGGATTAATCTTTGGGATGACAACCCGCAGTTCGTAGCTCCTTCGTGATAGGATTGATCTTTCCCAGTTTCGCTAAATACAAATTTAGAGTTAAGAACTAACCGCAAATCATTTTCCCTGATTTCCCTAAATAGAAATTTATAATTAAACTTGCTTTGAAAATGGGAAAAAAAAACTCCGCAACTTGAGATGCCAAATGCAGGCAGGGATTCCACAAGAGCCAAAGATATAAAGCACTTTAATTAACTTGCGGACGCGAGGCATCCGAGGCAAAAGTTTCCCAGGCCATCAACTTTGAACCACAAGGTAGTTTATTTCCCCGGGATTGCGGTCGATTTTCGGCGACTTACCAGCTTTCCCCGACTGGAATGCATTTGCCCACTTACCACAGCGTGTACACAGTCCAGTGCACATAGACACACACTCGTATGGACGCCCAGGTAGCGCGTAATTAATTTCTTTGAAAATATTTCGGGCCCAGCCCAAATCTCTCTTATTTGCGGGCTTTGACGTCCTGAGTTATGCGCCCGGTTAATGCGGATAGTTTAATTAAGTTCGCAGGGGGTTGATTGTTGAACCCAAAGGGCTTGCAAAAATATTATCCTTCAAAAACAAGAAAACTGAAAAGAATCGACCACATAATGCATTCACAAACAATCGAGAAAAAAGGTTACTGGCTGACTTGGTCAAAGTATGCAAACAATTTTTATCAAAACAAAAACGTAAATAAAGCAAACAAACTGATGTGACCCATGCTTCGGTTTAACAAGATTCCCTCCTGCGAGAGTGGAAAAAAAAACGAAGAAAAACGGATCCAGTATCTTTGGCCCAGGGCTGAATTTATTGGCCAAGGCATTCATTCATCAGCAGGAGGAACTCATCAGACTGTAATAATTTGCTATCAGAGAGTGTCACGAACAGTGGGTGGTGTCTTTTTATGGGTGATTTTTAGGGGACTTTCGGGGGGTTTTTCGGGCGTTTTTGGGGGCTGAGGCAATCACCGAAGTAGTGGCAACTAAACGCCCTGTGGGCGTGGGTTTGAATGGTTCATGTTGGGTGGTTGAGTGAGCTTAGCAGTCAAAGTAAAATTGAATAAAGGCACGAACGACAATAAAGTGGTGGGCGGTGGTTGGGAGGTGTTAGGAGGAGGAACTGCCACTATCCAAATGAACAATCCGGGGAAAAGTCAGCCGGCAAAAAATACCCTGGAAAGGAATTTGAGGGATTTAAATAAATGCAAAGTTTTCGATACTCTAGCTCTCGTAATTTACTAAAATAATAGGTACCAGAAACATTCTATAACCTCTTTTAAAATGTGCTCCTTTAACCATAGCGAAAGGGCCATCAAATGGACAGAAATGAGCAGCAATTTTGCTTAAGCCAATTAAAGGGATCACTCAATTAATGTGATATTGGTCCGGTTTGAATCCTTCGTTTCCAAGCAACCTTGCTACCCTTTTTGGGAAAAATCGGCCAAGGCAGAGGGCAAACGAAAAGCGAAGTAGGAAACGAATTGCGAGAAATGGGCGTACGGGGCGGATGTGTAATGTCAAGTGTGCGGAAGCATAAAACAAACTCCTAACGGGCCCCAGCCAGCCAGCAACTCTTTTTTCACTTTCTCTGCTCGAATTTGTGTCCTAGGATGTGCTGGGATGTGCTAGAGTTTGTGTATTTGTCTATGTCAAGTGTCAACATTTACTTCGTGACAACACAAATTGTGGCTGTGGCCGTTTTAGCACCCGCAACAACTACAAGTCCGTATGTTGTGTTGTGTGAGTGGAAAAGCCACAAGTGTTGTGCTCTTTCTTGGGGATCCCGGCTCTTTTTTCCCTAATATTTTGCTGCCATGTGTAGTTTTGTGTGCGTGTGCTTCAGATTTTTCATTTTAGATGCGGTCGCTAACTCGCCACGCATTCGTTTTCCTCCCAACCCCCACGCGCCTCGCCCGCTTTCACTCACTTTGTGCATTGCAAATGAAGCCACAATAATAAAACCCCTCTTAAATTCTTAAATGTATACAGAGCACTGGAAAAATCACATTCAAAATGAATGCATTTCAAAATAAATGCAAATATTGCAAGCAAAAATCACTAGATCCCAAAAACTTTTGGCTATTTAGGTTTTTCCAAAAATCCATTTTTTGACGATTTAGGTTTACCCTGAAAAATGAGTTTACCTTGAAAATTTGATCTTTGATTTAATCAATTTTTGTATTGGAAATGAAGCCTAGAATTTGAAATGTATTTAATACACTTAAAGTAAAGACTGCACACCAAAATAAATGATGATGAACTTTATTCAAAATAGCATGAAAAATTATTATGCTTATATTTTTATAAATTGAAAGGCACATTTTAAACTTGAATTATATTGTCGTATGAAGAAAGATGAAGCAGAATCTCATGATTTATGGTATGTATCTATGGAGACTACCATTTACGGACACAATTTATTGCCAATATATGTTTTTTTTTGGGTTTGGAGAATATTTAAGTGGAAAAATTTATTGCTAAAAATATAATATAGCTGGCGTATATTCGAGTTTTATTTATCTCAGTGAACGCAGTATATGTGCCTGAGTTTTGTGGCTAAGTCAGACGGCAACAACCTACAAATTATAGTTTTAAGCTGCATCTCCCCCCTGGATTGAAGTTTTTTTTGTATGTTGTGTGCAGTATGGAGCAGTGGCTGCTCTTATCTTCGGTGCTAACGTTCTCGATGGTTTTGCGGGTTAGTTGCGAGACTTTTCCCTCCTTCAATCCCCCCCTTAAACCCTAACCACACCACTGTCATCTCCGTCGCATCGTAATTTCTAATTTGTTTGTATTATTGCCGCAGTTTCTCGGCGAGTTGCTCGGCTTTTGAGTTTGTCTCTATTACGGATGACATTTGTGACATCTAAATTGAATAATGCTGTTTAAGTGGAATGTGCGACAATGGTATTCGTTTACAATTGAGTTAGCACGGCGTCGTGTTCATGTTGTTTCCCAATGCATGTGTCATATTACATATGAAATTAATTAAATGTGGGCCACTCAGCGCAAGCAGGTTATTTGTACAAGTTTTCACTTCAAGTAATTTCTCTCTTATTTTAACTGTAGAACAGTTTTACTTCTTTTGCTATACATAGGCAAGCTTTTGGAGACAAACAAATATTGGTTTATAATTGGTAAAAAGCTTTCTAGGAAAAACCAGTAAAGTTTCAAAGCGAAATATCCTTTATTTGAAATATATACGATAAAAAGCTTGGGGGAATTGTATATTCCCTCCAACCCTTATACGCATTTTTCTTCCAAGTTGTCCTTATACGGGTATAATTTTGGGGGTAGATTTTTCGCCATATCGCTCGAAATTCGAAAGGTCTGTGAAAGCTTTCTTATATTATATTTTCGGTCTAATAAATTCCAAGTAAAACGAAAATCTTTGTCTTATATTCGATCTTATAAATTATAAGAATAAAAGAAAACTTGTTCTTATATTTTCGATCTTATAAATTAGAAATATACAATAAAAGCTCTCCTTCGAAGCGCTTTCAAAGGATCTAAGCTATAAAGCATGGAAACTTCATATTACTTGAGAGGGCTTTCGTCGTCAAGTTGTCCTATAAAGCTTTCCCTGGAGAGTTTTTGTTTTCTAAATAACTTAACAAGTCTATTAAACAGCTCCCTGCAACTTCATGCACTTTACAAGTTTTATTGTTGTCCGAAGCGAATGCTATTTTTGTGATTTTGCTAAAAGTTGTTCAAAAATTACTAGTTCACAAAGTTATGACCACACGTCTGCACCACAAAGGGTGTGTATTTGGAAATTTTTGCCAGAGAGATTTCTTGGCCAGATGTTCGCTTCAATGAATTTTGAAACGCACACACCTTTCGAGTGTTGTTTGTGCAATTTGCGTGATTTTGTTTTTTGTTTTGGCAATTGCCAGGGAGAGAAAACCTTTATACATTATAAAACAGTTTGGTCTGCCAGTTAGTTTGTGTGGCACTCAGAGTCAAAGTTTAATTGTTGAGGTTTCTGTTTGTGTGTCTGACATTTGTGGGGGTGTGTTTCTCGTTCACTTGCATATATATGAGAATTTTTATGAGCCACTCATTAAGTATTTGGCGCTAAAGTTTTGCCAGTTTTATTTTTGTTCCCTTGGCCAGGGTTTCGGTGGCAGCCAAGCTGAAGTAAAGTCTCAAGTGCAGTTAAAACCGTAATTATGCAATGGATTAGCATTTTTCTTTTCTCCCTTTTTTTTTGAATGTCATGCAAACTCTTTTAGTATGCGCAATTTGGTGTAACTGCAAGGATGTCAAAGGATAAGGATAAGGGTAAGGATATGGATGAGGATGAGGAGAGCATGTCTGCTTCAAACGGTTGCAATTTATAAAAACTTATCGATGTCATCAATCACATGAGCATCAAGCTCTACCTTCAGCTCAACTCGACTCAACTCAACTTCAACTCCAGTCCCCAGGAGAGTCTGGTTTAGATAAATAACTTTATTAAGTGCAGCAAGAATCCATGTCAAAGTCTCAAAGTTCTCCTAGTGGAAGTACGAGTATGAAAAAGAATGGTGGAGCTTGTGGGCTTGGGGGTATATAAAATCGAAATTGCAGCAGGCAGAAGGATGCGGGCCGCAAATTGAAATTGAACTCGCAAACGCTTTGTGTGCGATATTAATCAAGGTTGATTGCCTGTTAATATGGCAACGCAATCCATTTGGCAAGCTGCAACTGAAAAACGTCCTCATCTTCTAAGAGCCTGTCAAGTGCACCAAATTAATTTTGTCACGTTTCCTTTGCCAGCTGAGTTTCTCGCTTGATAGTTGATAATTGAGAAGTACCCCCGATTCTGAAACCCCCCATTTGGCAATACAATTTTCCACTTTATGAGGGAAAATTACGAATCTAAAAAGGAAGATATTGCAAGTTCAATTTCCATGGCAATTAAAATGCACAAAATTAATTGGGCAACAGCTGCATCTTTGCCGAAAAACTTTCGTGTAATGGAAACTGCTCTGTTTTCTAATAAACTGGCAAAAAACAAATTAACTAAACGCCCCCAGATTTTCACGGGGAGATGCTCGAGTTCATAATTAAAAAGCTCTCAGTTTTGCGATGAAGTTCGAGTCTATTCCCGCGGGCTAACCCTCGACAACTTGAACTCGGAAGAAAGTAGGTGAAAGTACTATTTAAGCCAGCCTGGCTGAAATGTTCAAGAACAACACTATAGAAAAAAGAAATGCTCATACTCGGGGGGGAAAAGATAAGTTAAATAAAAACAGCAGAGGAAAAAGGCAAAGGCAAAATATACAAAAAGATTTGAGAGCATCAACTTTTAAACCTTTTGCAGGAAAAAGAGTTTTTTTAATAACTTTCCGCGCAGTTGTTTTGCATCCTTCGCAAAAGTTAAGTTTTGTATTAAGCACCTGATTTTGTTAATCATCAAAACCCCTAAGCTGTTAAACAAAATATATTTACAAGAATCTATGAATTGTTTTAACATTTTTTCAGGTTTGAGATGCTTAAGCAGTCAAATTGCAGATTTTGATGCTAAACCGTAAACTGTGAACAATCTTTACTGCATTGTATCATTTACATCTGATAATGTCAAAATTTATTAAAAATTTAGAGGTTAAATTGTATCCCGTTTTCTTTGGGTGTAGCTTGATTTGGGTCTTGAACAAAGTTATCAGCAGGCTGGCTGGTCGAGTTTTCGTTTTCATTTTCATCGGGCATAAAATAACACGGACTGGCACTTACCAATTAACAAAAGTTTCCAAATATGCATTTGAATGTCGAATGCTGCTGAGTCCATTCAAATTAGAAGCAGACGTTTAAAAAAGCCCCGCCACTCGCCAGCGTGCTTTTCCTCCCTCTTTCCTCCTTTGAGTATCCTTTTCTTCGCAGTCGCAGGACTCGCTTCCGGCTTCCGCCTTTCGTATTTTGTCCTTTGTCCTTGGGTGTCTTAGGCTCGCAAAAGTTGTCGATGGATGCGCTCAGCAGTTGGGATTTGTTGTTGCCACAGCGTTGAAAGCAGCATCTTGTCGAAAACTTTTTGATTTTAATTGTTGCATTCGACTGTGAGTGTCCTTTTTGTTCTATCTTTCGTCTTTCGTCCTTTTTTTCCTTTTTTAGCAACACAAGCAGAGGCAATTAAACTTTAAGTCGGCAATCGTGCAGCAAACGACTGACCCCGTTCGGTGCGTTGTCCTTTATATTCCTGTATCCTGTCTCCTGTCTCCAGATTATCGTATTGTATCCTGGTGTACCCTTATCCCTGCCCTCTGACTGCAGTTTATGCAACTTTCTGGGGCAACTTCTTAGTCTGTTTTGGTTTTTCTGTTATTCCAGCTTGTGTCCGCTTTTCGAAAGGGAAAATTCGTAACTGGGTTTGGCAATTATTGTGTTTTGCGTACTTCCCATTCAATTCGAGCTCAAATTGCTGCCGGCTCTGCAAAAAAAGAGGAAAACAGAAAATGCTAAATGATTTGATTGGGACAAGAGAAGAACTTAAATTCACATCGCATTGCAACAAAGAAATTCCTGGTTTATTAAACCCTGCATTTTTCCGTTTATCTGACAATGGAAAACAATGATATGCAGCATTAACTCGCTGTTACCTACATATAATGCAACCATTAACATTTTCCATTGATTAATTATAAAACCAGTCAAAGGCGGCGGAGAGGCATTGCTCAAATTATTGTCATAATAAATATTGAACGGAAGACAATAATGAAAAACCGTCACAAGCGACAAACTGAAATATTAAGTGCGATTAAAAAATGCAATAAAACTGAAAGCGAACAAAAAATGCGAAATTGAATAATTGTGAGACACGGTTTAATTTTTTTTTTGTTGTATATATTTATGGCCTTATTTAATACATATATATTGTCCACATATTTGCGAGGCAAACAGGCAAAAAGAGCAAATGAGTTAAACAGAAGCCCGGGCATAATTAATATATTAAATAAAGCTGGCAAATTTGCTCACAGCCAAAGTCACACCAACAGGAAGGCTGAAATCGTGTTTTCACATTTATTTGATGTCATTTCGGTTTTACTTTATGGCTGTAAAAACATTTCCTTTTCCACGGAAAGTGGCCACCAAAGGCGCCATAAATTTCCGGTCTGATTTTCTGGCGACCCAAAAATGTTGGCCCAAAACATTTTATCGAGGCCAGATGAGCCGTAATTATGTGGTTGCATAAACATTAACGACACCACCTAAATTTCCCTGTAAATTCAGTTTTATTTAGCTAATTCTGATGCGATTATCAACGTAAATTGTTGCCTTTCTTGGGGGCTGCACTCTTTCCTAAGTATAATTTTGGTTTCTAGAAACCTGAAATTCTGTAAAATTAAATAATAAATAAGCTGCGATACAAGCAAAAAGCATCTAATTGGGTAGATGGTGTTGCCTGTACAATAGGACATTATTATTCACTTCGTGAGGGCTCTATCTAACTTAGAAATCCACTTTAGCTGTATTACTTCCTTCCCGGAAGTTTTACTTTAATGTATGGATTCTGGCTCCAATGCATCGAGGAGGAAAAATCACTCGAATCTTTGTCACATTACAAAAGTCTCGTCTGCTTTTGGCGATGTAATGCCTGTGTCTCTTTTGTGGCATGAATTACTTTTCTTGGCGTTTTGTTTTCCAACAACCGCACAAGACAATAATAATACACGCAGCCAGTGTTTTGCATATAGCATACATCCTAGGGACGTTCAGGGATGGTACATGGAAGGCACCCGCTCTGTGGCATTAGGAGCGCCTGCTATTTAATTTATGAAGTAGAGCGCGTAAAAATTGTGCATTGTGGCGTTGTCACAATGAGCGTCGAGTGCGAAGGGGACTGAATAAAAAAACAAGAACTTATCTTGCACTCCACGCAGCTTTTCCAGCTCTTTTTTGTTTGGTCCTACAACAAAAGACAGTTTAAAAACCGCTGAAGGGTCGCAGATTATCTGTGTGTTCTTCCACGGCTTTAATGTGTGCCAATCCCTTAACCGAAACTTGCTATAAACTTTTAAGTTAACCCAATCATTAGGGCACAAATCAGTCTATTCGGTTAGGCAAATTTATCCCCCAAATCACACAGACCATTTATCAAATACTTTTCCCATCCTTCCAAATTAGCGGCAGAAACTTTGCCTCCTCTTTGGCGAAACTTTCATCGAACTGAGGGGGCAATTTAGCACCATTTTCTGGTGGCTGGGAAAAAGTTAATCTCCTGCGATAAATCACAAGTTATTAATACTCAACGTGCTCGCTGTAGTGCTCAGCTGCTACCGCTGCATCATCATGATAATCAACTTTAGTAACCTACTATTTAGTCGCCCAATTAGATGGAGAACCTATTTAACCAAAAACTATAAAGTTGAAGCCAAACTTGTTGAACAAAACCCGTCAAAGCACCGAAGGAACTTTAAGTTTGAGTAACTTGCCCTTATTGACAACTTTTGCCCAAAACTGAGAGATATCAATCAGCTTATCCCACCAGCTCACTGACTGAGCTCATCAACAGTTGGAAATCAATGCCAGAATTCGATTCCCCCGAGTGCCGGATGTCGAGTGTCTCAAATTTTCACATGGGGCCAAAACTTGCACTTCATTCGGACAATTGACATGACCACTGACACGTGTAAGCCATGGCACGCGCTTTTCACATTCCGTTTTCGCATTCCAAACCCATGCATACAGTTCATACATATGGAAAGAAATATATATATACTCGTACAGATCGACTAGAACCAAAAAATAAAAGGCGTTCCTGTGGAGAACATGGCGTTGTCATTGCCAAAACTCCAGCGTCACGTCACGTCAACGAAACCAGTGCCAAACCAAAGCCCAAATGCTAGTACAGATTCTATGTACTCTATGTCCTGGGTGCCAGAGGATGAGAGGGTCTGAAACGAAGGCGGCGTGGCTGATAAGGGGGCGTGGCAGACAGATTCGAGGAACAAGAGGACAAAGCATGAGTTATGGCTGCGATATGACGACTCTGTTCAACAATTTCTCCCCATGATTCTTTATGATTCTGCGGTGCCAGGAGCGGTGGCGGGCATCCTGGTTTTCCAAATGTGGGCGGTGGCGCATTAGCCACAGTCCATTGCAGGGATTTTTTCTTAGAAATCTTTAGAGTTAGGTACCCCCAACCGGTCTCTAATTGGCTGTAATTGTAGAACCCTATAATTTTTGGTGAATTTAATTTATGGAACTTTCCAAGTTCTAAAGAGCGTAGGCACCTCTAGATTTTGTATTGGGACAATTTTAAATTGTTTCTAGGAGTTCCTCTATAGCAAATTCATAGTTTTTAACTTTAAATTTCCTTTCCTTGCCTAATTTAAAATATATTTCCTCGTTTTAGCGCTCAAAATTGTTTCAACTGTCGCTGAAACCGAACTCTGTTCCGCAGACAGCTGCTGTTGATTTCTTTGTGGCATGTGCTTAATCCAATTTCCAATGCAATTGTCGGTTCTGAGATATGTGGGAATAAGCGGGAGTGCAACTGCCACTGCCAGGGGTGGTGCACCACCACCCAGTCTAGAAATCCAGTCCCAGCCATTGTGGCTTGACAATGTCAGGGCAAAGTTTTTATGCTTTCCCCAATTTTCCCCACCAGGACTACGCCCCAACTGTTCTGTAAAACGACCCACACTTGCGGATGATGTTGCCTCCGAATGATGGACAATCCATCCACCCGACTCTGTTCGCTGCGGTTGCTCCTGTAATTGTCCAAAATTTTCCAAACCAATGTCCTTGTCCTCGCGTCCTTTCACATGGATGAGCAGAAGTCGGAGGGATAATTATGTCCAGGGTTCGGGAAAATAGCCGGAAAGCAAACGGGAGCGTGGACAGGTGTTTGGACTTTGATTACGAAACGGTAATGAAAATGGATATGGAAATAGCAGGTGAATGCATTTTCCCGAACTCATACACGTCGTATGACGTCGACCTTCAATGCAAAAGCAGTGTTCAACAGCTAATTCTGTGCTGGGTTTAAATTTGTTCGAGGTTGCTGAACTCAAAGAAAAAAGGTGTGACAGGGTTGGACCCCTTTAAAATTGTATATTCTAAATTCGCGTTACGCATACGGTTCTCAATTACCCATGAGATACGTTGAGTCATTTTTTTAAGTATTCATAAACCAAATACATGTTTTAGTCTCATTAGCATAACCAAATTTGTTGCATAGTTTCTGGCAAACCGTTTTGTGAATCCGAAAGTTGTTCCAATTTGTGTATATTTTGCTTGGTGCCTTTTTGCTGCATAAATTCCACTTCGAATGGAGGTTTTTAGCTTGTGCCCCCCAAGTGTATAATCAGCAGGAGGCAGCTGAACAGCAAAACCCGTTCCGCCGAGAGCTGGCGAGCAAATTGAAAGCTCAATCATGTTGCAGCAGCTGTTCGTGCGAGTGGCCAAAATGCTGAAACGCTGAAATGCCGAGACGCGTGTTCCCATGTTTTGGGGTTTTCGCATGGCAACTCTCAGACCCATCTGCTGACCCCTTTACCCCCTTTCTGCTTCTGCCCAGCGTCACACACATGGCCAAATTATGTAAATGACATTAATCCTTATGGCGCACAATAGTTTAACGGTTCGGCGCTTTATTGTCACGTTCCAGGACGGCACAGCACAGCATCAACAATGGCAAACTCCCGCAGTCCGAGTCCGAATGAAATTCAACCGGACTCTGCCCGCAGTCCTCGCAGTCCGGAGTTTTTATGCCCACGTACTGCCCGGGGATTGCGTGCGGCCCCCCTGTTCCGCAGCATCCCTCCAATGACAGCTAACTTTTTCCCTGGGCCTTGTTAATTGCGAAATCACTTGGTGGAACAGAAATGGGTATTTCCTCTTCCACAAAATGCAGCCCACCCACTGGGCACAGCTTACATAATCAATTACGTGATCAACGAGATAACCTTCCCTTTGATTTGATTTATGTACTACTGGTACTTGTATCCCCAGATAGTCCTATCTCTGATGGAGGCCGGAATTTATTAGGGACTTGTTATCGGATATAAAAAGGAAACTTTTCTTATTGTGATCTCTGATAATTCCGAATAAATTCCGCATTTAAGTGTTCTCGAACTGATTTTAAGTCAATGGAATTTCTTACTCGATTGCTTTCACATTTGATCGATCATTTTCCCTGCTTTCTTCGTGAAAATTGATTAAAAAGCCAACTCATCTTGGCTGATTGTATGTTTCGCTTCCCCTTTTTAATGATTTCCCCCACATTTAATTGTACAACATTGAGCGGCACTCGCCAGTGCAATATATCACATTGATTGCATGTTGACTCAAGTAATGACATCCGAGAATGGAGTGGAAATGCAATGCAGCTTAACTGCTGGTTATTAAAAATTAAGTGGCAGAAAGTTCGCATGCTGCTGGTTGTTGGAACACTTTCAATTCCATTAGCAGACCAACCAGGGGGTCAAATTAAGGGTCAAATAAAACCGCAATTATCGCAACAAAAAGTAAAAGAAACTGAATTGCTGGCGATTACCTGCGAGAAGGAAATCAGGAAAAGTATCAAGCTGGTGGTGTTAATGTTTGAACATTTCCAAGTGCTTTTCCATCGCACACTTCATTGGGTGTTCCTTTTTTTTGGCAACACGATTAATTTGTCCGTTGCCTAATTAGAATAATACAACTAATGTGGCAGGATCATGGACCTCCTCCTGCTCCTTTCACATGCGCATAATTAGTGGTAGCACTCTCGGGGTTTTCTCCCCACCCACTCATTTTTTTCCATCCATATCATTAACCTGCGGACCGCATAAATTCATGATGTATCCAAAAAAAATGGGGGGAAAAGGGCGGAAACCGTGAGGGAAGACGGGAAAATCACAGTTTGGTTTTATGTACACGCACTAATGTGCCAGTGGGTGCCCTTGGGACCGCAACGGATGAGTGCTCCTCGATGGCCGTGTACTTCTGGTTTATTAATTCGCCGGCAACATGCAATCGACTTGTTTGCGGCCCAGCCCCATGTTGATATTAGCCCTGGCAGGAGCAAGGATCCGGGATCAGGGAGCAAGGAGCCAGCAGCCAAGCAGCCAGAAGCGGAAACTGCGAAACACACTTGCTTTTCCA
This sequence comes from Drosophila ironensis, assembly GCA_021223825.1. Taxonomy (NCBI): domain Eukaryota; kingdom Metazoa; phylum Arthropoda; class Insecta; order Diptera; family Drosophilidae; genus Drosophila; species Drosophila ironensis. The sequence continues at coordinate 2,163,853 of JAJJHQ010010226.1, forward strand.
GAATTAGCCCGAGAAGCAAATGGGCGAGGTCCTTCGGTTGCCGGTTTAATGAGCTTTAAGTGAGCCAAGGACTCAAGCGATTTGCAACTAATCACAGGAAATGTCAAGTAACCAGAAATGTTTGGTCAAAAATTACTGGGAAATTCGGGAGTTTAATAAGTCAATTAGTAACTCATTACATGGTTCATTTAAAACAAGTTGAAAGGCTGTGGACGAGATTTATCGATAACGAGATACTCGTACCGTATCCATTTGTTTTTATACCATGTACCTTAAGGTACAAATGGTATATTAACTTTGTGCAAATGTATGTAACAGCCAGAAGGAGACATCTCCGACCCCATAAAGTATATATATTCTTGATCAGCATCAACAGCCGAGTCGATATAGCCATGTCCGTCTGTCCGTCTGTCCGTCTGTCNTCGATAACGAGATACTCGTACCGTATCCATTTGTTTTTCTGTTTAAAAATTTTAACCACTAATTACAATGACATGTCAAACCCAGAAATTTATTTGACGTCATCCGGCAGTGACACTGAGAAGGGACGGTAAACATTTGGCTGTATCTTCATTGTTTATTCCCCGATCTTTGTAAAACTTGGCACATGAATAGATATTACAATTTTTAGCTGTAAGCACAAAGATTTTCAGCTCTTCGCCTAACCATTTCAATGATATGAACCAATATTTAGTAGAAAATTTAGTAGAAAACATACAGTATTAGCTCTTTTAGAATTACATCTCTAGCTCTCACCATCTTGGAGAGCACCGTGACTATACATAAAACACCCTTGTTACCAGTAAACTGATTTCCTCGTTGAAATTTTGGAAGTAATCAGGTTTCAAAGATAATTAATTTTTAACCCAAAAGCCTCAAAATACTTGTTACTCTTACAATTTATGTATGGAGTAATAGCTTTCATGTTAGTTACCTTGCTTTAAATGTTTTCATTACACTTAATTCATGATTTTTCCCAGCAAACAACGTCGTGTTAGTTGCACTCCTTGGTGTGCTTGTCTGTTGGCACTTAAGGGCCTTTGGTGACTTCTGCCTCCTCCATTTTTCCCGTCGAGGAGGTTCTTTAAATATTTAAAAAGCAATTGCTTTGGCGTTCCGGGCATCTCAATCAGTGCTTAAGAGGCACAAGAGCGAGAAATTAAACATGCAGCTCGTTCATTTTTGGGTCACTCAATTAAATGAGTGCATCTGGAAGGGCCCTCGACAAGGTAAATTCTACAGGACCTACAGGACCGCTCCGGCAGGACAGCTCTTTTCCATTCCCTTTCGTCCTTTCCAGTCGTTCAAATCGATGGCCGTTCGATGGGTGAATGCTAGGAGGATGTCTTTGTTGTTGGTCCTCGGTCAAGTTGCCTTTTGATTAAAAGGACATTGGGAAATAAAGTAGAGCAAAGTATGTGCTAAACTTTCTTTCTCATCCTTCAGCTCGACAGGAGGAGCAGAGAAATGGCAAAGAATTCCCACGGCAACCGACCAACAACGTACTCGGGAGGTGCACTGTGTGTAATTGTTAAGTGCTCATTAGAAGTGCTCCCAGACAGTGGGGAGGCGCACATCCACCAGCTGGGTGGGCTCTCCTCATCCACTCAAGTGGATTTTCAATTAGGGTGAGGAAAATATTTTCGGCTGCACTTTGGCCCCCTTTGTGAGCAAGCCAATAAACTGTTGAACTTACGACAGGTCCTAATAGCTTTTCGCTCATTTATCCATTTTGGCCTTTTCGGTTTTTCTTCCACAACAGCTCAACACTTTCCGGAAAAGCGCATTTAAAATGCAACTGAAATATTTGCGGAGATCCGATTGCTTTTTCACATTTTCCACCTCCCCCATAATGGATTCTCGGCATTAATTTGGATTATTGATTGGGAATTTCTGATTAACAGCAGGGATTCGTTTTTTCGCCGTAATTTCAATAATCTTCTTTGCCTTGCATGCAAAAACATTTGCTTGGAATTCAATACTGTAAACAGCTCCCGAAACGATTCAGACTTTTGGGATTTGCCTTCATTTCTTGGACAAAACTGCAAGCTGTTGCCACTTAGGAGAGCTTACGTTTAAGAACAAATTGAATTGCTATTAGGCACTTTGGGGCAACAGCAACAGCAACAGCAACGGGGGGCAGTGATGTGTGGCATCCGCATTAGGGGGCATTTTCCAGGCAGCAACTGTATTCCTGCCGCCTGATCCTGTGCCTTCAGTCCGAGTCCTTTCACGGCTGCTGCTGCTGCTGCTCCTTTTTGCATTCACAGTTGGCTGGCGTTGCCAGGGAACTTTTGCCACTCGAGTACATTTTGTTTTTGCAGCCGATTAACAGAGAAACGAGGGCAGCAGCACTTCCCCTTGGAAAAAAACCCAAGACGTTGCACAATCTTGCCGGCGGCTGTCTTTTCCATACACTGTGCAAATAATTATGGGGCAGAACATAAACATGTACCTCACAAAATATGTATATCTTGGGGGAGAAATTAATCTGAAAACAGGTTGGAATTTCCACTTTATTAAATTTTCTAACCCATATCTGCTCATTATGTTTGGACACGTGCATTGTAGGGTGCTTGCTCCCCCCGAATGCAAAGCTTGCCACACCATGGTATTATGCTCCTTGAGCAATGCAACAGCAGCCCTGTGTGGTGCATATTGACTTTTGTGCTAGCCAGATTGTTTCGTTCCTGGCAGGGCAAATGTTATCCTTGTGCCCTTCACTCCACCACCATCTCCACTCCATTGTCCTTTGTGTCTATAAAATTTGATTCCGACAATCACTTGGCATTGTTATGTGTGGCTTTGGCAACCCAGGAGAGATTACAATGAGCGACAGCATAATGTGTGCTCTGCGGAATTGAATTGATTTTTTTTCGCAACTACTTTGAGGTGGCATTAAATTTTCTATTCGTTCGTTGTTAGTTGTTAACCTAGTTTGCTACAAGTTGGCTGTTTGGCTGGCTGGCTGGCTGGCGAAACTTAACAACAGGAAGCAGCTGATAGCAGAAAATAAGCGCCACACCACACCACACTACACACTACACACTGCACACACACTCCGCACCCATGACACGGTATCAAAACTGCCAACAAACAGTTTTGAGTTACAGCGGAAGGTGCAAGGGCTCAAAGCTCTTTGGGGAGAGAAAGATTGCGGGGCATTAAAAGGCCAAAAAGGATGTTGGGGGAGGGTGAGGGGGCTAGGCTAGGGCCTGTCCCCGGAAAACTGCTTGGCTGGAGAGGCAGGCAAAACTTGCAACTTATGCCTGCATTCTGCACATTTTCATTATAAATATTATGCATGTGTGTGGCTAAAACAAAAATTGCAGAAGGCCGGAAAATCGGGTGGGAGATGTTGGGAATACTCTTACAAAATGGGTTTTTAAAAAGTGAACATTTTCCACTAATAAATTTACCATGACATATGACAAGGACTTTTATTTTGGTTATAAAATGCAGCACAGAAATTGGTGGCAAATTGGGGAATATACTTTCCAAACTATGTGAAAATGGGGTCAGTGAATTTGCCTTTTCAAGAGTAAACAAACAATTTTCATGCGAACGAACTATTTACCGATTAAAACTTTGAAAGTATCTGCTTTCTGACCAAAAGTTTGTAAACTCAAAGTTCAACTTGATTTCCGTAGTTTTTAAATATACAGAGTTTAAAATAATTTATTTTTAGCCATAATAATTATTTGGTCCATTTTGTGAGCTGACAGCGATACCCACAGACTTGCCAGCGCGAAATCTTTTAGTCTAAGGAAAAGTCAAGAACTTTTCCAGCGCTTCCAGTGATAGGCGGCTGACGGAAAAGCTTAAGGAATTTCCCCACATGTGTGTGTCGAACATAAGTTTGACAAACAAAAAAAAAACAACTTGGGCTGTGGCGGTGAAAATCGTTGTCGTGTTGACGTGAAAGTAATTTTCTGCAGATGACAAGTTATGCAAAGTACGGGATGAGTTTGTCTTTGAAACAGGATATGCGTCTTGCCTTTTACAGGATATGAATACGTTTCTCTGTTACGGATCCGCAAATATTTAAAAACTTTCTGCTGGGTATCGCAAATGTAGTTGCGACTGCAGAACCTACATAAATCAGTTAAATTAACTAAATAATTGGCCTGACAGCAGGGACATGGTAAACTTTGGTCTGCCTGGCACAAAAGTTAAACACATATAGTACACGTGGCCAAAAAACGAGAGAAGTGGCAAAGAATTCAAAGAAGTTCCCCAAGTCCGACGTGCAATTGAAATAGTTGCGTCGACAAGAGTCACAAAATTCAATGCGAAACGAAACTCTTGCCACAGTTGACAATTTTTGTGCAGCTCCTTGCAGTTTATTCTTTTTGTTGCATTATTTTTGTTGTAGTTTTAATTAAACTAAACTTACATGCGAAAAGTTATTGTTTCTTTGCTGGACGAAGAGTAAGCAAAAGCCATTTAAAACTTTCGTATGCTTGGTCAGCCATGACTTGGCATGCATATCTCATACTCGGTGCTCGGAACTCACAACTATGACCCCTGATCCCCGGAACCCGGCAACCCCGGAACCCCGGAACCCTTTTTCTTCCTGTACAAAAACTTTTTCGATATTTCAAATGCAGCGAGTACCCAAAACGAGAAGAAAATAAAAACGGCTGCCAAAGAGATTTGGCCAGGGGGGGAGGGCTTCGACTTGTAGACAATAACTTTGCAAAATCCAATTACGAAAGCTGAATGTGTTTGGTCTGCCTTTATTTTACTTTTTCGGGCAGCTTTTTCTGCAGCCTGCATATTAAATTAGCCGGCAAATTGAGTATGCTCTGCAGCCTATATTTCCTGACCCTTGACCCGCTCTCTCTCTGTCTTATCCGGTTGTGATCTGAATCCCGGATCCTGGGGTTTGTGTGCCTGCCAATTTGAAATCAAATTTTCTTTATCACCGGTAGCTCGGCTGTTCGGCTGTTCGCCTGCTTGTTGGGGCCAAAAAGGATGTTGTCCGGCAAACAGGCCCTCTTGCTCACTAATAAACAAGTTAACAACAATGCAGGTAGCAGCAAGTCAGGTAGCATCGCTTGCAGAAAATTGCGTATACGCAATGTGTTACGTGTGCCAGGAGAAAGTTATTTTGCTTTACCTTCTCCCTCTCGGTCCACCCGCTCCCCCTCTCTGGCCATGGGATAATTTCATTTGTCAATATAAAAGCGAAAAAGTGATTTACTTAAGTGTAAACTCATTTTCCACTCAACAGCAGAACAATAACACAGGGAAAGCAACACAATTCATTCCATTGCACGGCCCTGCTGCTGCAAGTGTCGCAATTCTGCTCAGCAGTACAGTGGTAGTGACAATGTCACTGCGCTTTTCACCTTAACAGCATAATGGCAATCAACTGATGGAAATGACGCAGCCACAGTGTTTGCAGGTAGGATTCGAGTGGCTCGGAAAAGGGAATTGAAATTGGCTGAGTAGGTCTGGGAGGCGGGAATTGTCGGTAGGTTACTGGTTACAGGTTTACGGGGCTACCGGCTACCGGTTACCGGCTACGGGTGGTGCCTGCCATTATTCATTTAAACCTGGGGATTGAGCAAAAAGTGTTGCATTGCCGCACAATCGACAAATAAGCCCTAGGCAAGGTGTATATACATTTTTCTGGCCCTCATTCCCCACTTCGATTTCCCAAGCTTGTGGTTTTTCTTCTGCCTCGCCATCTGCAATTGAGATATTCATTCACCCTTGAGCTCACCCACTCTGCGGCTTTAGATTTGTTTGCGATTTAGAAATACAAATTGTGAGTGTGTGCTGTGTGTTGTGTGTTCTGTGTTCCCTGCTCTGTATTGTGTATTCGCAAATTGTAAGTAAAACAAAATTGCTTTCGATAGACAAATGCATGCGGAGCGTGTGTGTTTGCTTGGATTGCGTCTTTATTTTTTATTAAATTGCCCAGATTTGCGCTGAGATAACAATTGCTCAAGGTATTTATGGGTGCTCAATTTGAATGGCCTTGGAGTAAAAGCCATTTGTGTAAGCAAAAACAGGCCACCAGGCAGTTTCATAAATAAATTAAAATCATTGCCTGGCTGAAGATTAATTTAGAATTCATTATTCTCAAGCCCATGGGTTTTTACTTACCATTCAAAGGGCTTCTAGTTGATGGAAAAACGACTGATCTGAAAGAAACAAAAATAAAGAAAATTCAATTGTTGAAACATTTTGGCTTGACATCTCTTTGCTTAAATATAGAATCTCTTTTCCATGCGGCATTCTTCATGCAAATAAAATTATTCGCAGCCAAGAACATCTTCATTACGTGAATTTCTCGTCTTTATTTCAACTGCTTCATCGCGCTGTCTTTAAACAATTCGACTAATGAAATTCCTGCCAATGCTTTCCACGAAATCTTAAATTTTAATGTCACAACACAACACAATTTCTCGTTTTTGTGGCAGTTACAACATGATTGCCAGACGAGACATTGTTGTTGCTCCTGGTTGTGCTACCATTTCAGATTACGGCCCAGAGTTTAGTTGGCTTTCTTTCCTCCCAACTGACACATGCCTACTATACGATATACAAGCTTATTTATAATAAAAAATCATACATGAGCGCACAGACAATGAGACAATAGACGGAGAATTGTTGCCTACAAGCGGAAAGGCGGAAAAGCGGAAAGGGGGGCTGCTGCTTGCTTGGGAAAAAAGCAAACAACAACAACGAAAATGGCAACAAAAAAAATTGGTTTGGGGGGTAAAATGTGGAAATGAAACGCGGTGGCTGTGCCCTGTTGGGGACTTTTGCCTGCCTGGGAATTTTCACAGAATTTTCCAGAGCCGTCATTAACTGTTTGTGTCTGTGTGCCTGGGTGGAGTTATATAATACAGGAACGCATACATGCACACCTCATCTAAACATTCATTGACATCATTTGGCATGGTAGATAACATTCAGCCAAGTGCACACATCCCTGCACAGGAAGAAATTTTGTTAACACCGAAATATATTTGGAATTTAAGAAAAATATTTGTAGGTAGACTATGCCATTGATATGCGAAAGAAGATTTAAGATAACTCTTTTAACGGCTTAACAAAAACTCGTCTAAAAATATACAAATGTAAATTGTATAATGATCTTCAGAGTACACTAAATGACGTATATTTTCGCAGTCCATTCACAAGTAGCGCTAGAGGGCGGAGGTCACACACGGAGGCCAAAAGCACAGAGCACAGAGGCTGAAATGGAAGACGACCTCCTGCCACCTTCTGCCAGTTGCCCTGCACAACCGAACAATGTAATGAAATTTTCGAAATATCTATGATGATTTGCGGTTGCCATGATTGTCGGCCAGAAGATGCTGGCCCTACATTCGGAACGCACAAGCCAACATTCAGCTCCCCATGCTGCACACATTCTGCTCGTATCCCAGATTCACACATCCTGGAAGTGCTGTAGGCCAGGATTCTATCGCGTCCCACCGCATCTCGGCATGGGAGCCGAGTTGCCCTTTGGTTTCCTGGCTGGAAAAGTCAAGTGACTGAAGTCACACTTTCGGGCTGCCGTTTGCTGTCCTTTGAGTCCTTTGAGGCGTCTCTGTGTGTCTGCGTGAGCGATTACATTAAGTTCTGAACATTGAATATGATGATATGGAATTTAAAATCATAATGGCGACAGTTACGAGGTAACTTTTGTGCAAAACGAAAACGATGGGTTGGCCCCGAAAGATAGGCAACATTAAATTTTATTCAGGAACATTTTACCTTTAACAAAAAACTCTTTAATAAAGTTTTGAGCCACACTGAAATTGTATATTTTCAACTTAAATTTTCACTAATTAAAGATGTAATGGGGATGGGAGAACCATGAACTTTTGTGCTAAAGGAAAATGTTGTGCTGGCAGCATCTAATTTCATTCGGGGATATGTAAGTTCCATGCTCATACTACCTTGAATATATGATTATTTAACATTTTTTTAAGCCACAATGAAATTATATACTTTCAAATAATATTTGCACAAATTAAGGATTTAATAGAGATGGAAAAACAAATCAGAGAGCGGGAAAACATTAGGGTTTTTCCAGATTATTGAATTACATGCGCATGATGACATTTGCAGCTATCTCAAATTTGTGTTGGCAAGAAAATGAAAATAACTAGCCGCCTTCCCCAACTACTGTAATCTGAAACGTGTTTTTAATGACATTTTCATGTCCCTTAGTTTTCCGCTTTTATTTTGGGAACTCCTTTTTTTTTGTCTTTATTTTCAATATTTGCTCCACTAGAAGCTGGGAGACCGAAATGGGCGTAAATTCAAACTGACAGCACACAATAATTTTATTATTTATGGTGATGACGATGGCGAACAAGAACGAATTTGTATATAAGGATGCGGATGCTTTACCCCCCACCCCCCACAACCCCCCGAAAAAGTTGTAACGGAATTATTGTGAAATTTGTGTGGAAATGTGGGGAAATATAACGAATATGCGCATGCAGAAAATGTCTGAGAGTTTTCTCGCATGCAAACATAAATTTTTGTGTGTGCGCGCCATGCACAAAATAACGTAATAACATTAAATATGCAAATGCCTTTTGTCAGCCATTGCATTTACACATGACAAACACACAGAGGAGCAGAAGCAGAGTGTGTCGTGTGGGTTCGTGTTTGAATTCATTCACAAAGAGTCGATGAAAATCAGCAGGCAGGGAAAGCGCAAGAAAAAAGAATCCATCCATCGACTTCGTCACACATTTTGCAATTTGCATAAAGTGAAAATGATGCACATTTCTGTTTTCCTACGACAATTTGCCTCTTATTGATTTTCTTTGATTTCCTTCGCTCGGTTCGCACACCATTTTCCGCCTTGCCAACCCAATTTCCATGCCCCATGCCCCATGCTCCATGCCCAAGAAGAAGCCCTCAGAAGGCTGCACACTTGTACGAGTACATGTGTTTTGAATGACGTTGAGTGCTGCTATGCAAACATTTTCTAACGAACACTTAGTGCAAATAGATTCGAGCACTACTGCCAGAGCTCTGTCGGCCCATGTGAAGTTTCCCATTTCCCACTCCGCACTCGGCACTCGGCACTAGTTTTCTTAGCCATTTTTTATTGCATGCCAATTACTTCTTATTTTATGGGGTTGCATGCCGCATGCTGCTGCAGCTGCATCAGCATCCGCATCAGCATCAGCGTCAGCGTCAGCATGGAGTCTTTCAATTTCATTAAAATTCCAAACAATTACATTTAAGCTGACACTATGCAGTGTCTGGGATTTTATTTACATATAAGCCTCGGCCTGATGGCCAATCAATTTATATGGGTTTGCATGGAAAGAAAAGAGGCGTTTTTTCCGGAGTTGAATGAAAATCAGTGCAACGCGTGACAGTTTAATATAGAGAATAATCTTCCTTGTGACATTGATATATTTGCGGTTTTTTCCGGGTCTATATACATTTTTTTTGCCGTGTATTGAAAATCAATTCAGTATGTCACACTTTAATAAACAGAATCATCTTTAAAGCAATGTTGACATAATTGCGGTTTTTATCGAATAAAATTTATCAAATGTATAATTAAGCCTTATGCTCTATAATATTCTGTGAAAATAAACCCGTGAGTACTTAGACTGTAGATAAATCAGACTGTTGATCCAGTTGGAATACCAAATAACTTTGATAACCGCACAAAGCAATTAAAAAATGCCAACTGCATGCACTTGAAGCGTTTGCATTTACAAGTTTTGTCTCAGGCCCAGAACTCGGTCACTTCTGCTTGGCTTTCCCCGGCAAAACTTGATTTCCCCGCCTCGGTTGGAAAAGTTTGCCTCATATCACCAAGGGCCACATGAATTGACTGGCAACCCGGCACACACTCGCACACTCTGCTGTCCCCTCCCTCCTCTCGGCCAAGTGCAGCGCATATTGGTCAATAAAGTGCGCTCAAAATATTTGCCACAACTTGTGCACTTTACCTATCACACAAGTTGCAAGTTAAATTCGAGATTTGTTGTTAATTTTTGGGTAAATTTGCCAAAAAATCCCCTGGCCCTCTGCCACTCCCTGGGCAAACTGTGGCATGCGGCATTACGTACTTCTCTGTGGCAAACTTTTAATTGATTCAATCGCCTGTGCATATTTTCGGTTCACTTCTCAGTTCAGTCCTCGGTTCGGGGTTACAGTTGCAAAATTTAGGTGATTTCCATATAACAGAGAGCGAGACAAGATAAGATATTTTATTTGCCAAATTGGTTGGCTGAAAAAATGGTAAAATTGTGGCAAATAAACCAGAGATCAATAGGAAACAGACTCTGGCTTTCGGATTAGGAACTGCCAAAAAATGTTGAAAAATTAATTCAAACCAAATGATTAGTTGTTGCTTATAATCTCGGCTCTAATTTTGTTTTCAATGCCTCTATGACCAGAAAGTATTAATTACTCAAATGTATTTTGCAAGTGCATGGTTTTTGGTTGCCTGGGTTCGCATGTAAGCCAGTAACTAAATAACCAGCAGCAACTGTCAGTTGTCGCTGGATATTTTCCGGTCGGCCAGGAGGGGGGCGGTTGGGATGTTTTTCGGGAGCTTTGGGGGCGTGGCTACCAAGGGAACGTGCGTGTCCGTGTCCATGTCCGTGTTCGTATCCGTTCGCTCCCGGCGTGCTTGTGAAATTAGTTGGAGGATTAAATTTGTACTTTAATAGGATTTCTCATTAGGTGGCGTTTCACGATCGAACCGAAATACACAGTGGTTCGATGCCACACACACGCAACCCCCTCACCCCCGGGCCGAGCCCTTCTCTCCTTTCCGGGTCTTGTGTGGTGTGTCTATTAATTTTCCGACCAGCAAATAGCAGAACTCAGTGCCAGTTAAGTGCGGAATTGTATGCAAAGCAGCGTTGTTTTAGGGAAGCTCATTAGTTGCGGACTTGTAGTTCAAATGGCCAACTGTAATTTCGGGGTGGAAGAAGCTCTGTGTGGGGAAAATATTATATTATATGTAAATGAATCGGATTATAAGCTCATTTATACGGTCTCATTCTAGCATGATTATTAATCCTGCTTAGATTCAAGGGGTCATGGAAAAAGTCTTGCCAATATTCGCCTGAATATTTATGAGAGCTCTAGTTAGGGGTTAAGAGAACATTGCCTTTTTTAGGAAATGAAAAGCAATTGATTAATGATTTAAGTGCATTTAAATGAGAACAATGATCGGAGAACCTACATATTTCTATTTTAATGTAAGAACCCCAATTATTTGCATCTTAAAAATCAAAAACTTGTCCAAATTGTAATCTAATAATACGAGTAATATATTCCTTTGCACGGCCTGAACTTCCCAAGATGAAAATTATAGCAATAATTTTAGCTATATTCTATTTAAGATACAATTGCAACTGCTGGTAATCAATGACTCCCTTGCCGATTTAGTTGAATTAGTTAGGCTTTTGCCACTGTTTTCAATCACGAACCATTTCACTTGCATAGTTTAGTGAGCCGCCAACCGCCAACCGACACCACCAGCACCAGTATCCGCATTTCGGCGCTCCAGCCGCGAATTCGCATTCACAATTAACCACTTGGCAAGCCATAAATTTAGCACACACACCGCACGCACAGCGACAGTCACAAAAATCGCCGGAGCGGAAGCCAAATCATTAGCTAGAAAAATTGACCAGGCCAACAAACGAAATTGGCAGAAGCAGAGCCGAGCCAACGGGTCGGGGTTGCCGGTTGCTTTTGGGGGGATTTTATTGAATTTTTCCCGACTCCCGGCGCCCGGCTCCCGGGGGTCAGAATAAATTTCCATCAAATGCATTTTGCACAGTTTTGGGCAAAGTCAACGGTTAGCGAATGCAGTTAAGCGACCACATCCGCCCAGCGGCCAAAACCCAAAATAATTATGTAACCGACACACAAAATATTTCAGAGCAGCGGCCATATGCATGTTCCATAGTTTTATACGAGTATTACCGCTTTTGCACACAGTTCCTCCTTCCTTCCGGTCGCACAATGTAAACAAACGGGCCGGATTTTTAATTTGTTATCTGTTTGCCCCTCGGTTTTCCTATTTTCTATTTTCCTATTTCCATTTTTTTTTTCCGCGTGTGTGTGTGTGTGTGTTCAAGCTGTTTTCATTGGAATGTTGTCACTGCTGTGATTTGAAATGCGCTTAGAGCCTGGACACTGGTTTGGGGTTTGTGATTTTGTCCAAACAAAAACAAAGCACGGAATGTGCGTCCCTAAACATGACGGAGCATAAAAGTTAGTTTTGGCTTAACGAGCCTTGTTTGTCTTCCTTCACGGCGGGTTCTTAATTACAATTTTTTCGCTTTAATTGAATTTTACCAAATAATTCAGTGATTTTTAGGTGTGTGTTAAATTTAAGGGGCAACCCTTCTTTATTGGCGACAACAAAATCAGAATTTCACGAGCTATATTTCCGAAATTGTCTGTCTTTAAATGGATGAATCTTTAGTGTTTGTGTGTACCTACAATCTTAAGCGCGTTTTCAACATGATTACTAATACACTACTGATCCGATTTGATTCTACTAGGCCTCATTTCAAAGATAATTAAATTCTGTTCGATATAAAACTAATCGTTTTTTGTTTGAGGCCATAAATAAGGACGCTACAATCACGCAACACAGCAGAGACCCTCCAAAAGGGAGGAAATTTTTACTTGGCGACTTTTTACTGAGTTAATGTACACATATATTTTATTTGTTAACTATTTTATATTGTAAGAAATTATATTAAACTTGCTTAAAAGTTTCAAAACGTTTCAACTTTTAATACCCAAGAAAACCTTTCTTTAAAATCATAAACTTTTTGACCGTATAAAAGAGGCTCCCCCTCCTTTTAAAACTCAAAATCCTAGTTATATATAAATGAATATTATCTGTATAATTTCACAGAACTTTGTTATAGGTTTATTGGTATACTTTCATTCATCTCAAAAGACAACAGACGAACAATTTCCCTAAGCATATGCACGTTTCAATGCAGACATTCCTGCCTTAAGCTTTAAGCTTGAAGGCCCTGAGCCTCAAATGTGACTACTATACCCTTGTGATTATTAATGAGATGGCCATAAAGCCATAAACTTCCCTGCACCGCTGGCGCCTCCCGGCTTTCAGTTGAGAACTTGGCCAAGTGCGAATGCGATAATCAAGTGCAAGCGGGCGGCAAAAACAACACTACGGCCGCTAGAGCACAACCAACTGGCAATGGCAATCAACGATTTCGAGCTGATTAAAATCGCAACCATTTCCACCAGTGAGGAGGGGTGAAAATTAAAACCGACGATGCTGGCTGATATATGTATGGTCGGGTGAAAGAGCGGGGCGGGGCGCGGCGGGAGGGGCCAAATGGCTAAGATAGCCGGGCTCCAAGTCATGACCATATCATCGAGGCAGGCAGCATAGAAAACAATTGCAATTGCCGGGATAAAAGCTATGTGAATGCAGGACAATGGGCGGTGGTGGTGGGGCCTTTAAGGGGTGAAGGCTAAGGGATCGGGAGCACAGGATTCGCAGGATGTGGGCGCCGCCGTTCAACACCGAAATTTATGCTTTGTCCTGCAGCAAAAGCTGCGAGGCGGCAGCAACCAGTAGAGAACCTTTTATCAGTTACACTGCCTCCCATAAGTATCGAACAAAAGGCATAAGTGCGCACAGCCGGCCAAGGAAAACAGAGTGCGCTTGTAAAGGGTTTTCCAGTTTGCAGTTTACCCAGTTTTCCAACGGGTTGTTTTGGGGACAGTTTATATTGCCGTGACGACAATTGCAAACACTTTGCCCCCTATTCCCTTAGAAAGCAATCGGTTTTGACCCATACAATTTACACATTGAGGCTTTTGTTTAAGGTGGAAAAACAATGAGAAAAGATGGGCAATCACTACAATTAGACCAAGCTCAAAATAAACCACACAATAGAGGGCAAACCTGGGTACTAAACATAAACAAACAAATTTAGAAAAACCTTGAATAAGGCCACCTAATTAACCCCTAGAGGGATGAAATTTTAGCTGATTAATATTCACCTGCATAGCATCACCAGCTCGCCACCTGACATTTACACATAGTTCGTGGTGCGTTGAAAATATTCAACAAAATTCCAGCCAGCCGCCATGCAGATATGGGAAAAGTCCTTGCGAATTTTCCGCCATTTCCCCAGCCTTTATGAGTTATGTGTTGCGCAATTAACATTTGTAATGCTGGCGCACACACAACATTTTCCGCATTCTATTATTTTTATGTTTCTCGTTCGCTGGCAGAGCACTTAAAATTAAAAATTACAATTACATTTAACTTGGCAGACACCAGAGAAAATTTTGCAGTTCTGCGCCAGAACGGGGCAAAAAACAAAAGAAACAGAAAGCTCCCAAGATGGTCGAGTGATATTTTATTTGCCACTTGCTCGCTTGCAAGTTGCCAATTGGCAGAAGCCAAAAGCCAAGAAACGAAGGCGGCCAACAACACAAAAAGGACACAGGGCACAGGACACAGGTTTGCCATTTGCCAGTCGCCGGTTTTATTTGTTTGCTTGTTTGCCGGCGAAAAAACTTCATTAAGTGGCAAATAGACGCATTATGTTTATTTGTTTTTCGCTCACTTCCGAGAGCAGAAAAACTCGCAACATTTTTAAATTAAATGCATTTTTAAAAGCAACACTGATGCCCAATGAAACCACAAACTTTTAATCGAATAAATTAAAGCAAATTGCATAATTTTTGGTGCTGGCATTGCAGTTGAATTTTCCAGGAAGCAAAATAAGCATGTGGGGACGCGAAAATGTTCGGGAAATGGGTTGCTGTCATCGACACAACGGAAATTGAACTAATTATGTATTAGTTTTGGCTGCCGGCTAAAAATGGACTGCAAAATTGGCTTTTCAAATGTCGTTCTCTGCAGATTTTCCGCCTGCAAATGGCAGCTCAAAATGGCGATGCCAAAGAGGAGCATTCGATTGAAAATCGAAACAAAAATCGATCATTTTTCAGCGTGAATTGGCAAGTGGCTGCAATTAGCCAAAAATGCTGCCTCATCCGTCCCTATAAAGCGACCTCAATTTCACTTGCTGTCGGGTTATTGTCCCAGGAAAATCCCATGAAAATTGCCGGCACTTGAGATGTATAAACAGGGTTAGATGGCCTTGGCAAACAAAAACAAATCACTCAGCATCGTGATAAAGATTCCTCCGCTCAAGTTCATGAGGTTGCCATAAAAATAAGCGTCTGGCGAGAGTGCATAAGTGTAGTATATGAATGGGCAGATCGTATATTATAAGTAGACGGCACATTTAGCACACATTAATAAAAACCGCAAGGAACGTGCGACGAACAATGGAAAAAGCTTGGAAAATCGACTCAGGCCGAGGAAACATCTTCGACACACGCAGACACAACAATCACTCATCATAATGATGCTCAGACATCCGCAGGATAAGGGCAGGCTGGGTGTGTGCGCGTCGTGGCGTTTTTGGCAGGAGTAAATTAATTGAATTCATTATGGCTGATAGATGCATGTGCGTATTATATTATATAAGCATGTGCTAGAAAGAAGCATTTAATCAAATGTGTATGGCACGCATACGTATTCTTGGCTGAACCAAAATATGAAGCTGCCTCTGTTTGTGGAATTCAAATGGGCAGAAAACCAAAGTAATCAGATTATGCTTGGATTCTCGATGCAATATAGCAAGTTAGCAAATCAAGCAACCGAACGGCATCAATTACATTTTAATTAAGCACACGAAAACTTAGTTTACTCCACAAAAAACAAAGTCTATTTTGGGCTAATCGAATCCCAACAAACTGATTGCAAATACAATTTTGCTACTTTGGATATTACATTTTGGTTAAAGATGGGGCGTTTCCCCAAAGCCTTTTGGCCAATTACAAATCATAAATCGTTTTCATATTAATATTTGTACAATCCAAACCGTTTAACCTTAATGCTCGCGGAGCACCAAAATTTTATCAATAAATTCGCACACACAATTGTGCGTTTGCCATTCCGCCCACGACAGTTTGGTTTGTTGTTTCATATCAATCGTGTATATCCCGTATTTGTATTTTATTTGTACCTTCCCGGGGAATGTATACACATTCCTGCGGCTGCTCCCCAATATCCATTCGATTCGGTGGCATTCGGGGCATTATTATTGTTGTTACAAAATGTTTTCAATGAATATTAAATGTGTGCGCAATTTTAATTTGATTCACCAGCAGCAGCCTTCGTTTCGTTTTATTTTCATGCCGTTCGCGTGTGCCATTTCATTCGTTTTTATCATTACAAACAAATTACAATAAATATTGTTTTTGAGGGCAAAGACACACCACAGGGACTCCAAACGCGAATCGAGTGAAAATTGTAACAAAAATGTGAAACCATATGGGGCCCTTTCTGCATGGCTCTTAATTGAGTAACGTGACACGTAGCGGAAAACTCCAAAATTGTTTAATGCATACACACCCTTAAAGGTTGGTTATTTTTTGTAAATTTAAAGGGATATTTTCCCTTTATTAATTCAGTTAATTTTCATATGTTTCACTGATTGCGGCAGCCTCTGGTTTCTTCTGTTTTTCTGCATTCGCTTATTGATTCACCATATTGTCGCTCTTAATTGAAGATAAATGGCAGCTGGTGAATTGCCTTCGTTAGGGCAAAGTGAGGTATAAAGGCCTGCGAGACAGCTTATGCTACGCTTTTCAATTGCCATTCAATTTGCCAGCAAAGGAAACTCGGTTGCGGCTGCGGCTGCGGCAGCTGCAACTGCTACTGCTACTTAACCCGCTAAGACAGCAGGGCCAGCAACTTGAGTGGATTTTCCTGTGCTATTAAGACCCATAAATAAGACACTAGGTCTGCTGCCGAGGATGCTGCTCTTTTGCTGCAAGACGTGACTGCAGCCGCTTAAACGCCATTGTGCAGACATTAATGGGCGCATGCAGGTTGCAAGCATGCGGCAGCACCACCGCTGGCACTTCAATTAATTAATTGCAATTTGCACGATGTGTGCGGCACAGACAACGTTGGCCATTAAATGCGTTTAGCAGGCGACGCTTTACCATCCACCACCTTCATCTACCAGTATCCACCACATCCTGCATCCTGAATCCCGCATCCCTTCAGGTAACATTGTGTAAGATGCCACTGCGGCGTATACTTGATGTCATGGCTGCCAGCCGCATCAAGTATACGCCCTGTCTGCCTCCTCGTTGACGTGTTATTAACACCGCGTGAATCCAGCAGATGTCGTCATACCCATAATGCATCCATGCAACGCTGTGGCACGCATAAATAAATGATGATGATACCGCCGGCTCCTGATGCTGATGCCTCAAATAAGATTCAGCAACATGCCCGAACAGATTGAACCGCCGGCTTCAAGGTGTTTCTGGCAAGAGGATTATGCACCCGGCTGGGATTTGGGCACTTCCATGAAATTGTATCCCGCCCAGGAGATTCCCACGCCACATAAAAGGGAGGCAATTCCCGGCAGACACTAATCGATTCACTGATGCGACCCAATTAGACCCCAGGTGCATTCACCCGATGGCCAAGGGGATTCGTTAGGTGGCTGCATTTAAGTTAATTATGTGCCTGACCACGGTATATACTTCAGAGCCCATAAAATGCATAAAATTACGGGTAGCCGGCAAGATTAAATAGCAGATGTAACTTCATTGTACGGGTGTTCTTAAGAGGTAAAAGGGTATATTGAATTCGTACGAATGTAACAGAGAGAAGGAAGCTTTTCCGACCCTATAAAGGGTATAAATCGTTAATCAGCATATTCAGCCGAGATGTCCGTCTGTACGACTGTGTGTTCGTCCGATCGTCTGTCTGTCCGTTTGTCCGTTTGAATGCCTAGATCATGGAGATTATAATTAATAGGGGATATATAATTGCATATTCAGAATTGTGTGATACCAGTTCAGTAAAAGTTTGCTTTTAAAATCGGCTACCAACCCCGCATCCCCGCAAACCGCGAAACTCTGTGGTGTTTAAACTCTAGAGGTACTAAAAGAGGGGAATAAATTGGTGAAAGCAATCTGTGCTCAAAAAATAAATTTGCTGCTATGTTAAAACATATTTTATAAAAATGTTTATCAATGTTCTAAAATTCAGGTGGAATTTATAGTCAAGACACTTCATTATAATCGTTCCTACTTGTTTTGCTGTATAGTTGCTTAATAATTTAAGTAACTATCACTCTTTTGGCACCATACAACTTTTGAATTTTTCAATTGTTCATTTAAATAATTAACAGAAAGTTAATAAAATTAAGTTGCACCACAAAGGCTTTATTTGCATTGCCCTCTGATGGCGATATTTTTTGCATGCGGGACTTCCTGCATGTAGTCTGCTCCCACGTGCTGCACAATAAATGCCAAATTCCACGGCGAGCTCAAACGAGCATTAAATTTCACCCTAATTACCACAAATCGCCCGCAACTAATTTAATAATAGCAACAAACCATAAGGGAGGATGGCAGTGGCAGTGGCGAATGGTAAATGGGAGTGGCAGCTGCATAAACTGGCCTCAATGGCCATTAAAAACTTCTCGCAGTTGGTATATTTTGCAGAAGCAACCTTCCCCCTTTCCCCCTTCCGTCGGCCAATGTGTACGTACGTATATTTGCGGCAAATTGACGGTTTCATTCTCGGGCAACACAGAGAAAACTTTCTGCCCAGGCACTCAAAATGGCTCGAAAGTCTCGACAACAATTCACTCGAGCAGGGCAAGGGAGGGAGGAAAATGGGAAATCACAAGTGGAAAGGGGGGCCCGTTGGCTGTTGGTTGATTTTCAGAGGCAAAAACACTTTAGAGGGACGACCGTCCGACCGAGCGACCGACCACTCGTAACCTCAAAGCGCCAGACGGCATAAAACAATTGAACGTGAAACGTTTGACGCTAAGTCAGTTGGAGTATCATAAAAAAATTAAGTGACACTCACGCTCCTCTCCCTCTGTGACGGGGAAAAACAGTGATTAATTGGCCCTCCAGTACGGGGGATCGCATCATTAAAAGTTTCCCCCGATGGCCGAGAGCAGGCTGTCAATGTTGTCATCTTCATTTGGCATTATGATAATAATTGGGCCACGAACTAGGCCCAGGACATTCAGGGCAGGTCAGAAATGCCAAAAGTTAGCAGGCCTTACGCCTGTCACTTTCCCCAAAGAAAAAAAAAAAATATTGTATATATTCTCGGGCTTCCTGCTGGATTTTTCGCAAATTGATGGCGTTAGTTGGTGCTCATGAATACGTCAGAGGGAGCAAGCGCGCATAAAAAGGCCAAGTTTAATGAAATTTATACATAAAACAGACAGCATGATGAATGAAGTTGTCTTTAAGGATTGAAAGAGGGCTTACTCGGACACATTTTGCCCAAATTTTGAAGCACGTGCCGGCCTCCGAAAGGGTTGGGCCACTGGAGTGCGAGAGCTGAGAGTTGGCAGATAATGCTTTTGAAGAGGGTCAGGTCTTAAATTTAAGAATCTTTTGTTCCTTGAAATTTAAAGTTATACTCACATTTGTGTTGCCGGCGGCGGCCAAGGGGATTAACTCAACTGCAATTGGAAGAGCAGACCAAAAAGGTATTAGAATATATTGCTTGGTCTTTGACTAATTAAAATATTAGCAAAACAATTCTCGATAAGCTTGCAGGTATCTTATTTGTTGTACTTAATCGCATTGTGAAGCAATCATTTCTTTAAGCTTTATATTGCTGCCATTTATTATTCGCGCCCCACCACTATTTTGCTGCAAATACATGTCAAAAATGCCAATAATAAATCACAGAGGAGCCACTTGCATAATTTATTTTCTAAGCCTGATGCTCCTTTGTTTTTGCATAATTCCATTGGCCATTCTCTTTGGCCCGGAACATATTTTCCCAATTTGCAGCTTATTATAAGTTGAGCCCCTTGTTCCTGCCTTTTCCTGCCGTTTTTTCCCTCGATTGTTTCGATTTGCCTGTGCGCTTGATTAAATTTGCACTCAACTTTTCAAAGCTTCATTAATCATTTGTTTGAAGGGATCCGCGGGGGTTAAATATGGCTGATCAAAAAAAGCAACTAACGAACGAACTAAAAGTTTAGCCAGCAAAGTTTGCTTTGCAGTTGGCATTGCCAATAATAAAATTTACGCTGCCGTTCACACAGCAGGCGAAAATCGAAAGGGAAAAAAATTATGAGTTTTCTTTAGCGATTTGCCACTTTTGCAGTTCAGCGAGAATTCACTTCCATGATTTTTTCCCCCTGAAAGAAGTGCAATATAAATTAGCAAATTTATATCTAGATAAGGCGAAAAGTTCACTGACTAATCACCGCAGTCGAGTAGATTTAAACACAAAGCAAGATATGGAATATTAAATTTATAATCTCGCCGCTATCCAGGGTAAGGATTAAAGATTTAGAAAGTGAGAGATGTGGGCTGGGCTGCCGGCAAGCGGTTTAATTATTCCATTCCTCTGGCCAAGTGCACGTCGAGTAAATGAAAGTGGTAAATTCTCCTTGGCCACGTCCAAAAACACAAAGGCCTTCATTTATTCATCATCAAAATGGCGGTCGCGATGGCTAAGACAAAGGCCTCTCCGCCTCCCCTTTCCCCTGTTTTATCCTTTTCCAGGATCATGCCCACTCGCCGCTTTTTGCTGTGGATCTCAGAGTCATTTGTATCGCTAAGGCGTCGAAAGGATTCTCGCGGATGCTGCACGGCGGGAAAAATATGTTCCCAAAAGTGGTTACAAATATTTTTTCCAATAAAAAATACATTTTCCAGTTTTAAATTAATTTTTTTTGCTAAGTTTTTACTTGGACTAGAAATATTCGGGAAATATAAATCGTAAGATGGAAAATATAGCCACCATTTATGATGACTTTGATTGTTTTGAAACAATTTTGCAGGTAAAACGCTGTTAAAATTCTTCACGAATGCCTCCTCAATTATTCCCAAATTAAGATTTCCTCGAAAACTTCCCGGAAAATCTTTCGCCTGTGCAGCAAACAAAAAAAAAAAGGAAAACAACAACGACCACAGTGACCAACAACCGCAAAGCCTCGAAGCTCTGCCTCTGGCCTTAGTACGGGAGAAGTGGGAAAGGCAGGGAAAGGCGGGGAAAGGCAGGGAAAGCGGGGAGGAAAAGCGTGGAATGAGTTTCCCTTGTTCATTTAGCAGTCAAACGGAGTTTGCCAGTGTGGAGACAAGGCTGTCTCCGCTGGGTTTCCGTTTCCTGTGCCATCTGCAAATTTCATGGCAATATATTTCTGCAGCTCGGGCGAAGAATTACGCAAAGAGATACCACCAGGGGCAGCTCGAGATTGGGGGCGGAGGGAAAACTTTGCCAGCCAGGGCCATCATCAGTCATTTTGTCTAAAAGAATATATTGCAATTAAAAGCAGAAAATATGCTTTTACACTGGCCAACAGAGCTATAAGTTTGCCGCAGCCACATCCTTTCCCCTTTTTCGGTTGCGGGCCCTCTTTATTTATGAAGCGCAACACTTTGGACAACAGGATCCAGGACTCGGGACCGGGATTGGGTCCGGGAGCGGTACCGGGAGCGGGATCCACTGCATTTTGAGTGCAAAAACTTGGCAGAGGAGGTCCTGCAACGCCTCACTCCCATTTCTTTCCCGGCTTCATCTTCGTCTTGTTGCTGATGTTGGTGTTTTTGGTGGCTGATGTTTTACTATCCAGCAGCAAATTAAAATTGCTTCATTCTGGCCCCGGTTCGGCCCAGTACGGTTCGGTCCTCCAAGTATCCAAGCATCCAGGCATCCCACTATACAAGTACGCTGTAAGTCACGCCTTGTTATGGCCTTCAATGGATAAATGGACGGATTTGTTGGTCGGCTGGGCGGTTGGATGGAAAGTCCTGGAGCACTGCTGCTCGGTGGGCAGTTTTCAGCTCGACACTTTATAAATTATGTGGGCTGCTGGTTGCCGGCAGCAGCAGCAGCAGCAGCATCAGAGGGAGTGGGCTTTAATGAAATTTTCATCTCTTCTCGCTTGAATAAAATTACTTTTTAACTAAGATCGGCAATGGCTTTTCAGCGAAAATCGAATTTGGGGAGTAAACAAGAAAACAAGGGAGGGGATATGACCAAAAACCATAAGAAAGAATGATTTTTATTAAGCAAATAAAGCAGGTTTAAAGTAGGTTTAAATACCACGAAGTATTCTCCAATTGACAATACAAATTCAGAAACTTTTTATAGTTCAAGGGAAATAAATTTAAAA
Organism: Drosophila ironensis; assembly: GCA_021223825.1. Taxonomy (NCBI): domain Eukaryota; kingdom Metazoa; phylum Arthropoda; class Insecta; order Diptera; family Drosophilidae; genus Drosophila; species Drosophila ironensis. The sequence goes on from JAJJHQ010010226.1 coordinate 2,186,088, forward strand.
ATGAGTTTAAAATTCCATTTGGATTATAAAACTATTTAACTTGAATATAAGACAATCTGCCAAAGGTAAAGCCCTCAAAAACTCAGTTACTTAGGACCCTTGAAAAGTAAATAACATATTAAATTAGTAAACATACCCATATTCCATATGAAACTTTTAAGCTAGAATATAATAAAACCTGGTAAATAGAAATCCTCTGCACACCCAACTATTTAAGACCCTTGAAATAGTAAATATAATTTAAAATGTAACCACAAAGTATTCTCCAATTGGAAATATAAATTCAGGCACTTAAAAGGGAAATAAAGTTTAAAATGAGTTTAAAATTGTAAATATTTCCATTTGGATTATAAAACTATTAAACTTGAATATAAGACAATCTGCCAAAGGCAAATCCCTCAGTTACTTAGGACCCCTGAAAGGTAAATAACATTTAAAATGAGTTTAAATGGTAAATATACCCATTTTCCATATGAAACTGTTAAGCTAGAATATAACAAAACCTGGTAAATATAAGTTCTCCGCAAATCCAATTACTTAAGACCCCATTTGCAAGTAAGCTATGATACAAACTTTTGCATAACCAACGCTTGTTAGCCAAATTATAATTGACAAAAAATATATACAAAATAGGGAAACAACCCAAGAAGAGCTAATTAAATAAGTTGGTTCAATTCCATTCAACTTGCAACTTTATTATCGCTACGGGGCAACCTTTATGAATGTGGAACCCTGACGCAGTTCAGCGAAAGTGTCACCTCCACGATTCACAACTTCCACTTAAAGTTCTTTAGCTCTGCTGAAAACTTGGCTCAACCTTTTCACGAAACTAGCAACAAGAATTTGATTACTTTTCATCTCGCACAATTCGAGCCAGTTTGTTGAGCGTTGGAGCTTAAGCTTGTTCTCTCTCCCATTTTCCATCTAAAATTTTCCATTTCCATTACCATTTGCCAGTTATCTGGTCACTCCACGGCTGCCAGCTGCATTTTCATAAGCAAAAACTTTAACGGAGCGCATTAGTTTGGCTCTTTTCTCCGCCGTTGAATTTTTCATTAGAAAACTTTTTGTACACTGCGAAAAAAAACAGAAATGCTCGAGCAACAATACACCTGAGCCTGAGGATCCGGAGAGGAAATGGAAGCTTGAAAGTCATTTGCCGCTTAGGGAAGAATGTGTGGCGGCAAATGTTTAAAAAGCGAACAAAAGGCCGTCGCCAAAAAGTGTGTGCGGGTGCTTTAGCAATTTTATAAAAGCCCTACCCAGTTATGCCAGAATTTTCCGTGCTCCATCTCAGCCAACTCGTGTCATTTGCCACACTTTTCACTCAAGACAATGAGTGTCATCACGGAGGCATCAAGTTTTCATAAGACCACGCACGCTGAATTTTTGATGAGTTTTTGCAACCAACCAACCACCCAGTGAACCGGCCAACCCTTTCCCCCAAAGTGACTAAAAAACGAGCCGCCTCTTTGTGAAAATTTTATTTATATGCCGCAGCTTTATGAGGCGTGCAAAATTTTGGCGGCCAAACAAAATTAATAGAAAAATTTATTCGCCAAAAGGAGAAAGTTGTGCCGGCTCGCCTATAATCAGATAGTCCCGAAAGTTTATTCAAGCTGAATGCAAAGTTTTTATTTGCTCTGCCCCATCTATTTGTGTTTTCGATTAAAATTCCCCGATGAATTATTGAGGCAATAAGGAGCTGGCTGCCTTTTAAATGCCAAAGCTATGTTGGGTGGACAGGCGAGCGGTATCAATCATTCCTGAGGAGCTGCGTGTGCAGCTGCTGGTTTGCTTTAAGTGTAAACACATTTTTGACAAACAAGGAAAATTACTTTTAAAGCTCCCGAAACACAGGGACACATGTAGCACTTGCTTCTTCTAATCCCTCAAACCCCAAGAAGTCCTGAGGAGGAGAAGTCTCGGCAAGACTTTAGAAAGCCAACCTGACACATGGGGGACTGCCAAAGGAAGAGTGCAGGCTAAAATTTAAGAAAAAGGCCAAATAAAATGTATAAGAATTCCAGATAATATGTTTATAAAATTCTTTAGTTTATTATTACCATGGAAGGAACATTCTTTGATGTTTGTTTGTGTCTCTATAGTAGCATACCTTTAACAATACAATTTAGGAGATAAAGACCTGTTTTACTCGCTATTTTGATCACTTTGACCGATGTTTTTCAGGGTTTCCATTGATTTTAAACCCAAAAACAGCTAGCATTAGAATAAAGCCAAATTGTCAGGCGCTGCGCCGGGTTGTGAGCTAAACAAATCACATCAGAACAAATAAAATCCAGCAGAGGAGCCGGCACAAAGGCAACCGCCAACAAATAGACAGACGCACACACAATGTGTGTGTGGGCTCTGACATGGCCGTTAAGTAATTCCATATTTTATTTGCCCTGCCAACAGCCGAAATAGAAAGGAAAGGATTCGAGGAGCAGCAAGGACTCCGCCACACACTCGCACACACTGCACACTCTTGGAAAATCCTCAAGTGTTTGAGGGAAAAGTCTCGCATTTGTTTGCCGCACTCGCACACGTGGGAGGCGTCCAAGCAATGCCGGAATCAACGGTGGAAACTCGGGAAAAACTTGTTTAAAGGGATTGCAATAAAGTGCCTAGCATATTGGGATTTGTCCCTTTTTTTTCCTCCGGCTTCTATTTCTTACCTGCAAATATTTGGGCATTTTGGGCAGCGGCTCCCAAATGAAAAGATTTTTTTCGCCACATGCCAATGATGGCTTTAACCCTTCTCTGCCACCACGATTTTTTCCCTTGTCATCCGTCAGCCGTTTTATGTGCAATTCCCTCAAGTGCTTTATTTGGTAGGAAAGGAAAAAAATACGTTCGGGGACCCGGTCACAATATCGTTAACTCTTTGGCCTTTTTTTTAAACTGTTGCATATAATTTATTGTAACTAAAGGTTGGCAAAATAGAAGAAGCAAGCGGCTTTGTTGGCCTCTGGTGTGCAATTTTATAGAGCCCTCCTCCGAGTGTGAGTGCTAGCTTTTATTTGTATTTTTTTCCCCCGATTTAAGCCAAAGATTTTGGCCTGAAAAATATTCGATTGTCAGCAGTGACTCTGGTTGGGATTAAAAGCGACATTAAGCCGTGATTAGTAGCTGACTTTCGTTTTGGGGGTTGTGTTTTTCTGATCATTCGATTGAACAGGTTGGAGGTCAGGGATTATGCAGATATCCAATTGGTTGGCCTTCTGAATTGGCTTTCATGCTGGTTAAACCTTGAATTATGTTGAATAAATGATGATGGGAAATTTAGCTTGTGGCGAAACTTGTGATGCCTGGCAACGGGGGACTATTAGCTAGAATATTGTTTAATGACGTCCCCCCAACGACTTATGTATAATTAAAATATCTAATTAGAAGTAATCACATGAAAGCGCCAGACAGTAGACGAAAAGAAAATATGTTAGGGGCCGCGTAATGAGAGCGTTGACTTTTCGCAACGGCAAAACCGGTTGACATTAATTAAAATGTCATTTAAATGAAATATACAACAGTGCGGAATCTCACTCTATTAAGACGATGGCCGATGTAAACAGCCTCCTTTATTTCCATCTTTTTTTTCCAGGGAAACCCAGAAAGGACACAAGAGTAACGAGCCGAAGGACAACGTCTTGAGCGAAGCCAACCTTCAAGTAGGCGGCGAACAAAGCAAAAAAAAAAGAAAAACGGGCCAAAGGGATACCAAATGTGAAGGCGAAAGTCTCTGGGAAAATGGGAAATGGGAATGGGAAAAGGGAATAGGGATATTAAGAAGGAGAATGCATGGGAAAAACGCTCCATTAGGGTAATGAACAAGTTAACAGGCGCATATTTCTCATTTCTTTCTTTGCCCTTTTATTGTTGCCGAGGGATGAAAAGCAATTTCCATGTCCCCGGTGCTTTCTTGACTTTAAATTTTTAATTTCAATTGTTTTTGCTTTTTTTTCGGCCCAGAGTCAATATGAAAATGTCGGCAAATAATTATAAGTAAATTAATGAAAATTGAACAGGCCAAAAAAAAAAGAAGGAGGAAAAGCGGCCAAACTCAATGGAGTGTGCAAAATTGTTGGCAATTTGTTTTTGTTGCTGTTGAACAAATAGCTTCATGGTCATTATGCTGGCGACTCATTTGCAAATGGCCAAGAGTCTGCTGCCGTTGGCCTTTCCCCGAATGACTTGGCATCAAATTGGTTACTTTGTTTATTTTGTCCCGTCTTCAGAAAGTTCTTTCTTTCGCCTCGCATTTTCCGAGCCGAGGGCAAAGCTCTTTGAGCTGATTCAGCGCAAAAAGATTAATGATTCCGCATTGGATCGCTGGTAAACATTTTCTGCGCCGGCTTTTCCCCTCCAACTTCCCGTCTGGCTGTCTGGACTGTCGTCGCCTTTGACTTCTCATCCAATAAAGTGAAATTAAATAAATTTTTGAGCCAAATCTTATTTGCGTATTGTCAGCTTTGGCCATCATCGATGGCTCCCTCTCGAACATCCTTCGCGACTTCGTTCGATTCCCTATTTATGTGGCCCGAATATCCCACAGTTTGGTGACTTTATTTATGGCAAATTGTTGGTGAACATTTTCTAAGCCATTTACCCTTGGACTTTATGTTCATTTTCGAGTGGATGATTAGAAAGTTTTTGCGAGCCATTGTTAGCCGCAAATTTAAAGGGCGCACGGAATTCTGCTCTAGATTGCCCCTTAAATTCTATAGTGATTGAGAACATAAATCCTGCTTTTCGATATTTCATGAGTCCAGCCGGGAAGCCAGCTGCAAATTTTGAATAAAACTAAACCAAAAATCAATTCGAAACTTGATGAATATACCATGGAAAATCATTCGCCCCCTGTTTCTGTTGGCTATGCAAAAATCCGAAACAAACTCAACTCGAAACACTTCGAACACAAATAAATGTGCATGCACATGAATCGCTAAAATTTTAGGAAGGCACAGTAAGTGAATTGGGGCGTGGCGGAAACACAAAAATTCATCATACGCCCAGTGAGGCATCGGAAATATTTTTTCATGAGATTGATGATGCTACGGGCACACATCGAGTGCATGGATGGGGATTTGTGCATGGATGGGGCTTTGGGACGGCTTTCCGCAGAGAGTGCAAATCCAAATAATTTCGGCTTTTCAGCTGAAGTAAGCAAACTCGTAAGCAGGCCAAACAAAAACACTTTCCCCCTACCCGGAAAATTTGCTTAAAACGTATGCAAATGGGAAGGCAATGCACCAATGAAAATACAAACATGGGCAGGGAAAACAACAATGATTTGGATATACTCATACTTACTAATTTGTATGAATAATATGTATGCTATGCATTTTAAGCCATACTACCATAAAATGCCTAGTCACAACTATCACAATGTATTTCCCTATATTCCTAATACCCGGTTATTAAAAAGATCAAAGGTGACAGAAAGAAGAAAGATTTTCCGACCGCATAAAATTTAAAGTATATTCTTGATCAGCATCAACAGCCGAGTCGATTTAGCCATCTCCGTCTGTCCGTCTGTCTGTCTGTCGCTCTGTCCGTTCGTCCGTCTGTCTGTCCGTCTGTCCGTCCTTATTAACGCCTAGATTTTGGAGACTATAAAAGATAGAGAAAAACTAATTACATTTTTAGAATTTTGTGATGCCACTTGAGATTAGCTTAGTTTTAAAATTGGGCTACCATACCCGGCACCCTCGTAAACCGCGAAATTTTGTGGCGTCCACAGTTTTAACTCTAGAGACACTAAATTTTAATCATATATTGTTAGAGCTAATATCTTTTTATGCTGCAAAAATCAGGCGGTTACGCTTTCCTCGGTCCGCGGAAATTTTAAACATGTGTTGAGTCCACAAGCTTCCCAAAATTTTCAATGTTATTATAATGTTATAAAAATCAGCTTGTTTATAAATGAGTTGAAAAGGTTCTATTTCCACAGTACATGGCATGGCAAAAGAATCTATTTAAAAACATCCTTGTGGACTCTTAATTAGATTTCATTACCAAAAACAAACAATTTATGTGGAAGCCTGTGCCCATTTCCCCGTAACTGTCAATATTTTCCCTCTGCAAGCCAGCAAGCAGCCGCTCATGTGAAAAGCCCACACAAATTCTGTCACTTTAATTGAATTCTAATTTTTTTTGGCTACGATTTTTCCAGGGAAACCGCAGAGCCGGATGTGTGGAAAGGAGAGTCTGCAGTGGATGTTGAGGTGGCAATGGAGGAGGAGTGTAAACCGCAATCACAACGCCCCCAAGTCGGCGGCGGCTCATCCCTGTCGAGGTTTTTCTGGGTGGTAATACAAACGACAATTACAACTTGGACCGCAATGGCAATCGCATTCGCATTCGTATTCGTTTCCTCGAAAGGGGGAAAATGGAGAGAGAGAGCAGGCAAGTGAAAAGCGTACTAAAAGCAAATCTGTGCGGTTAAACGCAAGTGTCAGCTGTCATTTTTGCGGAAAGAATTCCGGCAGCAACAGAAGCAGCAGCAGCAGCGGCAGCTACAGCGACAGCGTCAGAAAAAAGCACCAAGAAATGTGTAAAAAAGGCAGCGAGGAATATGCAAAGGCAATAATTCTTCGAGCAAGTGTAACAAGAAAATAAGGGCAATGGCAGTTGGTAATGAAAGCAGAGCGAGCTGCTGCATATGCACTGACGGGGCTATAAAAAAGTCCTGCACTTTGGTAATGGCCAACAGACAAAAAAAAAAAAAAAACGAGCCGGAAAAAACTAAGTCAAAGAATAAGAGAAATGGAGTACAAAAGAAATGCGTGTGGTTGGGAGGCGAGAAGGAAACCGTAGGAAAACGGATTTCCATAAGGCCGGAAGATAGATGACAGTTTGCTTGCTTTTTTTTTCGGTCTACCTTAGATTAGTTGGCTCGATAAGATGGTCAAAATGAAGGGGAGAGCGGGCCAACAAAAAGACGAAAGACAAAGCTGCAGTTAAGTAACCAGCTTGCATAAGCGCATTGAGAGATTGCTTAAGCAAATTGAAGACAACTTTTTGTGTCGTCTCTGCATAAGCAAAAGAGTGCCAGAATAATGGGAAATTCTTTCGATTTTTCCTAGCATAACATATCTACAGCTGGTTTTTGTTCTTCTAAAACTGAAAATATCCAGGAAACGTTCAGGCTAAATCTCCTGTTAAAGGGCTTCCTAATCCAGCGTCAAGTTACCGGTTAAACTTAAAAAGAGGTGAACCCCTTTTTGCCGTTTTCGCTTTTCCCATCCTGGCTTATTAATCCAGAATTAGCATATTCCTTTGCCCTTTCTGAGGTCCCTGCAACATGTTTTCAGCCAAAGCAGCATGCATTCGCTTTGGCGGGGAAATCCCGAAGTTCAGAAACAACTGACGGAGACATTTTCAAGAGTATTAAGTGCAAATCCACTGGCCAGCAAATGATCAACCATAGACAAAAGCTGACGTACGACAGTCGGGCATTCGTGTCCTCCATCTATCCTGAATGGTATCTCCTGTATCTTGGCACATGGTACTCAAGTCCAGTTCAGTTTAGTCCTGTCCGGTCCGGCCCGGCCCGGTTCGGTCCATCCCTAATGCCTGCAAATCGCCTGATTATGGGCTTAAATCCCAGGCAGCCGCATATATCGCTGGAGCAGCTGGACCAGCTGGACAAGCACACACAAGTTGTTGATGGGAAAAGCGAGAAAAGTGGGGGAAAAGCGAGGGAAAAGCGGGGACCGAGCACGAGCAACGAGTGGCTCCATGGCCGTCATGTTGAGTTGTGTTGCTCAGCAGGATTTGCATGGCATTGCAGTGTCCTCTGGCTTCTTTGTTTTTTACTTTTTCTTTCTTTTTTTTTGTTTTCCCTGGAAGACTCCTTGCTGGGTGACTTGGCGCCAGACCATGTTGATAGCTGCATGTGCACTGGGAACCTAAAAGCCCCACTTCTACCAACCAGTTTATAATGAAAATGTTTATAGTTTATTTCTGGAGTTATCAAAATAACAAAAAAATTTGTGTTGCCCCTATTTTCTGCCAGTGTACGGCCCCGGCACGCCAGCCGGCTGTGTGTGCGCTCACTAAAATCATAGTCATGTCCATGAATATCCCTAACTGATTACATGCAAGAAAGCTTATAAAAACAAGGGCACAGCCTGGCGACAATGACATAACAGCTGCTCGGAATGCAGGCTAATATCCTGGCAAAGGATCCTGATTTTGCTCTCCAAGTGGTGACTTGTTCCTGCCCCAGCCGTTTCGCAAATGTCTGGGGGCAACTGCGCAGGCAGCTATCTAAATAAATATGCTGCATTGGCCAAGCAGCTGGAGGCCAGGATTTCAAGCTGAAATGCCAATATTTAGTTTTATGAAATTTAATAAATTATAGAGGGTTTTGAAGCCCCTCTTAAACTTCAATCGATTTCTGATAGATTGAACAAGTAGGATTTAGGCGGAAAGGGGCGTTGGGAAAATCTGGATATGACATTACCTAATGCATAAAGAAATAGGTCTCTAGCTCTTATTTTGTCAAAGTTATTGAAGAAAATACAGTTTTATGCAAATTAAGAAGGCGAAAAGGGGCGTGGCAAAATAAATTAAAATAAACTCCACCTGCGTACATATACAGCGGACATAAAGCAAAAAGAATTACACCTTTAGCTCTTACCATCTCCGAGAACGACGTGTATACATACAGACAGACAGACGGACATGTCTATATCGACTCTGCTGTTGATGCTGATCAAGAATATATATATACTTTATGCGGTCAGAAACGCTTCCATCTCACTGTTACATACATTGCACAAACTTAATATACCATTTGTTCCTTAAGGTACATGGTATAAAAAGAATAACCTGGGTAATAAAACTGGAATTATTCCAAACTTTCAATCCAGTACTCACAACCTATAACCTATTGTGATGGGCCAATTAATTGTAAAGCGTCAAGAACAATGCAATTTATTCATTTCCATCAATGAAAATGGAGCCAATTAAGCGCAGGATCTGTGTTCCTCGCGGGCTGCGTGGAAGTGCAACCACCGAGTGCGGGTTGCACTCTAGGGCAAAACCACTTTACCCACAATTACGCGAACTTAATGAACGGCAATTGGTTGGGTGGCTGTATAACCACAACAAGTTGAAAATTATGCTCCGGGAATAAACGATGACAGCGATGAATGAATGCCATTGACAGGTGGCTGCTTGCACTTCGGATCCCTGCCCCTCCCTCCCCCCTCATTTCATCACTTCTCACGTTGAATTTTTCACACGCAAGTATTCTTTTTTATAGCCCTGGGTGGGTGGTTGTTTTTTTATTTTTTACACATTTGGCGAAGGAGTACGGCTCTGTTTCTGCTTCTGAGTGCCATAATGCAGCCAATTAATTATTTTGGCCAGGCTTTTGCCGCAGGCGTATTGACTGACAGCTGGCCGTTCGCTATTATTGTTCCCAGAGTGCGGCATATGTCCTGCCGCTCTGCGACCGCCCACCGCCCACCGTTCGTCCTCCTGCGTCCTTTGGCGCATTGCGTGATTTATATTTTTAATATGGATAGCTTTCATTATGCATTTTTCACAATTTTCCTCCCGCTACCGTGTATTGCGTTATATTTTACCCTTTGGCGTGGCGAGTAATTGTAATTTCTGTTGTTTAAAAATTTATGGCCATCAATGGTCGCCCGAGGCTGCCCTCTACGTGCGCATGCAGCATACTCGTATACTCCTATATGTATCCTTTATGTAGTGTGAAGTGGGTGCCAAAGTAGTGCAGAAATAATTGCATTCCCCCCTCTCATTTCCTTGCCTTTCCTTGAGAGAAAATTGAAAATTGCATATGGCTTGGAAACTCCTTCCACAACTCTTCGCATAAAGCGAAGAAAAATATATACGCGTGTGTGTGTATACATTAAGTGCAGCAGGACAGTTCATTTTCGCTTTTCTCCTCGGAAATTTTCGGCCAGAGAAAATTGTTGATTTCAGCACATGGCTGGTATTAATTAAGAAGAGAGAGACCCCAGAGATGAGCCCGAGCTGAGCTGGGGTTTTCCTTCCTTTCCACTTTTCGTACCCAGCACTCACAGCGAACAGAGGTATGTTCGATCCCATGTCCACTTGTCCGTATGTCCGTAGAAATAGGTAAATTGGTCTGGTACAACTCTGGTTTCAACTTAAACTCCCTTTAAATGAATCACTATATCAGCATTAAATAAGGTATTCAATTTTGAGACCCTCGATCCAAGCTTTGCTCCTCTTTTTTATACGGTAAGGGAAAAACGAGGCCAGCGGGAACTTAATCCACACCGACAAACGGGAAAACCGGGAAAGCGGCAAGCTTGGGAAGCTTCCCAAGAACTCCGACTGGGCTGCCTCCTCGTCCTGTCAAAGTTATTAAGTCCTGAGCTGATTCGCTCACCGGATAAGCCGTTAGCAGTTAACATCATTAGACGTTCAACCAAACTTTCTCCTGGGCCAAATCAAAATAAATAAAATCGCATAATAAAAATTGAAGTGCGGAAAGTTTGCGACGTGATAACTATGTGTGCTGGGAATAGCTCCGGCGTTAGTATTTCAGTAAAGGTAAACCCGTAACTACGTGCGACAGGTGAGAAGGGGGCGAAAAAAAAACAGAAATCTCAATATATTGGCAGTGAGCGCTAAGCAGACAATTACTTGGGGATTAGTGTCATACTTTGTGGAAAACTTGGTGGGGATCGGAAAACGAGAGCTAGAAATCCAAGTGTTTCCTGGAAACGTAAAGGCAATGGAAAAATAAAAACAATTCGATTGAGTGAACAATAATTGTTGGATACGGCTTTACAATTGTAGCCAGGGGAAAAATAAATAAATGCCTGATTACTATCCTTCTTTTCTATGCTGAATATACTTAAAGATTTTATTCATAAGTTTATCCCTATAGTCCAACCATCCAAAGGTAATTCAATTATATTTGCCGATAGACTGCACTTGACCATTATAAATGCATTCGTGTGTCTGAATCAAAGTCCTGGCCCCTTGAGAATCTCCTGCCCGAGTTTCCCGCACTTGCCTCGCAGCTTTCCTTGTAGCCTCCGCATAGTTTTTCCCTCCTTTATGGCGTGCGAGTGGAAGACTATTTTCGCTCTTTATCTTGGCCATGACATGATTTATATGCAGCTATTTTATCTCTAGTGCGCACACAGAAAGCGCCTGTGGAATATGCGAGTATCTGCAGCCAAAAAAGGGAACAGCATCCTGCAAGAGTCCTGCAAGCCAGAAACACAAAGCCTGCCGGCGATTTACCTATAAACTCACTTGCTCCTGTGGTCGCATAAACTTTGCGTATGCACAAAAGTCCATATTATTTAAATTATGCATAAATTGGACTTTAAAATTGTGGCAGCAAGTGTGTGTGTACCTGCGGCAAATGTAGGTTGTATGCATTTTATAAATATATTTATGCATACCCGTGTATAACGTATACAGAAGTAGAGCCCGTCCGATATGCAAAACATTTGGTAGCTTAACATTTTCTACCCGAAGGCATTTGTTGTCTTTTGTCCTCACGTGCGTTTTAATGATATTGTTGACTGGCAATGCAATGAGCAAATTGTTATTCCCAGTTCAGAAGTTTCATTAATAACACAAAATGTAGGTGCCATACCATGTATTTAAAACAATCCCTGCCTAAAGTTGATGTAACACGCGTCTAGCTGGAGTTGTTCTATATAATCCTCTCAAATTTGTATTCAAAAACCCCAGAGATCCCTATTACAACATCAGGGTGTGCAAAATCACGGCTAGCATAGACAAACTTTAACTACTTTCAGGTAATTTAACAAATGCCCGAAAAGTTTATTAATTCTTTTGTCATTTGCCTTTTTTCCGCGACGTCAATTTTTCACAGGGAAATTCGCGCAACTTTTTTGTATAATTTTTTTGTGCGGCTACTTGCCACCTGCCTCGGCAGTCACGTGTTTTTGGCCGTGGCGCGAAAAAAAGAGGAGTTTGCACACCCAGTGAACGTGTAATGCGAGTTTCAGGGAATAACTTTTTGGTAACAAAACAAACAAAACCGACAGACAGACAGACAGAAATACCCAAAGGGCTGCTGCAGTGTTCAAAAACTGGAGTCGTGCTATTTTTGTTTGCTTTTTGCTCAGGAGATTTCACTGGCATATATTTACGTGGCATGTGGCAGAAAGCATATGGCATATGGCAATGTATATATGACAACGCAAAGTTTATGGCAGGTGGAGTTTCACTTATTTTTTTGTTGCCTGCTTGGTGGAAACAACAGAACTTTGCCAGCCCGCTGACTAATCCATTTGCTTGCCCCTCACGCATTAAATGCATTAAGTTTTCCGCTGAAACTTTTGTGCTCCTTCTGGAAAAACGCTCGTCTGGCTTCGGGATTTTCTTCCTTTGCTCCATTTAGTTTTTTTTAATTGAATTGCGTGCAGGCTTTTTGTTTACACTTGAAACTACACTGGTATATTTGCACTCTACTCCGGCGCCTCCTCCCTGTTTCCAGTGTCTGTGCCTCATGTGGAAAAATCTAATTACTTGGCTTGCTGGTAGACTAACTCCGGGTAGCATGCTATAGTATAGCAGTGGCCCAGACAGCTTCCCGTTTGTTTTTTGCCTTCCTGGCGCGTACGTGGCGTATGCGTAATATATGCACGCAGGGCCTACGTGAGGATAGGGGGTGTCTTTTTTGTTCCCCAGTGATACATTAAGTGCTTATAATTGGAACGAATGCGCCGAGTAACTTATGATGTTTACACATGACTTACAAATTGTTTACGTCCTCCTGCAGGGTTTTTCAAATGCATCAGCCGGGCCAGGACCAAGAGCCCCGCAAGCCGGATACGGCAACACAGATATGCGGTGCTGTTAATGGCCATGGTTTCGAACTGTTGCCATTTCTGGGGCCCTTGCTTCTGGCAGAATTTGCCTTTGCTTGGCTTACCTCACCATATTTGTCATGCACTTGAGCACGTCGCCGTTTGTGGCAAGAAAACGGGTGGTGTGGTGGTGGCAAATGGGAAATGGCAGAGGAAAAGCGGAGGAAAGCCAAGGCAGAGGGTGTGAGGGAAAACCCACTGTGCTGCAGCTGTGACTATTAGTGGCATAAGCCGAGATTAGACAGATTTAAAACGATAATCGTTGGGGGCTGCAAAGAGAATTTGCGATTACATTTATTGAAAGTGTAAATGATTAAGACATTGATTGATGGGGGTAGAAGAAGAAACTATCTATAAAATCGATTAACGATTTGAAAATAGATCGGATTTATTAGAGATGATGTATAAATCATTTGTACAACTTTGTTTAATACTTTTTCCTATAAAAACCACAAGCAGGTCCGTCTTAAATATTTCTCAAGCAATGTTTTTAGTACTTTTCATAATGCCCTTGGGGGCAGCTACAATTTTCCCTTGACCACCTATTTAATATTAAGAAATATTAATAGTGGCAATTAGCAAGACTTAGCCGACCTCAGGGCATTTGAGGTATTCAAAAATTCATGCCTGCCAATTATTACGCATACGCCCTGTGGGCCGTGCGGCGAATCCTCAAAAATGTACCAAAACATTTTAAGTCAAATTTAAATTAATTACAGGGCAGCTTTCCGCGTATTTCTCCGCAGATTCTAGTTTCTAGGAGGGGATGCTGCCACAGCTCCGAGCTGGAAAATTAATTACATGCAATAGCAACAAGGTTCTGGCTGTTTCCGTGGCCCAAAATCAACACTCAAAGCAAACTTTGACAACCAAGAAAAATGTATAAAAAAGGAAAATCACGGAGGGGGAAAGCAAAGAAAAACACTCGATGTAGGTGGGGCGTTAAGTAAAAGTTGTCAAGTGCTCTGTTTACTTTACTTTCAGCAACATTAGAAATCAATTAATTACATTTCATGCCAAAAGGGAAATCAATAAAAAAGAGAAGAAAATTACATCAAATGTGACTGTTTCCGCTTGAGACATTTTTATTGTTGTTTTACCGAATTATTTCCGATTCGATAAGTTTCACAAGCAATGAATAATTTACAAGCCTGGTCCTAAGAGTTTCTCGGTTTATTAGTTGTTTTTCTAGAGAAAGCTTTAAAATTCAATTTAATAAATAAATAGACCTGCCGTTTTTTTCTTGCCACAGCCGTGGCTTTACGCTCAATTAATTTGTATGAAAAACTGCTTTTAGTTATTTGACTTGATTTTATTTTCAAAAGCATTGGCTGTTTTTAATGAATAAACAATGTAGTAATTGAAATTATTCCGCATCCTAAGCTTACCCAAATCAAACAGTTTTGTTTTGCGTATTCCCAATGGTAATCCGAGCTGCATTTAATTAAAGAATTTATTTCACCTGCACCTTTATTTATTGCACGTCACACATTTATTTATGTAAACATAAATTGACAAACATTTTTTGCTCTTTACTGTTTGAAAGACTCAAATTATGTAAGCATTTACCGTATATATATATTTTTTTTTATTACGGAATGAATTTATATTTCGCTATTATTTTAATGCATGCTCAATTAAGCGGCGTGCGGTACGATTTGGTATTTTTGTACACACGCAGCACTTTCATGCATTTATATCGCCGATTTATTATTGCTATTTGGCCGTTTGAAATTTTGCTCATTCGCTATTTATTGCATTTTATATATGCGTTTTGCCATTTGCCATTTTGTTGTCAATAAAATTGTTGCCCGCTCTTTGCCATTTGCATTCTGATCGAATTGCAATTTTTTCGCGATTAACATGGATTTGGGTCAAACTCCGCACCAACCGCTGTGATTTTCTATTAAAGGAAGCTCTCTTTTTATTTGATTTAATGCGCATATGCTTTTGTTTTTCACTTGATCTAATTTGGATTAATTTGAATCAGTTGTTCTCGCTGAATGGCGACCATTTATGAATTATGGACAAATTCTATTAAAATTAGTTTGCTCACTCTTTCAGATGGCTTTTTTTGTGGTTTATTTTTTGTTACATCCTCTGGGGATATATTGTTGCCATTGTAAGTGTTTGGAGCATACAATTTATTGTGGCTATTTGTATGGTGATTTATTGAAAACCATTTACGCACTTCCTTTTGTTTGTTCAACTTTCAGAAAAATTAACTTTGTTTTAGATTTGATTTTGGTTGTTAATTTTTGATTTTTTATTGACTCACTTTGGTTCGAAGTATTTTGTAATATTCTTTGATTTATTTTTATTCGCCGAATTCACATTAATTTTGATTTATTTTGACGCCCCAAGTGTTATCCAATTGGCCGTGTTTCTCGCTGGATTTTGAGTTATGGGCCACACCTTTGGTAGCATTTGTTGGTTGGACCCAAGCTAATTGCCCCGCGGGTGCTTATTTCAGCGCCTCCGCCAATAATTGTTGCTGGCAGCCAATTAGCCACTAAGCACACACCTTCCGGCCCCAATTTTTGGGCTCACTTCGACTGTGATTTTGACAAGATTCCCGTCAATTTTGGGCACTCGACTGAACAGCGAAAACAAACAGAACTGTGCCGGTGAATTCACGCGATTTTTCGGATGCGTAGAATACAATTGTGGGCAGGAGACGGATCCACATTCGGAGAACAGCACACTAAAGTGAGTGTTGTGCACGGTAACAGCAACGCCGCTTGACTGAATTGAGTTTGCACTGCCGGGATGCTGCTGTCGTGCGTTCCTGCCAACAAGAAAGCCAAGAAATTTCTTGGTCAATGTTAACAGTGTTCGCACCGAAGTTCGAATTGTTTGTGGATTGTATCTGCGAGTGCGCATGCCCCGGCACATCCTCTCTGACACACTTTTCGCCTTCGCATTTCACAGTTCACATTGTTGTAGGTTAGTGCCTGTGTCTGCGAACTTAAAGCCATCGCAATCGGAGCCAGCGTTACTTAATATGCCTGACACCTTTAGGTCTGGACTTGGCAAAGCATAAATGATTTATATCGTGTTGCCACAAGTTTTCATTCATCTTTAATTCAGACCTGCACACACACTACACTTCTCGGCACATTTAACTGCAGGTCAGTGCGATTTGGCCATTTGTCTGGGATATCCGAGGGCTAGGACCGGGCTGCAAATTCATTTATGTTAATTTCGCTCGGTTAGACTTCTTGGCCGCAAAAACCCGGGACCAGCCGGGCCGGCCGGGACGGGGTAACCAGTCAGTGTCGGTTTCGTCTCGGGGCGGCAGACACACGCATTAACCCCAATGGCTTCTTGTTTTATTTACTCCCGTCTGTCAACACACAGCGTTGCGTATGCGTTATTTTAATGAGGTTTTTCTTGCGCCCCCAGGATTAGTTTTATGATTGGGCATATTAGTCAGGAGCCGTTCTTGCGTGCTGTTCTGCCCATCAAATGCTTAATTATGCGTACAACGTAGTCCCTCTCAGCATAAAATATTTAGCACTCACGATTTGGTTGGTACTATTGCGGAAATCATGTCATGGTTGGAGGAAAGGGTTTTGGGGTTAATGGGATTCTGAGGAATTTACACTTGGACGGACAATGATATCGCAGCATCTCGAGCTTGTTTCGAGAGTCTGGCATGGAAGAACTATTATAAATTAGTTCTATGCTGATCTATAAATAGTTATAACAAGTTCGATGTGAACTATTATTAGGAACACAGAACCCGAAGTTCGCTTTTAGCGATGTTCCAGGGAAAGGTGGAAAAGTCACATCTATTCTGGTCCAATGGCAGACAATCACTCTCGCTGCGTTACGCCGAAATGCGCATTCATAACTCAAATGGCAAACTAATTTACGCCAGACCTATTATCTCTGCTCTCCGGTGGCAACACGTTGTTGCCTAGTTGGCCGCCACCCCCGCCGCCCCGAGGAGCTCTTAGCGTTGCGGGACCTGCGGGAGGCGCTGAAAGAGACGTTGGGGCTGAAAGCTGTCTCCTGGCAGCTACCAAACTGGCAAGCTGGCAACACAAAATACAGCAGAAGCGGCGGTGGCAGCAGCGGTGGCAGCGGCAGGCAAGCTGCCACTTGGGCGCGGACTCAAAATACATTAACAATCCGGAGCACGTGACGCCAGAGGGGCGTCGTGGGTTGGGGTGAAAGGTGAGAGGTGAGAGGGGGTACATACACCTGGCAATGAGCAGGCAGTCACAAAGACAGACAGTCCGCGACACCCAGACTCGCGGTGCAGATACAAATGCAGATACAGATATAGATACAAGGATACAGATACAAGCCCAGACGGCTGCAGATACACAATACAATGCAGCTATGCGACTGTGTCGCAGCATATTCTGTACATGTGTTAGCCACTTGTCAGTGTACGGGTTCGGGGTGTGTGCATGTGGGGCAAAGGCGTGGCATTCACAAAAATGTTGGCAGAAAAGTAACTCGAGGCTGGCATACTCTTTTCCCAGATAAAAAAATAAGATCAAGTAATCAAATCATTAGATTTAATTGCTTTAGCGGTGGAAGTAATGGCTAACAATTGTTTAATTTTTAGAGAGAAACTACCAACATATTCAGACTCTTCTGAAACAAGCTCAGAGCTGTTTACTTGTGTGTATATTAAGATATATATTAGCTTTGTGTTTTTGGTTATTAAAGACAAAATTATTGAAGTAATCATTATCATCTAAAACCTCCCAAATTATGAAAATAGGATTATTTTGGCAAGCAAACCCTTGCCCACCCTGCGTATACGTAATGCCTGCTCAGTGCTGTGAATAGATATGAATACCTTTAGTTTTAACTGCTTTCATAGGAAAATTACCCTCAAATTGTAGTGCATTTTGGACTAGCTCACTGCCCATTGCTTTTACTTAGAAAATCCTAACAAAAAATGGCTGCTGCATGCGAGAACAAGTCATCGCTTTCACCGGCTTTCACAGCGGATTTCAAGGAGCCCCCGTGCAGGTGTTGTGTCATTTTGGCGCCACAGACGCCATCCCGGGACGAGATGAAAATAAAAACGTAAAGATAATGCCCGCCACCAGACATGCTGCCTGCACAAATATACTATATAGCACGGTAAGAAGGTAGACATGAACCCATATCCAAGACCCTGGTCTGTTGGCTTTATTTACACTTGAGAGAATTGTTGCGCATTTGCGATCCAGACGCCGGAGACTCGGAGACTCGAAGGCTGGGAGCCACCCAAATGAGTGTTATGGGTGCTCTGGGTGTTTTCGCTTGTTCTGGGGAGACAATGACAGGGCCAAAAACAAGAGGAAAACATCTGGGGGCTGCTGCAAATGAGTTGCCGTTTGATTTTCAATGGCATTCCGTTGAAGTCTGCGTGACATGTCGCGTGATTTGAATTCAAGATGCTATCGCAAATGTGCATTAATTTGTCAGGGACTTTGGCAAATGTGCATACTAAACCCAAATTTGTCTGCGACAGCGGCAGCCAAATGCGTGAATAATGAATCCAGCGAGTGGGGAGTGAATGAGTGGAGTTTGCTGATTGCAAATTGTATCCCGGGCCGGGTGATAAGTGAGATGGATATGAGAGACATATGGGATTTCGAAAGGCTTAAAGGTTGTCGCAATGAAAAGTGTGCTCACAGTGTCCTCGTTTGCCAATATTATTCCATTATGAAAAGGAGCTTTTCTGCCCTACTTACCGCCTATCATTATCAGCAGCAGAGCGTAGTAAAAATTTTGGAAGTTTATGACCTGTAAAAGTTCTATCATGTTTTCCCTCTTCAGCCATTATCTAATTTTTTATTTTCAATTTTTGCTTTGCTCTCTAATTCGGAGCACATTTCCCCTTTTGTACTTGAGAGCAGGCAATAAAAATATTTTAATGCAACATTTCCGCCCATTTTACCATTTCAACATTTTACGGGGATGCCCATTAAAAGGGCTAGAAAGTGTACGTGGAAAAGAGCCGACCACAATTTATCAAAAAGGTAAAAACAACAATGGCCGGCGGGGCTTCTCGAATTTTTCGAAATTCTCCGCTGAAGTTTTCAGTTTTGACCAGCAAATGGCAAACGTAAATGGCGAACGTGGCCATAAACTAATTGAATATTTTGGGGCATTATCTATGCCATTTATTGTTTGAGTTTCGCCTGGCTGCCTTTCATTTGCAGCTGTGCGCCCGGCCGGGAAAACGACTGAGTGGGAGCCGGAAAAGTCAGCTGCCTCTGGTAAAGGACCAAATGTGCTCCGTAACGAAATCAGCGCCGGCTCCTGATTTTATTTATTTATTTATTCGCCGGCTCGCCCTCCTTTTTACTAGTGCTTTTCCAAGCTGGCTGGCTGGTTGGTTGGTTGGTAATCTGTTTGTGTTTTGTGTTATATCTCGTGTATAATTTTTTCCGGCATACATTTGGGCTCCGACCCGCTTTCGGTGATACGCCTTCATTTTTTTTGCCTCCCCAACCTTGTTTCGCTTTCATCTATTATGCTTTCATCATCTGCTAAAAAGGCTCTGGTCACCTTGTTCGGGGTGTCCTGGGATGCTTAGCACCAGCGCCTTGTTTTATTTCCTTCCGCCAAAAATTCCCTTTGATTTCATTTGGCTAGTTTGAGGGCCATAAATAAGATGCGAAAGTGTTTTAATCAATTAGGCTGTGATGCATTTTCAGTTGCGATTTAATTCAGCTTTAATAAAGTGCATGCTCTTCCTTTTGAAAGGATAAAATCACACATTCCTTCTTCATTCCTCTGTCGCTGTCTTTGCCCTTCCCCGCGGAAACCAAAAAATGTAAACAAGAAATCATTTAAAGCGATTGCATTCAACTGCTTTCTGGCAGCTTGCAGCGTGTAAAAAAGCGGCCAAATGACATTGCAAAAGGCTCAAAGCCCTGGCAACTTGCAGCCGGGTAGATAGCCGAAAAGGCAAAGGACAAATGTTGCTGCAACTTTGCGTGGAATGATAAAAATGGCAAAGGCTGCNCGATTTAATTCAGCTTTAATAAAGTGCATGCTTTTCCCATTGAAAGGATACAATCTCGCACATTCGCGTCATTCCTCCGTCGCTGTCTTTGCCCTTCCCCGCGGAAACCAAAAAATGTAAACAAGAAATCATTTAAAGCGATTGCATTCAACTGCTTTCTGGCAGCTTGCAGCGTGTAAAAAAGCGGCCAAATGACATTGCAAAAGGCTCAAAGCCCTGGCAACTTGCAGCCGGGTAGATAGCCGAAAAGGCAAAGGACAAATGTTGCTGCAACTTTGCGTGGAATGATAAAAATGGCAAAGGCTGCCAACACAGTGGCACTGCCATGGCGGGGCTGGAAAAAATTGGCCAACCCCGGCAGAACAGTGGCCCAAAAATCACTGGCCAAGGGGGTGTGTGTGTTTTTTCTCCGTCGTTACACTTTTTAATTTTTTTCCTGCGACAGACGAGCAAGTTGCCCAAAAAGCAGCGCCAAAAATTGCGCTGCAAAAATTGCATTTAAGGTATGCAATAAAATGCCATGCATACATTTTGTTCTTGTTGCACTTTTTGCACTTGCAACACCAGCGAACACCGAACAAAGGGTCCATGGAAGCCCCAAGGGCGGAGGAAAAACTCCATTGAGGCACAAAATAAGATTATTAACATTGTTAAAGCGAACGAGAGCAGGAAGCTGGAGCTCTGGATAACACAGAAGCAAAGCAGCCAGAGATACAGGGACAGGGCTTGGAGTCCTGTGGACTTTGTGACTTTTTGGAAAGTGGGTGCCGAATAGGCGAAGCCGAAGACCCCGATGATTGGCTTTTTTTTGGGGGCAGGAGGCAGGACTACAAGCGGATGCTTCTTTTTACCAGCTGGATGGTTATTCTGTTCTTGGTCTGCTACTACACCAAAATGCGGAAACTGTAAACTACAAAAAATTTATTTAAGGAAGCTTTCAACAGCCACTGAAGGGCAGGGACAACAACAACAACAACTCTGGGGTTTGGGGGGTAAAAATAGAAAATGGCAAACAATTTAAGAAAACCATTTGTTGGCTAAGCCCTGAGGGTGGTGCAAGCCAAAAAAAATAAACTAAATACAAAATGATGGATAGGCGGGCGAACAGCGAACTTTGAAGGCCCTTTCAAAACTGGGAAAACAATTTCAAATCAATGTTTTGGTAAGGAAACAATAATAACATTTTAACAATTGTGGTGTTAAATTTAGGAATAAGTATTCAATAAACTTTGTTATTTAAAGGGTCTTTATTAAAAGGCTTTAAAGGTTTCTTTGACATATATGTTAATTCACAAAAAAATGATAGTAAAATTATTTTTCTGCACTAATATTTTAAGCAAAATGATGGATATATATAGAAATACGAACAGCGAACTTTAAAGGCCCTCTAAAAATTTAAAAATCAATTCAAAATCAATGTTTTGGTAAGGAAACAATAATAATATTTTAAAAAATGTGCTGAAAATGCCTGGAATCAGTATTCGTTTAACTTTTTTGGTTAAAAGCTCTTTATTAAAGTTACCCTTCAATGGCTTATCTTTTGCCATATTATTGTCTTAACTTATTATTATTAAATCATTTTTCTTCATGAATATTTTGGACCTTTAAGACAAGTTGTTGACCCAGTCAAAGAACCTTTGCTGCAGGGTAAAGTAAACCGACATGCCTGCAATGAAATTGTGGGGCAAAGAGTGGGGCAACCAAATGACAAACTAACAACATTTTTGGGCAACACCAAGAGTTGACTTTTGGTCTTGCTCTTGGCTTCTGCTCTGGCTCCTTTCGAGCCGTAAGACTTATTCCGAGTCCTGAACCTCGGCCCGGCCAACTGATAACTTCCGGCCAGCAACAACATCATAAACAGCCACTTGGCACAATGAAATAGCTTCTCCTTCCCCTCTCTTCGGCTTCCGCAGGACTTCGACTGGGCTTTCGGTTTTCTATGCAAAACTGCCAAGATGATGGATGGGAGAGCAAAGGCTTGCTTGCGATGACCAAGCCTGCCTTTTGCAGCCATAAATTGTGCGGGAAAAGAGGCGCAAACGACACACGTCTAAGTAGTATCATCTTCTCTGTGCATGTACCTTTAAATCTTTGGGTTTTACGCTCAATATGTCGCCCGCAGCTGTCCCATCTCTCCGAGTTTTCCCATTTCCCCTCTTGCATTTTCCATTGTCAAGGCACCGGGTTCATTTGTTAGTGTCGCCGATGCACTTGGCTGCGGCTTGCCTGTACTTAGGCTAAGTCCTACATATCCTTTTCGCAGGCAGCAGGGAGCAGACTCGCAGCCACCCAGGACCACATCATCTGTATGGCTAAGCCCACAAGTGCTCGGTGATTTAGCCAGGCTGGCGGCTGGAGGCCGCTTAATTATTTTAGACCATTAGTTCTAATCTCGTCATTGGGTGGATATTGGCAGCAGGATATTGATTTTTAAGTTGCCTTAAGCCTCGGTAAGCCACCGCAATGTTGCTTTAAATTTCTATTAAACATAAACTCTCATGGCGGATACAAGAGCCGGGGATAATATGTTATTTTTGGCATTTAAAACTCTTGGCATGTCTTATTTTAAGTTAAAATTGCCTGTATATTATGATTAACCATTTAATTTTGTAACTAGAATGTTTAAACTCGGTCACTCAGAGGTAATTTAATATTATTTTATATTTACCAGTCATATTTAATTCCTTTACGTCTGCCAGCAGCTTTAACCTCTCGACTTTAAGTCTTTTGAGCTTCCCTTTGAGCCTTTGAGATCCTTTCGGCTCCTGTATCCAATTTTAATCGAGTGTATCTGCTGGTTACACATTGAAATCCAATTAATGTAAATAAATACAAGAAAATAAAAAGGAAAGCAAGGCAAGCCAGGCGAGTGCGTGGTTTCTTTTATTTAAAATTTGTTCTTGATGTCAAAGGACGGGCAAGAGGACCACATGTGTGCGGGGGCCCTCAATGCAATTAAAATTGCTTTTGTGCGGCGTCCACTTTTGGGCCAAAGTATCTCGGCGTCCTCGGTATTTGTATCTGTATCTGTATCTGTGTCTGTATCTGCTCCCCTTGTTTGCTAATGCTTAAGCCAAGTAAAGAACGTTAATCTGTTGCAATGTGGCCTGGACACACACACACCCCTCTAACGCAATTTGCTGGCCATTTTTTCTCCTGCTTATTCGTTGTGTTTTTCCTCTATTATTTTTTCCCATGTTGTTTTTCCACTTCCCTTTTTCTTTTGGGTTTGTGAAAGCGAGCTTTTCGTTTTCTTTGCACATTTGACACAACGAATGGCAGCAGAAAACGGCAGCCGTTAAGCAGTTTCGCCTCGTTTTTCATTGCAGCCCAAGATTTGTTTTGTTTCGTTACCATTCCCCTAAAAAACAGTGGGTTGGTAGTTCAAGAATTCTAATGCAGCGGTTGGTATGCCAAAAAGTCCATCATTGCTCTCCTGGAAGCCCAAAACTCGACCACTTTGGGGAGTTTATTTGCGAAAACCACTGGGTGCGGCACTCGAAGTGAAACCAATTAAACAGCATTTATAAAAAAAACTTTTCACATATTTAAAACTTGAGAATATTAACCCAAATCTCAGTTTTGGCTTTGGATTTTCCTAGCCCACACTTAGAGCATTTCTTAGCCGTTCACTTGGCGGGTTTTTTCCAGAAATTTTCTCTGAATTCTGTTTTCCTGGCTCGTGTGCGTTTTCCTTCGGCTGCCAAGTGAAATGGCTAACGGAATTAGCACACCGACAGCAACAGCGCCATCGCCAGCGCCAGCCATGCAATGTGCTCCTCTTCGGTATCCTTGTACCAGGATTCCGATTCTGATTCTGATTCAGATCCCGATTTCACTCTCAGGCAGAGAGGAGAGGAGTCTTCTGTTTATCCTCCTGGAGTTGTTGGCAGGGCTACTATCCCGCGGCTTGTTTATTTGTTTGTTTCACGTTGGTCGTCGCCATCCTTTACAATTTCATTCGCTGCCCCAGCTATACGTTATCTCCTCCTTCTAGCTTCTCAATCCAGCTTCCTCCTGGATCCTTTAAGGTCTTCATGCATATTTAAATGTTATGTGGCCATTGGCCAATGTGCTTTTTCCACGAGTAGGTACCCCCAAATGTTATGTGCAGATGGCATAATTGATTAGATGTGAAGTGCTTATAAGCGATGTGGCCACGGTTGGGGGTGTAATGTGTTTTAGAGTGCAAAAAAATAAGAAATAACGCGGCAATTGTCGAGAGCTATGAGGGATTAAAAGGAACAACCTTCCGGCAGTGGCCGCAGCTGCGGAGTTTGAGAATTTTTCACTGTCTGTCAGCCTGAATGGTATTTACCAGAAAATGTTCCCCCTGCTTCAACCGAAATTTTTGTTAGGGCCATGATGTGTAGAGGAATGCGGTACATTAATGATTTCCCTGGAAAAATCAAGACATTCTAAGATAAAAGTTTGGCTCTACTTGTAAAAGTTCGTAGAAAAAAGTTCTTTATTAAACTAAACTTTCAAAAGCTTCTAAAGATATGCTATTATTTGCTTAACATTATTCCACTTTAGTGTAGTGATTTGAAATATTTTTATTAATTTATATTCACCCCAATTTGTTGAAATGTATTTAATTATTTTTTTGCAATATTTTTTGCCGCCCGCTTGCTTTGAGTTTGCTTTGCATCCCGCGAACTGTTTGTCATTTGGCAGCGTGAGCGACACCAAGGACATCTGAAATGGGTTTCCAGGAGGATGTCTGTCCCATCCTGCTGCTCACCATACGAGTCGAGTGAGCGACAGGACATGGCTCCTTTTTGGTTCTTGGTCGTGGGCTTTGGGTTTTGGGGACGCATTCCACGACTGTCCAGCTTTAGTTTGAGCCGAGCTGCTTGTTATGCACGCGCTGATGAAAGACGGGCTTGCTTCGTATTTTCCCCCGTTTTTTTCCTGCCCAGCTCCCAGCTCCCACTGGCAACAACCCGTCCGTCCGTGCTGCTGATGTTTCCTGATGTTTTGTTTTGGGCCCAGCTCCGGCTCCTCAGCTCTCCCCCCTCGCTTCGGACATACAACAATGTTGGTGTGCAGTCGCTGTTGTTGGCAATCAAAAGCATGTTTGGCCAACAGCTGGCATGCGCCATTCATTCATTGTACCGAGGAGCTGTAGGACAGGCAGCAGGCGACTGCAATCATTTTTATTAATTTTACCCAAAAGGGAATTTATGTTGCCGGCCGAGCGCTTGTCCTTTCTGGTCATTAGTTATGTGGCCAACCGGAGCAGTCTCCTTTGAAATACATACTATACTGAACTTGCAGCAGTTCCTACATATATGCAGATCTCTTTTGCCACTAATTGGATATTTTAATTACATGAGGCAATAAACGAAGTCGTCGAAGTAGCTCCGAAATAGCCAAATAATCACTGCCCAAATACGCTTAGCAGAAGAAAAAAAAAACATCTAGACCAATAAAACTTGGTAGTTGGTTTACTAAGATAGCAGACAGCACTTGCATCTACTCCGAGCAATAAAAAATGTCTAAATTATTAAGCACATACAGTGGAAATATTAAGATATATGTGATAATTTATTGATGGTTGAAAATCTCCAGAAAATAAACCTTATCACCTAATAAAGCTGGCAGAAATCGTTTCAACATGTGCAGAGAGGTAGGTATTCCAGAAACAATGTTGTTGAAATTTAAATAGCCCTTCCAAAGGAAATGTCTATATTTTCCCTCAGTGATGTATGCGGCATGTAATTTGTTTGCATAATAACAGTTTGCCATCATCCGCTGTTGGCGCTTTGGCTGTTTGGCTGTTTGGCTGCTCGGATGCCACTTTTGTGGCAACAACTTTGGTGGCTGCCGCTGCCACTGCCGCCTCATCTGTCTGCATATTTCAAGAGCTGCTTGCCGCCCAACTGCCAACTGTTCAGCTGCTCGAATTCACAGGACTCACAGGCAAAAAAAAAAGGACGAAAAAATGGCATTCAGCCGAAGGAACGCCGAAGATTGATTGCCTTATGAATGCGAATGGATATGCATATGAAATGAAATCTAGAAATATAACTCGAGAATATTGCCAGCCACGAATCTGTTTATTTCATATTTGTATTCCAACCCAGGGCGTTGACATTCTGTTTTGAGAATTTTAACATACCCGCCGACAGAGGAGGAAGGACATTGTGATGCCTGAAATGTTCAAATAGCACCACCAACCCAGCGACAGCGAATGCACATTAAAAAGCAACAATAACGAGCTGGTTGGACACAAAAAAGTGTATATAAAAAAAGGAGGAACAACAACAAAACAACCGAAGCAAAGGAATGCCGAGGCAAAAGCATATTCTTTGTTGTTTGGACAAAAAATGCCGGGGAACATAGTCGTTAAAACCAAATGTGCTGATTTCCTTAGTGTTGCCGTGGCCCCACTCATCTACATGGAATAGGACATCCCCAGGACTCCTCCTCCTCCAAGCAGACGGACAGGAAAGCGATAAACTTTTTGTATGAGAATTAATTTGCGCTTTCGGCTCCCTTGTATTTTGTTATGCTTTTAGCCCTAATGGCCATAAGTGGGCATATTTCGTATATGATCTGCAGCAGGTCCTCTTCATAATCCTTGGAAGCTTTAATGTAAATTAGATTTCTGCATGTATTCATTTGTAGCATGACAGTTATGTACAGTAGTATGAGTTCTAAAAATACTGCACTCATTCTAAGTACCGGTAAGAAAAACAAAATGTACCAGTCATAAAATTTCACTTACTGTACAGTATGTCAACTGTACACTAAAAAACTGTACAGCGTTGACTACTGTAGTGTCCACACCAAAACACTGTAAAGTGCTATATAACTATGAAATACTACCCCACTCACTAATACTCAAATATGCTGCGGAAAATAAGTGTGCCTACTTCTAGAATAGGAGATTTGCCGTTTTGAATGCATTCATGTCGCAAATACTTGGAGATTCGCATAAAAATTAAACTTCTGTTAAATCTATGTAATCCCAAAGTGTTGGGAAACGCAATTCCAAATGGCAATTCCCATTGAATGCCCATCAATTGCCCGGAATTATGTTCGCACTAAACTAAAACTCGAGCGGAAATATTTACGATACCGCCGAAAAACTGCTGACTGCCGCAGTTGGCTATCTGCTCTTGTAATTGCCAATAAGTTAATATATTGACTGCTTTCCAGCTACCAAAATAAAATAAGAAAAGCGAAGCGTAGCGCGGCATTACGCTTATCGCTTTAATCGTCCCCAAAACAACAAGACCCAGAGCAGGGAAAATGTCATTCAAGTGCCATAAAAGCAAAAGTAAATAAGTAAATCAAGAGTCTCGGCCAAAAATTATCTGCAGCTTAAATAAATTTGGCGGGGAAAAAAATAAAGTTAAGTAAAGAAGCAAAACACCTGAGAGAGAAATGGCCAAAGTTCCTTGGCAGCCCATCTTTCAAATTTAATGTCTAATTTAAATGTTGTAAATACCAACTGTGTGTGTGGGCTTCTGGGAGTGCCCATTCGACTTTGTTATGCAAATGATGCCACACAGTTAACACCAAGGACCAACGGAGGCGGTGGTTGGCGTGGGCGTGGCAGGACGAAACAGAAGCATCTCCGGTCAAAGGAGCTCAGCTCTCCCGGTCCGCTCCGCTCCGCCCGCTGCTGTAAATATCATTAACGTGATTTTAAAGCCGGCTCATAAAACAGCCAAAACCGGGGATAGCCTTGCTAGCGCACTCGAGTGTCGGAAATTTGCTTTTAATTTTTGCAGCCGGCAGTTGAGGGCGTGGCTTCCCCTTCCTTCTCGTCGGTTAATGCAGCTTCTCGTGTTTTCATTTTTACAGCCCCGGCACACCACGCACCTGCCATTTATATCCTGGCGGGCTCTAAATTATGCCAGGACAAAGGATGTTTGTGGGCCACGTTACTCGCGTTTCGGCAATGCAATCTTGGTAGCAAAAGCTGGACATTGCCGGCAGCCACTGGCGGTTATGTGGAAAAGATGAGTCGTAATTNCGACAGCCTCTGGCGGTTATGTGGAAAAGATGAGTCGTAATTAATCCGCCCAAAAACCCATGATATCTACGAGCATATTTTAGTTACAAAGTTTTTACACTTACAATTGATCTAATAAAAACATCCAAGCGTTTAATCTGAATGCTCCTTTATCTGCTTATTCTTCTCTTGACAGTTTTTTATTGATTCAAAGCAAAGGAAATTTGTCGGGAAATATAAATAGACACGGTCCCGGGGAACCTCCCAAAACACTTGAGAGCAAAAAAATCAAATTATTTGTCAAGATCAAATGCACAAACAGAATCAAAGTAGTCGAAATTTGGTCGTGACATTTTCCTAATGGACGCCGAGCAGCAGAAATTAGCTTAATTTTTAATGCGGAATGTCTCGAACTCGAGGGCTTTGGATGACAAAGGCAAATCATCATCGCCCCAGCTCAGTGGATAAAGTGTCCTTAAAGATCTGAGCTGTAATACATATCAAACGCACTCAAGAAATTCAACTAATTAAATCGCTGGCGCCAAGCAAAGTCTGTCTAAAATTAGCCTAAATAAGTTAGCCCAACTAAAGTTATTCGAGAGGGGGGGACCAAATCGCGACATCAAAGCGGTGTTTCAGTTTAACTGAACATTGGAAACTTGCTGAATAATTAACCGGCAGCCTCAAATTACATTACATTGAGTGCTGCCGGTGAAAGTGTTCCACCAATCTCTCCCACCATTGTGGGCACGAATGAATATTCTCATTAAAATTACGCACAGCTGTTGACTGTTCCTGTTCCAGTTCCTGGGTTGTTTTCATTTTTTTGTCACAGAGTTGCAGAGTTCAGGGGACACAAACCAGAAGACCGGGGACACTGGCTAGCCTCTTAATTTGGCCAACAAACAAAACGGTTTTACGCCATTGTAATGGCCACAAAATTTAACTGGCGGAAATGCTGTTGAAGTGCAAAACGTGACTCCTCGGACTCGAAAATTTAATGTTTTATGGCAACAAGGACGCACAGCCATGGCAACGGCATTTGAATGCAAACTTTTCTCATATTTCATTTGCTTCTAATTAACTTAATTTACTTGAGCTGGCCAAGGCAAAACGAGATTCCTGTTGCCATTCCTGTTGCCATTCCATTCCTTTCCATATGTGAGTGCGCCGAGTGGATGTAACAAAAGTAACAAGTTCTGTCGGTTCAATTATGGCCAGAGCCAGGGAAACAAACTTGTTGGCCAAGTTAATTATCCTAATACGCAAAATAGGTGAATTATGAAACGTTTTATTACCAACAACAGGGAGAAGAAACATGTGGATGCGGAGATTCTTGGAATAACACTTTGTGTGCGGTTTAAACCATATTTGAATGGAGCGTTGTTTTGGGGTTTTGAAATGATTTACTCAAGTTTGTTTTACTTGATTTTCCTCTTTGGCTTTAGCTCGCTAAGCCGCTTAGTGCTTATACATATCAATTAAAAATCTGCAATCAAAATGCAACTTTTGTTCGTCAGATTTCTTTGGAAAATTGATACTGATACCCCATGGCCCACGAGCAATCGAGTTGTATTCAATTTGGTTAATGCGCTTTTCAGCTTAAACGCAATTATATTCAATTTGTCAGAAATATTACGTGCAATCCCGATAAAGCCAATAAAAAGTGACAAAGGGGAGGGCATTTTAAGGGGCAGGGCGTGACCCACATAACCCTGCTAGTGGTCAGCCCATCTTGCCGGGGCCCCGCCTCTATCTGCCACAAATAAATAAACAATGCGAACAAAAGAAATCCAATAACAAATTTTTAAACAAGTGTTAACGCTACCTGAGCCCCGTCATCGTCGTCGATGGGAAATGGGAAAAACAACAGCATAAACAATACGAAAAACGAGTGGGAAATGTGTGTGGAAATGTGTATGGAAATGGGAAAATGCAAGTACATAAAGTGACCGGGAAGCCAGGGATAAGCCTTCCCCCCCCTACCCACCTCCCGGCGCGGTGGGTTGGATTTTTCAGCGTCCACTGTCCAGGAACCCGTGTCCTGCCCTGAACCTGGGTATTGTGGTCGGCTCTGCGTTTCTCCCATGGCGTTAAGTGCTATGCCAAAAAATATGCAAACAAAAGCCTGCCACACAGCCGCACGGCCACAGAGTTTTACTGTTGTCTGTTTTCCAGAGTGCGTGGAAAAATATTTGACCACCCGGGCAACGTGGCCATAAATACTGTGTGTCGAAGTGCTAAAATATCGGGGTAAATAAACTGCTTGGCTGCTCTCCCTCAAAACTCAATGAAAGGGAATATATTTAAATAAACGTCAAAGGTGCACAAGGAAATGTTAAATAGGGGCAAAACAATATGGGTTGCATTTCCTCAGGGGAGAAATAAATTGAGCAATGACTCTCTACAATTTTCCTTTTTTGTTTCTCTTTAAAATCAATTTAACAATGAGCTTTTTTTAAGGCAATAAATACCACCAAAAGACCCATAAATTGTTCTCAAATTATTTGAGAATAATAATTTTTAACCTTTGAGAATCGGCATTTAAAACCACTTCACCGGCAAGTCAAAAAAGCCTCTGCGAGTTTCTGCAACATTTATTTCGTGCACTTCACAGTTTCCCGCATTCTTCTTTCTGAATTAATGGAAACAAATTTATGACTTTTCCTGCATTTCCCTGCGCTGTCATTTCAATTTGGCTCGCTTCTCCTTCGATTTTTGGTAAAAACCTTTTCGGCTAATTAGTTGCAGCAAAAGTTTTTGTTTTGTTGCAATAAGAAATCGGCAATGCCGTCAGACACTTCAGACGCCTCGTAAAATTAATTTAGGTGACAAAACAAAAGAAATGGCAAAACGCTGGCAATAACAATTTGATTTAGCGGCCAAGAGCTGCCAAAGTCATTAAATTTAGAAAAAAGATATCGCCACACACAGACACACACTGAGGGTTGTGTGTGTGGCACAAAAAAGTCTGGGCAACAAAAATAATTGTGCCATTCCCATAAAAAAATAGAGAAACAAAACAACAAAAAATTAAAAACCAAGTGGGAAAAAAATTGAAGGCGAAAACGCGCGAAATTTATGGGGCATCTTTGCGCAGTAACACGCACGCATATAACGAGCTATAACCAGGACTTCTCCAGGACATCCCCACACACACACACACATGGAGAGACGAGAGACAGCGGGGAGAAAGTGCTTCCAACAGTACTTTGTTTTAGTTTTAGGGCACAATGGCCGCCATTGCCATAGCAGGCCACACTTCAGTCAATAAAACGCAGGCAACAACATAAAATGAATGGAACAATGGCGCCAGCAGGAGCGAAAATGATGGGAAAATATAGGAGGAGGGGTCTGGGGGCTGAAAGGGGCTTTCCCCCCTTCGAAAAGCTAAGCCTAGGCTCTGGTCGGGATAACCCCAAAAACCCCAATCACGCCATCCCATCCATATTCGATTCCCGACCCGCTCGGCGAGCCGACCCCTTAAAGTTTGACCAAGAAACTTTTGTGTTCAGTTTTCTATCTGTATCTGCACTTAGTTGCAGCTAATGGCTGAATCGGGGGAGGATGGGGGGTCGAGGGAGGCATGTGGGGAGGCGTTTGGCCAGAATCAATCATCAAGTTTAAACGCATTACACAGAGCGTTAAGCGATAAGCAGCTTTGTTGCATTTGCTGGACCAACCTGACCTGCTTCTTCCTGTTGCAAGCAGATATTTCCAAGACTTTGCCCTGCACACACAAAAGCGTTTTGCTCCTCATCATCAACTCAAGCAATTTTATTGTTCTGCACTGAGGGAAAATCAAAGTTTCTAAGAAGATAAAAGAATCCCATAGCAAGGTGCTAAATAGTGACATTCACTCCTTCAAAATATACAAATATACATTATCATACCTTACAGCGCTTATTTAATCTCATTTCCTAATATCACAAATAATTGCGATCAAAGGTGTTGCAAGTCTTACACCCTACCAGTGTTGCTTAAAATTTTCTCTCTGTGTGTCTGGAAAATCCCCCCGAAAAAAGGATACAGCAAAGAAAACTAAAGCAATAATACGCTTGCCTTGGCTCGTCGTCTGCCCTCAGTCGCTTATATTGTATCGCCGGTGATATATATATAGAGTGTACGTATACTATTTCTCCGGCAGGATTTACGATGCCAGCAGCAGGAAATCAGCAGAAAAGCAGCAGCAGCAGCAGCAGCGGC
Organism: Drosophila ironensis; assembly: GCA_021223825.1. Classification (NCBI taxonomy): domain Eukaryota; kingdom Metazoa; phylum Arthropoda; class Insecta; order Diptera; family Drosophilidae; genus Drosophila; species Drosophila ironensis. The sequence goes on from JAJJHQ010010226.1 coordinate 2,218,114, forward strand.
AGCAGGATTGTCTCTATTTTCAAGTTGCAGTCCGAAGAAGAAAAGTGCTCGATTGGAACCATATCAAAGGAATGAGAGTTTATGGAGGGATTTTTTTCGATGCTGAAATTGAGCTGCAATAGAGACAGGTGCAATGCTATTACAGCACCGAAAATAAAAAGATCGGTCATCAATTTGAATGTCCTGTGTCCTCCGCAAACTTTGGATTCCCCTTAATTATAACATAGTCTCACACAATTTGGGCTTTGCAAATTTAGTGCGAATATTATCCGCTGAGAATCTAATTGGACATTGGGAATCCATAAAATAGAATTCAATGCGTTGCCGGGGCCAGTGAAATTGGAGTGGTGTTTCCCTGTCTCTGTGCGGCAACAAAACTATTTATTTAGTTGGTCATTTTGTTGTTATTTGTACATGTAATAGAGCCACACAGACGCACGCCAACATAAAGTGTAATATATATACAGTATATACTGCCCCGGCTACAGGGTTTCATGGAATCCCAAACTATTTCTAAGCGCATTCCTTTCCTCGTATCGCGGGCATTTTTTTTTCTGCTCTGTCACCAGAGAGACGCACATCCGGTCAGATCTATAAATTTCCTGTAACCAGGAAGGGCAGCAGGGGGCGGCAAGTGGGCGGGCATTTATTTATTGTTGGCGCTAACTCGGCAGCCCAAAAAGTGTGGGGAGCCCAAAAGGAAAACAATGAAAAAGAAATACGAAAAATGATATAAAAATGTTAGTGGGCCATGGTTCTGACAGCCGATAGAGCTTTCTATGCGTGAAACACGAAACACTAAGAGAAAATCTAAATGAAATGTTAACATCTATAAACCACGGGATCCAGAAAACTTAAAGATTTAACATTGATGCAAAAAGAGAGGTCACATAATATATACGCAGCTTGAGCTAAGCTTACCTGGTCACATTAAAAATAAGCAGCGGGGTTTAACACCTAAAAAACAAGAAATACAGAAAAATTATAGATTATTTTCATGTTACGAGGCAATTACAGAACTATAAAAGTGCAACCTGGTTCATAAATCTATATATAAATCTTTAAATAAAATTTATTAATTTACATTAACTAAAATAGTCGCAGGAATTTAAAATTTAGGAAAAAAGAAAGGTCACATTACGTATACGCAGCTTGTGCTAAGCTTACACGGTCACATTACGTATACGCAGGGTAGGCCAAGATCACACCGCCTTTAATTGTAAATAACTATCAGATCTTTATCATTTTTATTGTTAAAAAAATGTAAAATGGTACAGTAAAAGATTGTAGAGTGATCTATCTACTAAAATCTCCAAGAACTTATCGTTCATATGGAAAGATAGGCAAAGTAAAGGACGTACTGCTGATTCTAATAAAAATAAATGTTTGCTGGGACAAACCTTTTTTTTACAGTTTTTATATCTACAAAAATATGTAAAATGATTACAATTTTTGGCTTGCGATTTTGTTTTCAGTGTCCTGGGGCGAGTGTGGCCATAACGATTATTGAAAAGAGAAAAGAGCAAAATAAAAACGAAACGACACGAAACGGAGCCAAATGAACGAACGCAGTGCTGCGAGGCGGATATCAAAGTGCGATTTATTTTTATTAGTTCCGGATGTCAATGTGCGGGAAATTGAGAAATTAGAAAATATTATACAAGTCCTTTGGCTTGTTAACGCTCACCTAAATGCCCTCCCCCCCTAACGTTCGTGTGCACTATAAATTTATGACTGGGCTCCCTTGGCCTGGGTTTTCATTTTACGAGTGTACTCGTATTTTGTTTAATGTCCGGTTTTATGTACCTTAATATTTGACTAGGTCACGCCTGTGCGATTAGCCGGCACTGGTTGGTGTGGGCCAACTAATTGTGATTGCGTTAATTGGCACACATTTGTTGTGCGTTTGCTTCGGTTTTTTGTCACGCCTCTAATTAAAAAATAATAGATGCTGGAACTGCCATGGTAGGAGTTAATTAATTTAGTAATTGCAACAAAATATTGTTTCATTTGTTTGACATACAAATTCAATTATAAATGGAAATGCAAACAGCTGAGAGACGGGGCGAAATCTGACCACATGTGTGATAAATTGTAAATTATCCGGCATATGATTATTGAATCCTTTTATTGATAGCTTAAGGTGCACAAGTGCATAAATTTCCATTGTAACTTCCTGACTCTTACATTTCTGATTCCTTAATTCAATCAACATTTTCGCATCAAGTGCAAACCATGCATAACTTTCTTCATTTTGCATTTATCAATCGGATGGAGCGATTGTCTAATTACTTAAATGCCTGCAGGGCCAATTGAATCTGCAGTGTTTGGAATATTCATTGGGCGTCTGCATGTGGCCATTTAAGCTGCATGAGGCATTCGAAATTTATTCAAAACAATTTTATTCAAATCGCAAAAACTAATTCGGGGCACGTACGCCCTCTGTACAACACGCGTTTGCTAATAAAAACCAACGCTTGCGAATCTCGGTTGGAGGGACCCAGTAAATTTCACAATATATCGCAGTACATAGTACATGTGTTTGGTTTATAGTCGTAGGATTTAGTTTTTGCCAGCGATTCACACACCACTATGCATAGTCGACCGATTTCTATGCAAAACGTAACGAGAACATTTTCGCTCTGCGTTTGCTGCCCAGCAAATTATATTGTTTTTGCCAGAGAATTCACTGGGGGTGGTGGATGCCTTTTTCCACCCCCAATTCATTTGCCATTGGCTAAGGGCCCTTTGTTGTAATTATGTTTAATTTTATTACCATCCCACACACCCAGATAACCGAAATATATATGTGTATATTGGTATATTGTGGTGATTATTTGGGCTGTTCGTTGGGGATTTGGCTTGTTCGCTAATTGCTGGGAATATGATGGAGCCATGCCTCGCTGGGGTTTCCTCTTTGGCATTTTGGACTTGCATGTCATTTAATTTTTAACATGTTTCGGATTTTTTAAAGTGACCTTCTTCACCGCAAGCCAATTGATATGCACATATGGAAACGGCCAAAGAAATGTGGAAAACTCAACCAGTAGAGCAGCGAAAAAACCACAGACACATGCTGGTCCACTGAGCAGAGTTGCCAAACAACACAAGCTCTCGTTTTGGCCTCCTTTTTTTTTTTGTTCGGTTTTGTGTGCCTCTGCAGTAATTGAAGCAATAGAGGCCGACCACGCCCCCGTCACCTCCCCCAGCCCCCAGTGGGAAATGCTATCAATATTGGGCTGCGAACACTTTTTAAATGCCCGCCAACAGAAGCAGATACATACGAGTATGTGTGTTGCACGTTTGCCATTCTTTCTGTTTATCAATTTTCCCTGGGAAAATGGTCGGCCTATCTAAACGACAGTCGAGAAATTCGCTGTCAAGTTGACTCTCTGTGGCCCACAATTCAATGCTACTGCCAAATTGAAAATCGATTTGAATCCGCAGATCCGGCAGATTGCAAACTGAAAACCGAATACCGAACCGAACCGAACCGCCAATTAGCATGACAGAAGCTTCATTAGAGAACTCATTTCCCCGGCCAAATATATCTACTGTTGTTTTCGGAGCGTGTTTTCTTCAATAACAAAGAATAAATTTTGCATGGCTCAAAATACATAAATAAGAGAGGCGTTAAAAAGCTTTTCCATTAAATATGCATGAGAGTTGGCATAATTAAATTAGGAAAAGGGTGTGCGGCCGCGTGCCAAAACTGGTAATGTTCTAATTTACCCAAAAACTGGCAAACGTTCAATACCAAGCACGGTATTTCAGAGAGAAAATGCGCATAATTAGGTTAGGTAATATGAATATTGGTTGTAACCCTTGCGCGTAACTTAATTGCAAATGTTGTGTAAATTATATTTACCATCACGCAGGCAGCCTCAAAGAACACTGGTACTTCCAGGAAGACCCAAACCAGCGGCTTTTTTCAATTTACAACGCTTTCCCAGCACTTAAAGTGGGCCCAGGAAAAAAAGTCGGCTGCCACAAGAGCTACGGCCTCAGAAAAAGTGGGCGAAGAGCAGCAGGAATTATGACTTTCATAAAGGCAATGCGGCATCGTAAGTCAAAGAACCTGACATCAATTTCTGCTGCCGAGCTGCATGAATGGATGCACTAATAGCACTCGAAAAAGTGTCATGGAAAAATCCCAACCCACTATTTTGGCAGCCACTTGAGGGAAATTGAAGGAAACTCAAATTTTACGCGACACTTTAACAAATTTATGCCCAAAAACTTGGCTCCCGGCGGAGAAGCGTCGGAAATTAAATTGCCCAGAGCAGCAGCAGAGTCGAAGCGAAATCATTTTATGGAGAGATAATATAGCTTTGCAAATCTATTGTTTGTCCAAAAACCCAGCGCATTTGTCAGCTGTCCCCGCTGCATTTTCAGGAGGAGTCGCAACTCCACAGCCGGGGGGTTGTGTGTCGCCATTCGACAACAAACCGAATGAAAACAAACACCAGCCAAGAGCCTGCACTGGGCGAAACACTTGAAGAGTTGCTGGGAAGCATTAAATGCATGAATGCATTCAAAACGACAAATGAATCACTCATTCTGGGTTGCACAAGCTTTTTGTTTCATCACAGTATATTTGCTATGCTATTTTCTTCCGGCCTATAGAGTATAAGGTACAGTAAAGAATGAGTGCAGTACACTACTGTAAAGATCTGTCATGCTACAAATAAGTACATTCATGCAGAAGTCTAGATTAAAGGCATATTGTCAAAAAATGTCCAATAAAAATATTGCATCCAGCAATGAAAAAAGCCAATGAAATGGGGGTTCAAAGGGTTAATGCATTTTATTTCGAGTGCAGGCAAACTAGCAAAAGGATCGAGCTTGAGGGAGAAATGTTTCCAAATAAAATGGTCGCAATGTGCCGGAAGGAAGCCAACTCAGCTCCGACTCCGCTCCAACTCCGCTTCGAATTCGGCTCCGTCTGTTTTTCAGACACAGCTCACTCACTCACTCACTCAGTCCGTCCGTCCGTCCGGGAAAGTCTCTCCGGGGAAATGCATTAAAGTAAGCACTGCTTCAAGATGTGCCTTTCTAATCTCAACGCGGAGATGTCTGTGCAGCATTTGTATGCAATTTGCGTTTCGTTGTCGCCGCCGTTTGTTTCGCTTTGCACTTTCAGCTTTTGGCTCGGTCACTGTCCGACATTATTTTTGCACTCTGAATGCATAATTCGCATAATCCCATCAAGCGATAAGCTGGCAAATCAGAGAGCGTCTTTATTTGCTGCAGATAATAATGATAAGCCCGGAATAAATGTTGTTTAAAATAAGGCTAAGGTATGCTTGGTATTTCCACTCTTTAATTGCACTTTTAATGGCTGGTAATGCTTTCAATCAACACAAAAGCACAAATTTGAGCCGGTTAAATATTTATTCAACTTTGAAAGCCAAACTTCAGTGGGCACTTGCCCGGGCAAACAGCAAATGAAGCTAATTTAAAATCAATTGCGAACAATAGGCGGATTTCAAACCACAAAACAGACGCCCGGCCCACACTTTCCTTCCACTAAATTGGTTAACCATTGTTTGGGCCATGTCCTGTTCTTTGGTCCTCGGGCCACCGACCAACATCAACATCATCTCTCCCACATCTACACAAGTGGCATCCTGGAGGAAGCAGGGGGGAAATGGGGAGCTGTGGAAATGGGAAATGGGAAATGAGAGATGGGGACCAGAATGATTATGACTGGCATAACACCGGAAAAGCCAGAGCCTCGCTTCTGCTCTTGCTCCCACTCGGTGTTTATGTAAAAACAATTTCTGACTTTCGGGCCTCCGGGGTCGTAAGTGACGAAATATCAGAACCCAAAAAGGGGTTGTCAGGACACTCGTTTCACTGTCACAGGGTGCACATCTAATGAGAGGGAGTTGCAGGAGCAGGGAGCAGCTTAGCTTAGTGTCGGGTCATTGAGATGGGAACCCATTCAACTGTCGTTTACGTGAACGGGATGCGACCGATGCACTGCGAGCTTTGACTCATGTTTTGCTAGAGCCTTCTTGAATGATGGTTCCCCATTAAGGAAGCTTTAATTTGCTTGTAATCTGCAGCTTTAAAGGATTATAGTTACCCTTGAAAACCTTTCTTAAAACCGCTTTGAATAGTGTTTTACTGAGTTGTATTTCAACCCCAAAAAAGATTCACAGTGTGTCTGCTGCTGGTGCTGATAGACACCCGGGATGAGCTTCAAATCGAGCGTGAATTCTTTTTTGGCTCCTGCTGCCTGCTGCCTGCCCTGCCTGCCTGTTGGCGTTGAGTTTTCTCCTCTCGAAACAAAGCGAGCGAAAATGTCAGATAAATTTTTCAAGGGGCGTGTACTCGATTTCCCCGCAGTTCAGCTGGCAGTCATTCAAACTTCAGCAGCAGATCCACCGCCACTATTATACATATAGCTCCTTTATATTTTTATCCGAGTACCATAGTTATGTGGCACTGTGTGTGCGCTTGCTTTAATTAAGATGCCTGCAGAAAACAAGCGTTGATGCATCCAATTAGACGTAGTTACAATTAAACAAACACGCAGCACAAAAGGCATTTGTCAGCTGCAAATAGCAGTTACAATAAAATATGCAATTATATTGTGTAAAGTCTGGGGAAGGAGCAGCAGCTTTTGCCTTGCCAAGCCAAGCTAAAATGTTGAGACATTTACCACAAAAATTTGCCAGATATCTCTGGGACTTCGGAAACGTACTACAATTTTACACCCGAATCTCAGGCAACCTCATGTCTCCAGCGTGTTGCCTTTAATTATATTTTATGGAAATGTGCAAACAATTTCCATTACCGTCGGCACATGTGTACGAGTATTTCTAAAACATAGTTTTTTATACAAATCCACATGAGCAGGTGTTGGTTTTGGCCAACTCGTTGCCAAATGCAAATTGCCAACATGAAAACTGACACGTTTTCCAATCTGACGACTCCCCATTGGTTTTGTACACAAAACAAATTATTCTATGCTTTCAAGCTGTATTTTCTAAATGTCAATCAAACAGAAGATTAGATAGTTTTTTTAAGCCACTCCATAAATCTCTTCGAGACTCCTTAATGAAACAAATTTCAATACTGACTGAATTTCTTCCGAGTTTCTCTTCCCCAAAAAAGGTTTTTAATACAATAGATGAATATTTATGGGTGGGGTAAATAGAGTTATTTTGAATGGAACGAGTATACTCTTGTCGTTCCCCAAAAAGCACACGCTTCGAACGCTCACTCGCTTGTTGGCAACAATTTTTGTGCCAAAAGTTTTTCGATTTTGCGATTTTCCGAGCTGCACAGATTGCACATTTCATTTACCTTTTGCGGCTTTCTCTGGAGAGTTGAGGCCAGCAAAACATTTTGTTATTTAATCTGGGAAGCAAAAACATTTCATTCGGAATGTTCGGCATAAAATTGAATTGCATGGCATTTGCATGGCAAAGAGTTAACTTTTTAGAGATCATTTAGGTTTGACTTTCTCGAAAAAAATCGGAAATAATATGGAAAGTCGTAAAGTATTTTCATTGAAATTTCAGTTAACAAGTAGAAACGCTGTACTAAAGACTTCTCGACAACGGGATACCATGTACCTATTCAAAATCATTTAGTTTTACCGTTTTAATAGTTTAAGTCCAATTTAAGACAGAGCAGAATTAGTTGATACGATGTCATCCGGCATTTATACTTTGAAAGACGAGGAACATTTTTGTTGACAGTTTCTTCATTATTGATAGTCTGATACTTATAAAACATAGCACATGAGTTGATATTATAATGTATAGCTCTACCCAAAAAGATGTATATCTCTAGCCCGAAGAATTCCTGAGATATAGTCAAATATTCACAAGACAAAGCAGTTTATTGATAATTACACAGGTGGAAAGGGGCGTGGGATACACTTGATCTGCGTACACATTTAACGGACCTGAAGCAAAAAGAATTACGTCTCTACCTCTTAACATCTCGGTGAACGACGTGCTTATACATACAGACGGACAGACAGACGGACAGACAGACAGACGGACATGGCTAGATCGACTTGTCTAATAGACAATGTCTATTAAAGTTGATAAAGATATATATACTTTATAGGGTTGGAAACGCTTTATTCTCCCTGTTACATACATTTGCATAAACTTTATATACCATTAGTACTTAAGGTACATGGTATAGAAGGTTTAAATTTGTGGTGCTTCATAAAAACGCGAGCTCTGGGTGTAACTTCCCAACAATTAATCAACAGCCCCAGGAGCAAAAATTTAAAGCGCAATGCCATAGAAAATTCCCGGTGTGCAACTTTTTCCTGGTATTTTCGAGTGCGTGACATGATGCAAAAAGTTGTGACAGTTGCCACCGAATGCCGTTAACGCCTCGACACTTTTGTCAAACGCAAAACTGTCGGATAACGATGACGACGCCAATAATGTTGATGCCTTTTTCGGCAAACACCCTGCGTGGCTGTTTAAAACGCTGTTTACGACTCTCGCTCCTGCCCCGAACTGTGACTCCTACTTGCGGATGAAGTGTGTTAAATTGGATTCGAGTGACAATTGACAACGGGGGCGAAAAGTTTCGTGACCCCCGACCTGCGTCCTCCTCAGCCCCCGGAAAAGTTGTCAATCAGAGGGCAAAGTTCAGGCAGGCCTCCTGCACAACAACATAATCAACAGGAGGAGCAGAGCCGAGGAGCTGGATGAGGAGCAGCTTCTGTTGACAGTCGCGATAATGATGTCAAGCGTGTTGTACTTAACAAACGCCACTTAAACGTAACGTATCTGGGGCACCACATGCCACCACCGATTAACGCCGCCTCCGAATCCGTATTCCCATCGATTCCACTTCGGATCGCTGGGGAAATTGATGCTGAAAATTGCAATTTAAACGGCGCTTTTTCACCGCTGCCGCGTCATTCACTGGGCGACTATGATTTATTATTTTAACCTGTTGCCCGTTTTTGTCCTGCTCGTTGAGTGAGTGTTCTGTAGATTGAAAATTGACATGTTCAATTAAGTGGAGACAGTGAATATGGAGAACGCTTTTTACTATCGCCAAAAAATGTAACGAAAACTAACTTTTAAAGACGCCACCCGCACTTCAAATCTGGGCATATGCATTCATGAATGGCATAAACAAAATGGTGTACGAAAAAATATAATAACACGAACAAAGTGATAAACATTTGGCAGACATTATCAAGCAGATGTTGCCACTTTGAGAAAGAAAGAAAAAATATAAAAGAACCCAAACGAAAAGCCAAGACGTGCCTGTCGAGTGCCTCAATGATTACCTGAACCTGCAACGAAATAAAACAGACCGAGTCCCAAGACCTTCAAGAACATAAAAAAGCCAAGTCAAAAAGTATGCCAAAACCCCGGAACTGGCAGCATATGTGGCTGAAGCGCAACCCCGGCGCCCATTTATTGACACAAGATTGTCAAAAGCTACCTGAAGTCCCGGGAACACGTATCTCGCCGGTGCCTTTGCTTGCCAAAACCCCCCGAAAACCGACATCAATTCAATTAAAATGGAGCACTTAATTTTATGCCAAGTTCGCCGCACTCAAAACCCAACCCCTCGGATTGGCAAATCAGAAAAGGGAAGCACAGCCGGGGAACAGCTTGCTGTTCGGGGGTTTTCCCGGTGTCCCGGTGTCCCGGTGTCCCGGCGTCGCGTCCTGGTATCCTCGATGTCCTGGAGGAGTTGGCGTGAGCTTGTGCCGTGCATGCGATATGAGTCAATAATATTGTAACAGCTGTCTGTTTCCGTTCTCCCGCTGCTCCTGTTGCTGAACTCCTCCAAGAGATGCTGCCAATTTCAAATGGAAATTTAAATGTACCCAAGGCAAGGCACAAGGTGAGCGGACTCACGCACTCACCCGAGGGTGAAAACGGGGTGGTGGTTGGGCGCCGTTCACGGTGGCAGTTGCTATGCAAAATGGCTGATAATCAAAGGCACAGTTCACTATTTGACAGTCGATTGTAGGTGGATAACGAGTGCATCGCAAAGCGACCACGTGGCGTATACTTGTTATTCAACTCGCAGCAGTTAGGCGAAATTTAATTAAAATTGCGAGTTTTCATTCCCAACTCGCACAAAGGCAATCGCAAGAGTTACCTTTAGCTTAAATTTCGCCCACATGCCGTATACTTAATATTTAACTTGTTTATATGCCAATAATAATAATATAGATTTTATTTTGCATTTAATCCCTCAGAAAAGACCATAAAGAATCCCTCTGTTCATTATTTTTTAATAGTTTCAATAAAACTTGAAATTTAATGAAACTAATACATCACAGCCCACATGGCGTATACTAAATATTTGCTCTGGTGCCTAAATCCTTGTTTTACTCACTTTGTGATAGCCAAATAAAACGCTTTTCAATTAAATTACCACCAAAGGGGCCCACACTGAGTGTTTGCCCTTTTTTTTCCACCAAGCAACTATTCAAAAAATGTGAAATCAGTTTATTATTTAACTCGTTTGCCTTTGCAGGGCAATCAATAACAGACAACGTGAAAAAATGGGGCAATCAGTTTATTAAATACTTTAATTATTTTCGCATTTGCAACAGAGGTCGCATTTTTGCTTCCGCTTTTGGTGTCCGGCGGCAAACACCGAAAGCCAAACGCCATTTTGTGGCACAAACACACAGCGCACTCAACACAACACAACACAACACAACGCAACACACAACACAACACAACACCAGACAGAAGGAGATAAAACTGCGCAGAGACAGAAACATTTGGATAGTATATGAAAAAACCATTTAACTTTGTGCACTCGCAGGCAAAAAAAAGGAAAGCGACCCAGACAAACATAAAACAAAGACAAACACTCACACATTGGCTTGACAAAATGCGAATTTCGTGCCTTGGCCGCCGGCAATTTGTTGTTGCAACACCCAGCTGGCGGGGTATACATGCTAAAGTACGTAAACTGTGCCACAGATTCGATCCATGAATTTTGATTCAGCCATCACATTACCAGATAAAGGGTATTAATCACTTGCGCAAACCTATTTTTCACTTTTTCAGCTAAATTTTGTAAGGATAATTGCAAAATTATTGTAATCGAAGCAAAAACAAATGATCTATGGGTGGCAGCATAATTTAAATTGCTGTAAAAACAAATGCTAATATTTGTAAATTTTTTAGCTAGGTATTTAATTTATTCATTGCCATAATTACCTTGTAAAAACATAGTTTTCTATAATATATGGCTGTTTAATGTTACTTAAAATCTCTTATTTTCATTGTATTATATAGAAGATGCAAAATGTTGCAAAAAGTGTTCAAATTATGAATCTTTTGCAACTATTCTTTTAAATAAACAAGCTTAAATCTTTTCAAGTACAGTTTTAAATTGAAATAAAGAGCATTTAGGTTTCGCTGTGCACTCCAAACTTTTTGCAATCTTTTTATATATTTTTTCTCGAGGCACCGTCTCTGTCGCTTTTCAGAAATTTTTTCTAAGCCACAGAAACTATTCCTTTTTGGGGGACCTCACCTTCAACCGTTTGGCAGGCAAGCAAAGGAAAACTCTGTGGAAACTCGTTGAAAAATGTGTAGTTTTGCACACAGCAATTATACGTTAAAGGTATCCCGCTTAAGATGGCCGAAAGAGCTGCGGAGAGAAAAGCATCCTGGAGGACAATTTGTATTGTGTGTGCGTTTGCACATTTCGTGGGAAAATGGGAACAGTGCGAGAAGGAAAACAGGAAGTGAGTGCAAAATGGGAGATAAATAGAGAGATAGAGCGGCAAGGCGGGGATGGCATTTCCTTTTAATTGGCTCTAATTAAAATTAAAAGCTGCACGAAATTGAATATGAGCCACAGCGCCAACCTTCTGAGGATTCTGGCAAGCTGTTATTACTTCGCCGCTGACGAGGCAGTATTTTCCCCTCCCCTCAACCACCAAACTTTCCACTTGGCCAACAGCATTTGGTGATTATTGTTGTTGCCGGCGCTGTGCTTGTATTTTTAATTGCTGTGTGTTGTGGCGCCCGTAAAGTTTTGTCGCTAATTTGTTGCCCCATTTGCACGCAGCGAGCAACTGGCAGTGTAAGTGGACGGAGAGATATATCTCTGCACCGGAAATGAACTTCCACACTCGCCCAAGTCCACACACCCACCGTAAAATCTCCGCCCGCGTTTAGTGCCAAGAAATTGAATCGAATTGACGGCGGGGTCATGTGCATAAAAGTTGACTTTAGCCTGCTCTTTCAGGGCCACGCCACCCGCCACACACTCATCGTCCCTAAAAAAGTTGCGACTACAAGTTTAATGACTTTCGGTTGGACTTGTCAGTGCGACTGTCACTGCCAGCGGGCATTGGTATTTTCGGAGCCCGAATCTCATCAGAAAAGGCAACCGCAGTCGAGACATGCGACTGTGGTGCAAGAGATTTCAGGGAAAGTGCTAGCCAGACCCGGAAACGCCTTTGCCAGCAAAGGTTCTGGCTCAAAGCGAGTGAAAATGTTACAAGTATTTAGGGGACAATAGGACAGATAAGACGGGAAAGGATCCCAAATGGAAAGGACTTTAAACCGGAAGCGGAAAACGTATGAAAAGTGGTGGTTATCAATCGAAATTTTCATAGGGTATACCTCAATTTAATGTATAAACTATCAACTATGTTGTAACCTCTGTTTAATCAAATAAATTATGGTAACTTTCTTTAACCCATTTCAATTATTCCCAGTAGTGGGAACCAGCAAAACTTTTGACAGTTTTTCCCTTTTCATTTTCAGCTGTCAACTAAAATCAAAATCAGTTCTAAATAAGTAAGAACGGTTATAGTTTTAGTGACTCGACTATAGGTACCCGGTTTTAAGTTCCCTACTGATGGTTATAGCTTTATAATAGCATTGAAATTCTGGGTGCATCAAATTTTCGAATTTTGTGCTCGTGTATGAGAAGTGCGTGGCATGTTTCTAAAGAGAAGGTTATAGGCCCAAAACATTTTTGTCATTCGCGCAGGCAGAAAAGGGCGTTTTAAGTTCCCTACTGATGGTTATAGCTTTATAATAGCATTGAAATTCTGGGTGCATCAAATTTTCGAATTTTGTGCTCGTGTATGAGAAGTGCGTGGCATGTTTCTAAAGAGAAGGTTATAGGTCCAAAACATTTTTGTCATTCGCGCAGGCAGAAAAGGGCGTAACAGGCTTATTTTCGGAACACAGATAGATATTGGCTCTACCAATATACTATCTAAATGTACCTCTAAAGCTAAAATTGTGGACTCTACAGAATTTCGTGGTTGGCGGGTGTGAGAGGGGTGCTAGGCAATTTTTAAAACAAACTTATGCTGAACTGGTATCACACAATTCTGAATATGTAATTAGTTTTTCTCAATCTATTACAGTTTTAAAATATCTAGCCGTTCATTCGGATATACTGGCAGACGGAGAGACGGACGGACGGGCGGACAGACGGACACGGCTAATTCGACTCGGCTGTTAATGCAGATCAAGAATATTTATACTTTATGGGGTCGAAAAGGCTTCCTTCTCCCTGTTACATAAATTCGTATGAATTCAACATACCCATGTTGTTTTTGAGAGCCGGGTATAAAAATTGTGGGATGTTTTCTTATTGGATTTAATGCTCATGTGCTGGGAAACAGTCAACCCTTTTTAAGGTATTTCATTTACATTTTTTTCTTGCGAATTATTTACCTTTTAATCAGAATTCCATCTAGACGTCTGCAACCTACGGCTGTTTGCCGGGATTAAAATCCAGTCAAACACAAAAACACAAATGAAAAGTTGAGCATACGCAGTTGAGAAAACTTTAAGCTTAAGCTGTTTATATTATTTTTCAATTTCCACCCGGACTGCACACCAAAAAAAGGGGTCAGCAAGCAAGGCAAAAAGTTTAAAACAAAAAGCGGAGCGTGTATTGTCAATGCCAATCCGAATGTCACAGTGCAGGCTGTAAAACAGAAGGTGAGCAGAAAGGCTGGGAGCGAAATGAAAAAAGCTAACCAAGCAGCAAATGCGGCAAATAGGATTAAAGCCAATCTCTTATACAGCACTCGCAGAGTCTGGGATATAGGTATTAACAAATATGTAAGCTCTTCGGGGGCGGCGGAGAAAAAAAGGTGTGTGCGACCCCGGGAAACAGTCAGAGACGTATGTTCCAGATCTGCCAGGAATTCACAGTTAACGAAGCATGAAGCGGAGTTAGAGCAGACGTTAGAAAGCAACAAAGCATAGCCCGGCCCGCCCGAGCAGCGAGCAGATAAAGGAATTCAATCGAAGCTACCAAGTTGACAGACGAGAGCGTGGCAAGTATTTCGGTGGCGGGCACGGGAAAAGCAAAACCCAATCGCAGACCAAAGTGCAAATATCGCCCGGGAAACGCTTGCTGTTTGATTTTCACACAGCCATGAGATTATCATCAGAAAACCATTAGAATTTTTATTGAATTCCGCACGCATAGAACAGCGCCTACCCGGCCACACTTTGTCCTGGCCCATCCTTCCTGCTCCTGTTTGGCCAGGATGCCGAAATAAGAAACGCTGCGGCACCGGCTGTCACCATTACGGGTTAGCGATGGTCATTAAAGGTCCTAGAGAGGATAGGGTAGTGGGAATATAGATAACCAATATGCTAAATACTCATAAAGGCAACCGTTTCTAAAGATTCTTTCCAAGATATCAGGTGAGATATAAAGATAGTTTAGCAAACGATATTTCTTTTTAACTCCACCTTTTTAGGAAACCCTAAAGTTATCTTAACCCTCCCAGATACCCAGACACGCATTTAAATATGCCCTCAAAATTTAAGACCCTTAATAATTCCATTAGAAAGATTATCTGGCATCATGATTACTCGCTTCCGCTCACGCACCCATCTCTACGGTAAGTATATTCGATGAGATACGAATGCGAGTTACCAGGAGGTTTATACGGGGCGAAACGCTTTCCATTTCCCCTTGCCAATATTGACACACGCAACACCAGGAACTTCCGAGCGGCCGCATTGAATTATGTGCCCCAGGGCAAGGGAGTAAAGTCAGAGACAGGATACGGGAGGATACGGGCGGATACGGGGCGGACACCGGAGGACATTCCGAGAGGGCTTGGGGCCCAACACTTTCACGCGCATTTTCGTTAATCATTCGGGATTAGTAGCGAAAACAAACTTCCGCCCCATGGAAGCATTGTTATTGGATTTGAATTGACTTTTGTGCCGGGCATTTCAATTAAATCCACATAGAAGGAGGCTTTGCATCGTCTGGCTGTCAGCCGCCGTCTGGTTAATCTTTTATAATTAAACTGATTTTGCCCTCGGGGTCAGAGGGATCCCTCTCAGAGTTCGGACCTTTGACTTGTTAGCATAATTACGCATTATTATCGTACATTCTCATTCCCAGTCTAATGCAAATAGATGGCCCACGTGGACACTTGCGCAATTTACTGTGCTTACATTTAAACCTAATTGTAATTTAGTTGTGCCCTCCTCAGCCAGAGGATACTACTAATAGCATACTGTACTGTGTTCACTCGATTTGAATGAACCCGCAACTGCAATGTTGCATCAACACAATCAGGCTTATTGTGTGACCCAATCCGAAGTTGTGTCATTGATTAATTGCGTTTTCTGTGGCCTGCTGGAGGATGCAATCAGATCGGACATTGTCACAAATCAGAGCCAGTCGATCCACAGATTTAATAAGACACTTATTTAACTTTGTGGAGGGTAAGAGCTGGTCCTTAAGTGCCCGAATAGAAACCGCAAATCCCTCTTGATGACGGATGGCCGCCGCCGCCACTTGCGAAATTCAATTTGTTAAAAGTTTCCCCGAAAAACACACGTCTCTATAGGTTGTCATAATTTCTGTGGCGAAAACAATTCAGATTCAGAATGCAAATTTCAATTACTCTTGTCTGAGAGGGCAAAAACAATGGACTGTGCAGACAGCAGACGACAACATTGACTTTTATGCGCTTTAAATTTGTGGAAATGTCTCTGATGGCCAATGCAAAATACCCGGCAAGTTCAATGACATCCCCAAGCCAAACACTGAAATGCAATAATTCTTGGGAAATGCTCGAGCACACAGCTCTCTCTGTGTGCATATACGAACAACAAGCTTGAGGACTTGCTTTTCGAAGAGCTCTTCTCGAATTGGCAACAAAATTACCCAGACTAATTCAAGGGGCTTTCTTACTCCCAACCAAACAAAAAAAAAACAGGGGGGGAAAATGCAAAAAAACGAATGATAAAATTGCCAAAAATGTAAGCAAAATATATAGACATCCACAGCACGTATATATATGCATAAAATTTAATCTAGTTTGGGGGAAAAGTACGCTTCAATAGAGCTTTCACTTGAGCATCGCCAGCGTTTTGCCTTGGCTCTGGCCTGGAAAATTTATTATCATACCGATATGCGTAATAACTTGGCAATAAAAATAAATCTCAGAGCAATGCTATAAATATAAAAACATCAGCACAAATGCCTTATAAATAATAATGCGTACGATGAAAATGTTTGGTTTTCAAATTCATTTCCATGGCAATCGAAGGAATGGCAAAAGTTAAAATAAACAAAAAAAAAGACCGAAAAAATTGGGGAAAAATCGGAGAAAATCTGAGGGAATAAAAGGCGGAGCAATCATCATGGACCAGTGGCCAGGAATGTTTATTGAGCGAGAATCTCCTCCAATTGAAGGCACTGAAATTTGCCGCTAATATGAATATTGTCGTGAAACGGAAATGAACAAATGTTTTGACTGCTACGCCACCGCGCCACCACCCACTCGCCCGCCCGCCCGGCCATCAGCAATGAAGCATGCGGGATTTCATAAGGAAAAAAAAATGGCATAAAAAATGAAAATGGTAAGGAGGCGAACGAATGGCGGGGTAAATGTATTTCTTGTTGATTGCCTTGGCCCTGGCGCCCCACACCCGCCTGCAGACTTTTCTCCACTTTTACGCTAGGATATTGATAGCTCCGATGGAGATGGGCTTGAGGGGGGCGTGGCACAGGACCTAGGGCAGCGGAACTTCAATTTCATTTGATGCAGAAAAATTGCTGGCAATACGTAAGTGCTCAATGGTAAATGAAATAAATAAACGCTTCGATGCGTATTTTGGATGCTCCAGTATCCCCGAAGACAGACACCAGAGCATTTCTCATTTTTTCCATTTCGTTTATGCAGCTTTTGTTTCCATTTCGGCAATTTGTTCGGAAAATATTGAAAACAACGAGACACGCTGTAGTCGAGATTTCTCGACCACGAAATACCATGTACATATTTTCATTATCAACTAGTTTTACCGTTTAAATATTTTAACTGCATGTATGGGATGTCATCCGGCATTGACACTGAGAAGGGATGTGAACATTTTTATTGGCCGTATCTTGATTGTTTATCGTCCGATCGGTATAAAACTTGGCACGTGGCGAGATATTACAATTTTTAGCCGTAACCAAAGAGATATTTATCTCTTTGTGCAACCACTTCTAAGATAAAAACCAATCTGCATAAGAAAATATAGTTTTTAAAGATTTCAAAACGCACCGAAATTTAAAAGAATTATGTCTCTAGCTACTACCATCTCTGAGATATTGTCACTATATGGACGAAAATACAGTTGTATGCACATTGCGAAGGCGGTAACAGACGGACGGACAAACGTACATGGCTAGAATGACTCGATTCCCTGTTACATACATTTGCTTAAAGTTAATATACCTTTTGTACCTTAAGGTATAAAAATAAAATAGCAGAGGCCAAAGCGAACTGCTTCGATTATAGTGTTACAAATTCGGTAAGCCTCATACTCGTATTTCAAAGTAAACAGACAAATGCAATTGCTAACTAGCTAAACAAGATTCATTTCATTTTGAGGTAAACATGTTGACTAATGGTAGCATTTTCAACACATCGCACAGCAAGAATTATCTAAGATAATGCAAAATTTTTGGCCCATAACTAAGCTGTCAGGACTGCAGAAGCAGCAGGAGCAGCAGCAGCCGCAGCAGCAGGAGCAGCAGCTACAAAAGCAAAAACAAGGACACAAAACACATGTCATCACACGCACAGATTGAGCAGATTTAACAAGCGACGACATAATGACACTCCCCACTTCCCAGCCGTCCGCCTGCTCGCACGTTTACAAAATATACACAAGTAAATATACTATACAGGCAAAATATTGTTTGCATAGCTAGTGTTTAGAAGGGGGAATTCGAGTAGAGCCGTTTGCGTGTCACATGTGCTCTTCAGCTCTTGAGAAATTAATTTCAAGTGGAAACATTATCCGCAGGGGCAGCAGGAGAGTAAACAAATATTCAAAATACGGGCACAGGAGTCTCAAGTCCCCCGATAAGCCCACCCGACAGGAAGATGACGTGACTGGCATTAGCTCGGCTATATCTGGGGATATACTCGTACATACGAGTATACCCCAAAGACAAACAAAGACAGGTAAGACTTGAACTGCCATAATTGAAATGTATTTCTATTATTATCGAGCTCGGGCAGTCGCAGCAGCAGTAGCAGCAGCAGCAGCATCAGCTTAATTGGCATGTTTGCTCAATAGTTTTTTCATTCTGCTCCCTCGGTAAGAATCGTATTAATTTGGCTGCACATATAGTAGTATTTCCACTAAATCTGAGTCATTTGTCAGCCCCTATACATACATCCGCACTTCATTTAATGCATATTGTATATTTGATATGCCCCCAAAGGTGTTTATTATTAGCGACACGGGAATAATGGGGCGAATGAGTAATATCCTGCCGCATTCCTCCTCATTACTCATACGCCGCGTGGCCTGCCAAACACTTTGGGCATCTTAAGAGGCCACTAAAAGGCAAAAGTCATAAAAGCAAAAAAAATGCGAAGCGGCAAGCGGAAGAAGGAAAATATATATACAAAGAATCAAGTGAAAATGCTGTCGAGTGCCAGACAAATGAAATAAACTACAGGCAGCCGCGTAAAAGGTGCAGTTTTCTGCGGGGAGGGTCGCCAAGGTTGTGGGCCAGGGCTGAAATAGCGGGGGCGGGCTAAGTAAAGCAACAATTATGGCCAACAGGCAGACACACTCGGCTTTAATACCACTTGAATGTGATGAAAAATAAGGCAAAACGAAGCCAGGAAAAGGGAATGGAACGGGGAGGCAACTTTAGTACGTCGGTGACGGATTGTTGCTAATTTATATATGTACATTTAAGTGTACAAGTATATACTCTCTGTACATGTGGCACTTGGCTGGCTGCCTTCTTATTTTTCCACATTTGTGGCAGTTTTTGAAGCGTGAAAAACGGAAGGAGCGAGAAAATAAACACTCGTTTGAGCAAATGAAACAATTTCAAACTGTGAAAACTTTGTTTTACTCTCCTAATTTATTGTGTTTAGAAGTGGTGGGGAAAACTGAATTCTTAGAGAAACTTGTAAAATTAGTTATTCATTAATCATTACTTGAAGCTGTTAATATTTTTGCAGTCATATAATAATACATCAAAATATTATATAAATAATAAGAAAACTCTCTAAAACTTGAATAAATAACTTGATGCACTATTCAATGTAATGCCAGGCCTGAAGCCGTGAAACAAATGATGGGCAGTTATTCATGTTTATTATATAGACCCCTAAACACCCCTGTTACTGCCACGCCCCTTGTTACTATATCCCCCGCATGGCCAACCTAAGGAAAACCCGCTAATCTTCTTTGCTCTATTGGGCTTTGGGTGTTGCTGGTCTGCTTGGGGCTCCTTCCTTCCTCCCATTTGAGATGCTTGTTTTTCCAGCAGCGCGCCTTGGGGAAATTAGTTTTGTGCGGTTTGCCTTGCCTCATTTCTTTGGATTTTACTACTTCCCGCCGACATCCCTCCCCTGCCACGCACACACCCAGGCTATCAACTTCATTTCCGCTTCCTGCCGCCGCGTGTGTGTGCCTCGTTTTTTACGCTTGCTTTTATTTTATGGAAATTTCTCACCATTTATTCACCGCAAGTGCGAAGCGGAAGTGTTGTACATTAATGCTATTCCTCGGCTGGGTTTTAATTTTTTCCCAGCCGATGGCTTTGCCTAATAAAATTCTATGATAAATTATCAGAAACTATTTTTTGGGGACGCCTCACACATAATTCTTTCTGAAGCCTCCGCAAAGATTTTTGGCATGAGCATTTTTTATGGCTCAAATAAGCAGGCCGCTCATTGATTTAAATTTCCGCTCATTCATCGAAAAAGGGAAAGAAATCTTCACTTATTCTTCGTACTTATTTTATTTACTTATTTTTATCGAGATAGTTTATTATTGGGCAAACATCCGCATGGAATAAAAATGTTGGTGCCATTGCCATGGGATGCTCATTTCTTTGCGCATCCACAAGCTTACCAAAAAGAAGTTTTGAAGAATTTTCTATGAAATATTTTCCGGCATTTGTTGCTGCACTCGGCCACCAACTGTCGCATGGCTGGGCACAAAAAACAACAACGGCGCAAGGATGCAGGACACAGGATGCAGGGTGGCAGGATGGCAGGGCGGCAGGCAGGGTGGCAGTTTCAACTGAAACTGAAGAAAATATTTGAAAACACGTAGCAAACATCAAACAAATTGCGGCGGAATCCTTTTAGCTAAGCTCGACGACAAACTGGGAGCTTCTGCTCGGGCTCTTCCTTCCGGTGCGCTTTTTGCGTTTATGGCAGGACTTCCGTTCTGCTCTACTCCTCTCGTCTCCTCGAAAATTAATTCAAGCAGCAAAAATGGCGCGTTGATAACTTTCTAGTTGCCGGCTTAACGATTTTTATTTACCCAATCTACTCACTGCCACACGCAGTCTGCCTTTTACACATATAAATATGTTTTTTTTTAAATTTTTTTCCCAAGTCTGAGCCATTCAGATGCTGCCAAAAAAAGCCAGTGGTTATCCCTTATGTGCAGTAAAAAGGACACATGCTGCGAGAGACAGACCTTGCGTCTGGACTTTTTTGCACACTCGCATATCCCGGGAGGTCAAGAGCTTTGCCAAAGTTCAATGTTTTCAAGTCCCTTCGACGCAAGTTAAACACCAGATAGAAGCGCTCTTTGTAAGCGAATGAACTAATTAAGTTATAGACTTTTTTCCAGGAAAGTTGCCGGATTTCCATAACTTTACAGGTTTGTTTTAAAAATTCTCTGAATTAATATTTTACTTTAGAGGGAAAATGCAGTCCCCTTCTTGGGAAGAGACAGCTTAATAAAGAGTCTCTCAATTAGGAAACACAAATTCCAGTCTCCCCCCAAAAAAAAACGATTCACATAATGAAAACATAGCCACCACACACACAGAATATAATCATTTTGGTAACCCGCAAAAAATGTCAAAGAGAAAGGAGAAGACCACACAGGAGGAAGGGAAATTTTGCTCCTGGTCAGTATGTATATATATCTTGATATCCTTATATCCTTACGTATACATTTATAGTCGTGGGAGAGGTAAATTATCCGGGAACGCTTGCCAATAACTCAGAGTGCCAGAGGAGTACGTATGGACCCAAAAAAAATTAAAATGTTTTATCCGCCGCCGAGCATCATTTACATAAAACCGATTTCTGGCAGGGCAGCGCAGCGCAGGGAGACAAAAACTTGAACTGAAAACTAAAGCAAATGGAAAACTTGCCGGCCGGCGAGGGGGAGAGGCCGGGAAATGCAGAAAATTTTAAATTAACTTTATGATGGCCGGGCCAGCGCACATATGACAAGCGGCTTAAGCGCTTACTTTCCCCCCACTTTTGCTTCGCTTATTTTCCCTACGCTCTTGATGTTGCCACTTAATTAAGGACATTGCTCCCTTGGCCCAAGGCATGCAAATGACGCGAAGGAGGGGGTGAAAAAAAAGGAAAGCTACATTTTCTATTAGCAAGCAAACAATTTTAACGCCGCAGTATAATAAAATTGCCTCCATCCAGGAGGGGGAGGGTGACATCCCAGCCCACTTGCTTATCAAGGCTGATAAAAAGCAATAACGGAAAAATACTTGCGAAGCTGCAGCGGGAAGGAGTGCGGCTGAAAATCAGGCCAAAATGGGCCAGGCAAAGTGAATTTTTCGCACACACACAGACACACACAGAGAGCGTTTAGTATGGAAATTAAATTTGCATAAATAAACGTCGACATGGGAAAGCGACAACGACAGCAGCAGCAGCAAGAGCAACAGCAAGCGCTTCGAGCAGCCAGGACAATGACAGGACAACGCCAAGGCTGGCGCAGCGAGTAGTGCGAGATATGGGGAACGCTCTCAGGCCAAGACCAAGCCAAAGAAATCTCAAATATGTGAATAAACAAAATTAAATGCAAAAGAGAAAGGGGTGAAAATGCGAAGGCCAAAACCGCAACACAGTCAAAATAAACACCAACCAAATACAATAAAATCAGCTAAGATAGTGCCAACAAAAAAACATAAAGAGAGAGAATAAAATGCTCGTTCGAGGGGAAAACAAAGTGCATATACAATTTGAATGCATTGCCATCGAGTGCATGAGAAAAGAAACCCTAGACTTTTAAAAGGACAAGTGAAACCGAACAAGTCAGGACTTCTCGACAAAGAGATACCATGTACCTATTTTCAATATCAATCAGTTTTTCGTTTACGTATTTTAACCCCAAATTTCAATTAGAAATGTATAGGATGTTCTCCGGAATTAACATTGAGAAGGGACGGTGTCCGTTTAGCAGTATCTTCATTGTTTATTGTCCGATCTTTATAAAACTTGGCACATGGCTAGATATTACAACTTTTAGGTGTAACCAAAAAGATATTTATCTATAAGTCAAACCGTTTAGAAAATATAGACCAATCTGCAGTGGAAAATATAAAAAAAATAATATAGTGACTAAAATCAAAAACGACATATTCAGCGTTTATTGTGAACGCATCTAAAACAAAAAGAATTATGGCTCTAGCTCTGTGTTCATAAATACAGACAGACAGAGAGACAGACAAACAGACAGACAGACACACGGACATGACTAGAAGATCCATTCGGCTGATCTTGATCGAGAGTTATATACCTTGTAGCGTCGGAAATGTCTCCCTCCCTCTGTTACATACATTTGCACAACCTTAATATACCATTTGTACCTTAAAGTACATGGTATAAAAGCAAAATAACATATATGTAAACGTATAAAGACAATTTAAGTTCAATCAAACTGTGAGTGTGTTAAAGAAATAAAGTTCTGCCCAATGTCACATTTTAAACAACATAAAATGATGTGAATTAAATACTGAAAAGGAATTCAATAATTGATGATTTCTTTACACACTTTTGAACAATGCCTTGGCCATGTCAACGCATTCAACAAGTCATTTTCCCCATAAATATTCATGGGTCGTAAAATGTGTAATTATAATCAGCTTTTTTGTGCCATTATACACGATGAATCAAGGCGAATAATTTGCTCAATTAATATGCCATAAACAAAAGGGGTCTTTGTCTGCGTGACAAGTCATGCACATGTGATTTTCGCCATATTCTCGTTACCGAGAAAATGGAGAAATTAAAGGCACTGGCTGGGCTTAGTTCATTATGGCAAAACAAACAAGAGGCGGGCTGCTGGCCGCAGGCCGCAGGGACACTGGCAATATAGCGCTAATTTTGCCAGGCTTAAAGTCTTCATTATTTACAATGTCGCCAAAAAATTGAGCCGACGGTTGCCGCAAACATTACTCAAGCTTAATGTTCTGCTCTGACCCCCGGAAAACCGGGCGGGGGGCGGGGAGAAACTGCAAAGTGTTGGGCTCTCCTGCGGCGCACCTTGACATATTTTCCTGGCAACGAGGGCAGCAAAGTGTGGGAACAATAAATAAACTAAGCCAGCGCCCAAAGAAGCCACACAATCTACACAGAAATCTGCAAACAAATGACAAACAGGAGCAGCAGCCAGAGAGACAACTAAACAACAAACCAAACAAAACCACTGGGCGGGCGACAACGGAAAGGACTGAAACACCAGCTCTGTGTGTGTCCTGTGCGCAATATTCCCTTTAGAGTGCGAAAAAAACACACAACCGAACAAAAACCAAATAGAAATTGGAGAGGGAAAGTGCCAAAAACCAAAAGGGGGCAAAATTTTTGGCAATTTCCACAGGCCAAATATAACAACAGACCAACTTTCACCGCAATGGAGGTGGTTCTGGTAAGCGATTTCTCTGTAACACACTTTTGCATCGAAATATAGCTAATTATAATGCCTAGAATATCTTTATCATGAGTTCTTAGAAAACCATTTTTAGTTTTATCCAAATAGCCTTTCCCTTTTGAACTCGATTTCCACGAAGCCTCTCGCTTACTATATATTGTTTTCTAGATTTGAATAAGCTTTTCCGGTTCGTGAGCCGCCCAAATGATATTCATGTAAATGACTTTTCCAGGGGGCGGGTGGTGGCCTTAGCGCCCGCAGCCCCATTTTGGTCCTTGCGCTTGTAATTGCCCCTCGACACCCAAATGCATTTTGCTGGTACACACCTGGCCGGCCAGGTGTGTGCGAGGGTATTTGTAGTAAGCGTTTAGCAAATATAACAAACAACCAGCGTGTGTAGTGTGTCGTGTGCCGTGTGTGGTGTGTGTGGCATGCAAATAGAGCAACACAATTGCTTAGATTAGTGTCCTGCTGCTTGGCTTGCCAATAATTCGCTGTATATAGTATAGTATGTAGGTTGTGCGTTTGTGTTACCGGTGGGATTAGCCAAAAGTCTGGGACAGGTGTAATTTGAAGTAGCCTTGATTCGAATCGATTCCACTTACGCTTACACACACTGCCAATCCAATTTCCTGGCCCCGAAAAGACTCAAAACAACCTCGAATGATGCACGCAGGTCTCATGTTTTATTCAGCAGCACATGTGGAAACGCTTTGAAAAGCAAACATATCAAAAATTGTGTGTATGTTTCGCATCCACAAACGACACACATGATACATACAAGTATACACACTATATAAAACATTTGCAGACTTGATTTTCCGGGTGAGAACGAATTAAAAGTGTCCGCATGCCAGATGAGTGGCAAATTTGCCAACTCATTTATGTGTTTAATTAATAATAGAGCTTTTCCACTCGCTCGCTCGCTTTTTTCGCATTATTTCCCATTTTATTTTTCAATTGTTTGCCTGCCAATTAAGGAGGGAAAAACGATTGGTAGCAGGTACAGGAAATTGTTTCCGAACATGCAAGATTAATTGCCAATTACGGGATTCTATTTTCAATGAGTTTAATGAGGTGCGAAGTGCAATTAACCTGCGTTCAAGTTTATAAGGGGAAAGCAAAGTTCAACGAATTCCTAATACTATTGTTAGCTATGTTTATCCATACCTCCCCACACTCATTCACAAACCTCGAAATCTAATGAGTATTCCGGACTTACCTGGTCCTCTGTTGCTTCCGCGGAATTAGAATTCCCAAGTAGTTTTAGCAGACAGAACATTACTTAAGCTTCATCGAGCCCGATTTTTTGGGTAAGTAAACTAATTTTTCCCTCCCCTCTCCCTTTAGGTCCCCACCAGTTCCCCTCACCAGACGTCGACCTGGGCGCTTATTTCCTGGACGGGAGCGCATCTCCAGCACCGGATCCGGCCGATCTCCCCCCCAAGAAACTACTGGAAAATGGAGGATTATTGCCACTTCTGTCATAATCTCCCGCCTTTTGGACCTGGCAGTCGCTTCCAATGCATCACCTTCCTCATCCAAGAATCTGATACATCATCTCACCTGAACCTGGAGATCCTCTGCATCAGAGAAATGCAATGCCTAGGGAGATCAAGATCGAGAGGACCACCCCCCTATGGCCTTATCTCCCCGCCTAACGGACCCGACTTGTAACTGCGCTGGAAGGGATCCAGGAAACTTCTGTATTACCTGACCCGAAGCAGTGCATCCAAGCGATCTGCTACATCGAAACGATTTTCACGCGGCTACTGATGTTTATAATTGAAACAAGGAAGAAGAGTTCCAAGCTATTAACAGGTATATCCAAACTCCTTAATCCCTGGCCTTGTTTTGTCCGTCTCTAATGTTTTTATCCCTTACGAAATTTTCTTCAGCTCAGACTCGACTGTCACCTTCGAGGCTGAAACAGAACAAGGTCAAGGAATGGCCATCCCTCAGGACCAGTCATCAACAATGAAGAAGGCCCAGTTTATGACCAGGTAAGTCCAAATACTTAGTTGTTTTCGCGGCTTGAGGATGAGCGTGGGGTGGTATGGATAAACATTGCTGAAGAGAAGTGCGCGGCATAGACAGATAGATAATGGGCTCCACCAATGTTAATTCCATATTTCGTAACTATAGAGTTAAAATTGTGGACGCCACATAATTGTTGCGGTTTGTGATTGTGCGGGGGTGGTAGCTGTACGTAAATTTGTACAAATTCAATACACCCTTGTTATTTTAAAAAACGGTGTATAAAAATAATTGATAATAAAAATAGGTACATGGTATCTCCCCGTCGAAAAATCTCGACTACAGCGTTTCTATCATACTTCTAATTATTTGCGGTTAAACAACTAGGTTATTTTGTGCTTGTGTATGCTCTTTGCCAAACAATGTACCGGCACCCTCTCAACTTTCAATTAAAATCAAATATTCCAAAGTTTCACAAGTTCAAGTGATGACTGTAAAACTACCATAATGTCAATCAAAATGCTGATGGGCCACATGTTGCCTCATGGAAAACATTGTTGCCAACTCAGTTCTTCTTCTCAGTCCGAGTGGGGAAATTTTCGAACTGAATTAAACTCTGTTAAAATACAGAAGGGGCAAGCATGGCTGAGATTTTCGAAAACCCGAAGTGGAATGTAAAGAGTGCCCCCTGTAGACCAAACTGTTAGTCGTTTTCTTTGCCACAAATGTCTCTCGGCGGTGACATGTTAATTTTCGAGGAAACTTATTACGAGTTGTCTGTGAGTGGGGGGGAAGGAAATGGCACAAGGAAACGCTAGGAGTAGGGCTTCCCTTTGATTTTCCATCAGGCATCTGGCTTTAATACTGGGCAAGAGGCTAATTCTCGGAAAATTGGATTCATCTAGCAGGGGAGCGCCAAGAACGATTACATTTTGCTGCAAAATGGAAATGGGAAGAACGATTTTTCACAAAATGCTTTAAAGCCCTGAAGAAAGACGTCAATAAATTTCAAATTAACACGCACATACAGACCCTGGAAACCTGAAGGTTGCTCACAAGCTGCACAAAATCATTTTTACCATACAATTTATTGCTTGGGGTCGGACCAGAGCTCGTCCTTTTCCTCAAATATTTGACACACACTCACTCCCCCCGGTACACAGCCAAGCTGGGCGAAAAAAGTGTTTTATAAACCTTCAATTGCTGTCAATTTATTGACAACATGTCGCCGCAACTTCCTCTCCACTCAAAACCTTGGGGCGGAAAACAGGAAAAAGAAAAGTCTTGGGACTGGGGACGGGAAAACGGAGACCAAAGACAAAAGGGCTATGACCGAAATTTGTTTGCCCCGACAGCCTCGGGCGCAAAATATGACAAAGACGACGAGGTTTTGGCCTGCGTTTATACTTTTATATTATTTTTCCGCTCTTATTTTTGTTGTTAGCCATCGGTATACTATATTCTTTTTTTTGTGCGTTTCACTTTTTTGTTTGGGCCTCTTACACAGGCAGTGTGTAAGATATGTGAACAATTTACAATAGAAATTGCTGTGTGAGCATTTGGCTGACTCGTCGTGTATGCAATCAGCGCGATTGCTAAAAGCGTCGAACGCAAACCAGGTGATACCTGAGCTTTAGAGTCAATTGAAAGGGATACGAATTCACGTTACCCTAAAAGGTTTTCGTTTTGAAGTTGTAGGCCCAAAATTATTAGGAGTTTTTAAGCCTTCTTCCTGTGAATATACACTTAAGCTTTTCGGGTTTTAAATTGTTTTCTTATACTCACAAAGTAAGGTATTTTAAAATTCTTTTTAATGACAAAACACATAGTTTCTTACAAAATTCCTAAGAGGAAATGGTTTCACATTTTGCAACCTTTGTTATCGAATAGTTGACTACATATTCTCTGCGAATCATTTTGTAAAAATCGTATATAATCCTTTATAATCCCCTTAAGCCGTATACTCTCACACTTGTAGGGCATAAGAAAAAACAAAGGCAAATGTTATATTTTACATTTCAATTGTTTTTTATGATTGCGCCCAAAAGTGCACACGTACAACGCTTGACAATTCTCGATGGTTGTCTTCGATTTTTGTTCCTTTTTTTCTCGATGTTGTTGTTGTCCCAGCCATCTGAATGTTGTTGCTGTTGTCAGCCGGTTGTCAATTTGGCTGCCGTGCGTGTAAATTGCACAGCAGCTGCTCGATTGACAATCTCGACTCATATATATGAGTGTGTGAGTGTTTTTTGTTTTTTTTTGGTACCAGAATTTTCCCAGAATGCGGGTAGCCCCGTGTACTTGTATGTGTTATCAGTATTTTCCCTGATTTTATGGGGCATTGCGACGAAATTGAAAGTGAAAAATGCTTTTCAGGTGCTTAAGTGATGAAGTGCCAATTGCCACAGCTCTCTCCCTGTGTTGCGTGCGACGGCGGCAGTGACTACGAATTTTCCTACGATTGCTCGTCCGATTCCATATTGATTTCCTGTAAATTATTATTTTTTTCTGCTCCCCCCTGCTTCCTGTTTGTGTTTTGCCGGCGAAATTTGCGTGCGTGCCATCCGCCCAAAAAAGTAGGCAACAAAATTTTACGGGTTTCGGGATATGTGGGTTAGACATGAAAATGGAACGGAATGGAGTGCCGTTAAGGTGTCCTTAAAGCTAACGCCACGATGCCACAGACAAAGCACAAATGGCTCTTTAAAGCGCATCCATCAGGGGGGATCAGATAACTACAATCTTTGCCTGCCGTAAGCCTTTTGGGAGTTGCCCGCGCACTCTGCAATTTGTCAGGCAACACTTTCATTACCGCGAACATAACTCACTTATGCCATTCAAATCAGCGGCATAAAAATGCAAATTAAACTCCGCAAAGGGCTGGGCAAAGTGTGAGGGAAGTGTAAACATTATCAAGCCGGCAATCATAAGAAATTGCAGCCAACTCCCAAACGTACAGTTGCGTCTTCTTCAGAGCCAACTACTAAATTAAGGCAAAAGGCCATAAAGCAGCGCGGCCCACAAAAGATGAAGACGAAGCAGCCAGCGAAAAAAAATCATAATAGAGTGAGGCAGAGTGGCAACAAACAATTTTACAACTTTAGGCTCGCGCTTACATAAAAATAAATTTCTTATTTACATAAAGAAACTTTTAGGTTGCCAAACAGCAAACAACAAAATACAGAAAAATAAAAGCAACAAAGGAAAAAAAACTGAAATCAAAATAAAAACCGCAAGGAAAAACTCCTCCTTTTCGGTGCTGAGGTGGCAACAAACATTAAGAGGGTAGCAGCAACATTTGCATATTCCTTATATTTGACTTTGGCCTTAATTTGTTTGCTCATGTAAGTAAGCACACACAGAGTGACTTTGCCTGTTTAACATTTCAGTTCAGTTCGCCGCAGACAAGGATGCTCCAAAAACTTTAGTTCAATTTCAGATTCAAATCAAACAAAAAACTTTGGCATATATTTGCTAATGGAATTAGTTTCTGGAACTGATTCTGAATACTTTTGGATCTTCCAAAAAATTTAAAAAGATTAAGGTACGAAAAGAGTCTAAAGTTATAGTTATTGTACCATATACCTTAAGGTACAAATGGTATATTAAGTTTGTGCAATGTATGTAACAGGGAGAAGGAAGAGTTTCCGAACTCATAAAGTATATTTATTCTTGATCTGCATCAACAGCCGAGTCGATCTAGCCTTGTCCGTCTGTCTGTCTGTCCGTCTGTATGTATGAACACGTCGTTTTCGAAGATGGTAAGAGCTAGAGGTGTAAGTCTTTTGGTTTTAGGTCCGTTATATGTGTAAGCAGGTCGAGTTTATTTCAAATTCTTGCCACGCCCCTTTGTAATTTGCATAAAACTGTATTTTCTTCGATAACTTTGACGAAATAAGAGCTAGAAACCTATTTCTTTTTGCATTAGGGCTGTTTAATTATGCAGATAATGTAATTCCCAGATTTTTTCCACGCCCCTTTCCGCCTTCATATTTGCAAAAAAATCGATATCTCCAAAATAAAAGCTAGAGACATACTTTTAAGTCCGCTGATTGCCAGACNTAATGTCATTCCCCGATTTTTTCCACGCCTCTTTCCGCCTTGATATTTGCAAAAAAAATCTATATCTCCAAAATGGCAAAAGGTAAAGACATAATTTTGGGCCCGCTAAGTCGGACAATAAGTATAGAAGATATGACCAATTAAAGTTTTACCCACCCATTCCCAAGAGAGGTACATTGTATCTCGTTGTCGAGAAATCTCGACTACAACGTTACTATTTGTTAAAAGTGAACTTGTTGGTTATAGCTTTTCCAATCCTGTTGGATTGAGGAAAAATCTATATTTCTGATCAAACAAAAAACTTGAGCATATATTGGCTATTGAAAAAGTAATTTCAATTGATTAAATGCAATTACATGAATGTTTATTTTTAATTAACATAAAAACAAAACATCGGAATGGTAATTTACATTCTTTATACTAAGTAGCGGCAAGCACTTAAAATATGAGCGCCAAAAATGTGTGGAGAATGGAAATCCACACTGCTGGTATCCAAGGCATTAGTGGTAACGATGCATTGGCATTTAGGCTTTTTGTTTTGTTTTTATTTTTTTGTTGGCGGTATTGTATTTCGCGGGAAATTTTGTATCTCCGAGTACTACTGTCTGTGTTTGTGCACGTTCGCTGGTTTGTTTGCAGGTTGATGCCTACGCCTGCTGCCATTTCAATCCCCAGTGCAGCATTTGGCCTCAGGGAAGCTGGGCGGCTGGTTTGTTGATTTGCCTACGCTGCCAGACGCAGACAAAAGTATATATTTAGACAGCAAAGCTGCGAGCTGCGAGCTGGTAACTGCGAGCTGCGCGAGGTAGGTGCCTTTTTTCACAGTCATTTGGGCACATAACAATCTTTCTTTTTTGCCCTTTGTTGCTGCCCCTCGTAGTGGCCATAAATATTCTGGCATTGTTTTGCTTTATTATTTTTATTGTTATTGTTTCCCTCTCCACAAAACCAAAACCAAAACCGAACCAAAGGCGAAACCCTGGCCAACACCTCCCTCCCCCATGGCGCGTTTTGCGTTCTTCACAATTTATGTTGATTATTTTTATGGCGCGGTCGCTTGGTGGCCAGTCATTCAGTTGGCGTATCAAAAACAGGAAAACTAAAGCCCGGCAATATGTCAATACTATGGCATATACATTTTATATTCGTATAGCATGCCGGCATAGTCTGGTGGTCTCCTGTTTGGTTTGTGTTTAACGTTTAACATGACAAATGGCCACGCCCCCTGGCTTAACGCTTAACGCTCGTGTTGTGTCAATGAAAGCCAATTTATGCCCATGCATATTTAAAATGGCCAAAACAAAGCGACAACGGGGGCGATAAAAACATGGCTGAAAAAGTTTTCCGCAAAATGCTTAGAAACAAAATATAGTAAATTCCAGGGGCAGCACTTGATAATTATTATTAAAATAATTCAATTATACAGAACGAAGGAAATGAAAGGCAAATATTGTGTTTGGTAAATGAAAGCCATAAAAGAAATTAAATAAAATAGCAAATTGTTTGTAAAAAAGAATGAAATAAAATATTTAAATTGCCATGCAATGTTAACAAAATAAATTTCACCAACAGGAGCATAATGAAACGTCTAATGGGAGTACATATTAGCTTTTAAATTTATTGACAAGCTGGTCTCCCCCATCACTTAATAAATGCGAAATATTTCATTTCACGGCAGTGCGTAAATTGCGGGGCTCTCTGCCACAATATGAAGCAAAGACAGGACTCTGCCGGGATGACACATTAGCAGGCATCCGCACACAGTTTTGAGGTTACCACCGACCCGGCAACCCAGCGCACCCACAAATTCGCAAATGTGGATGGGTGATGGCATCACGGTTGGCTGCACCCACCAACTTCCCGCTTGAGCCCCAGGACTTTCCAAGTGGCTTAGGGCAGCGCCAACCCCTCCCCATTCAGGACACCCAACCACCCAACCCAGGAGCCACTCTTTGGAGCCGTTTTCTTGAGACCTCAAAACTGGTTGGTTGGTTGGTTTGTTGGTTGTTTGGCTGCGATTCTTGGTGCGTCTGCTATTTTAGTAGCTGGCTATTAATATTTTACTTCTTTGTGCACGTTTTGTGTCCTCGATTTTGTTTGTTTGTTTGTTGGTTTTTCGTTTGTTTGCCGCCCTTTTATTGTTGTTCTTGTCGTCGTCGTCGTCATCGTCTTCGCTGCCATTAATACGCTTAACATGGGTAACATGATAAGCTAACAAGTGTGTTTGCCTAGGTCCTGGCTTGATTTTGATGTGGTTCGAGGCGGCCATGCAGGCCCTTTCACCCAATTCCGAGGGCTTAGCCTTGACTTCTCGAGCGGTTTCTCGGGATTACCCAGACTTAGTTTTGCTACCTTCCTTTTATACCCGATTCTTGAAAAGAACAAGGGTATGTTGAATTCGCACGAGTGTATGTGGCAGGGAGAAGGAAGCTTTTCCGACCCCATAAAGTTTGATCAGTATCAACAGCCGAGTCGATATAGCCTTGTCCGCCTGTCCGTCTGTCCGTCTATCCGTATGAACGCCTAGATCTTGAATACTATAATAGGTAGAACAAAAATAATTGTATATTCTAAATTGTGCGATAACAGTTCAGCACAAGTTTGTTTTAAAAATCCACTAGCTCTCCCGGCACCCCCGCAAACCGCAAAATTCTGTGGCGTCCAAAATTTTTAGTCTAGAGGCACTGAATTTGGTTAGTGCATTGATAGAGCCAATATCTATGTTTAAAAAAAATCAACTGATTACGTCCACTTTCGTCCGGGAAAATCATTAAAATGTCTCCACAGAATCATGCCTCCCTAGAATCATGCCGCGCAATCCTCATAGACGCACCTACAAAACAAATTACCAAATTTTCAGGCGGCAAGTGAGAACCGGGTATTTATAGTCGAGACCCTTGACTAGAATCGTTCTTACTTGTTATATTTACACTCTTGCGGGAGGAGGAACGCAATGAGAAGTCGATTTAGATGTACAGCCCGTCAGAAAAATAGATAAACAAGCCGGGAAATTAACCCAAAATTAACCCATCTAAAATTTTTTATTACAAAAGTGGCTATGCTCATTTCAAAGTGCAACCAATTGTACAAATGCTGAACATGAATTTTCCTATTTTAATTTTATTTTTACAATGAACGCTTTCTATTTTTTGCACCAATCCGCAATAAAATGGAGCAAATTTCGTTACCCTTTTCAATTTGGATACCCGAAATTAATTGAAGTTCATTATATCCATTACAAATCCCGTGACCGCACATGGAAAATCAATTAAAAGCGGCGTTAGATGTCCAAACACTGTTTGGATGGCCACCGCAAATCGTGGCCGCAGGAATATAAAACACAAACAAATTTATTTCCAAAACACGCGAAACAACGCAACGGAAGCCATACAAACCAAAATGTGAAACTGCAAAGGTGATTGTGTCAATATTAGGGCGTATTTTGTGGCCCCATCACCCTAAATATTAAAATGTATTTTTTGAAATACTTTGTTCCTTTTATTCTTATCCAAGCTGTGGGCAATAAAACGGAAATTTACAAGCTGCATTTGTGTACCCGGTCACAGTTGCTCTCGTTTGCCAAGGGATAATATGCACATTATAAATACACATATATGCAACGGCAAGTACTTGCGGATATGCTTGGAATAAACATATATTTATATCCAGGTACACTGGCTTGGAGGAAAAATAGGGATTATCCCCCCAGACGCAGACACAGGGCAAACAATTGCAACCAAAATGAACAAAAACGGCAAACAAAGAGCAGGACAAATTTGCATTTGATGCGCGCTTTTCCCGCCCCCAAAACGAGGAGGAAAATGCAGACCTTGGCAGTGCGGAAAACCAAATAAAACCCCTCAACGAAATACATAAAATATCGAGTGCAGATTCTGACTTCATGTGCAACCTAGAGTGCATAAAAATTGCATTCAAAATGGGGTAAAAAAAAAACAATGCAAACGTGAGCCAAGCAAAGCGGTTTCTCAACTTTAATGGAGTTCGTACTTTAACGTTTTCGATGCCATGGCAGCCTACTTTTAATTTTGCGTTGATTTTCCTGTTTTAGCTCTGAAGAATGCTTGCCAAACATGCAACTCATCAGGGAAGAGATGCGAATGATTTCCGCATCTGTGACACTCGTCAGCGTCAGCAGATGCAAGGACACCTGAGACTGACACACTTTCACTTTAAGCCAGTTTGTAAAAGCGAGAAATTCACAGGATTAAGGGCCGTAATCCAACGCCTACCACCTATCCATCCTGTGCGTGCACATCCTTGCATCCTTGCCAGCCCATAACCACCAACCCGACAGTCCACTTGTGCATCGGAGCGTTTTGCCAGCGACTTAACAACATTTTGCATTGTGCCCACTGTCATCAGCCGTTGTGCTTCGCCCTCGATTTTCCCCCGTATTTCCAACGCCTCCCGCCCTCTCCTCCGCCTTGTTGCAACATTTTCCCAGAGCAACGGCTGCCGATGTTTCCGTTTCCCATCGCTGGGGAGGAACATTTTGCGTAATCTTGTTAGATAATTACCGTGTAGGGACGCTGCGGTTGTTGCATCTGTGCGAGCCATCCAGGGTGTGTCGGCCCGGTTGGTAGGCCATTTCAATTGGCAGGCCCACCACACCTTCCTCTCCTGCAATCGGTTTCAGATACCAAACCCCAAACGACCGGGACAACTTGAAGTTTCTTGGGGCAGGAAATCTCTGGGCTTTAAATTGAATAAAAGGAAACTTAATAAACGTGCATAAAACGTAGCGAAATTTTGCATTTTACTTGCCACTCTTTGCCAGCCAATTTGGGTTGGGAAATCCCGGAAATTATCTACCAACCGGCCGGATATCCTTGGCCAAACCAATTCGCTATCAATTTGAAAGTGCTTATGTGCATTTCATAAATATCATACAATAAAATAAACGCCCCTGCAATTGCAATTCAAATTCGAATTATAGATGGCAACGGTTAAAAGCCAATAATCACCACAATTTGACTATCAACTAATTTATTTATGCAGCGCTGTATTTGTGTACATAGCCCGGCCAACAAAATAGTTTAACAGCAGTATGAACAACAAAAAATAATGCATAAATTAATATCTGCGCCGTGAGCAAAAGAAACACGCGAGTGCGTGAGAAGAAAATTGGCCCCGACTTTGTGATTGAATTGCATTTCTGCTCCATCGATTGGAAAACAATTATCACATTTAAAACAACTGAAACTGAAAAGTTGAAATTGCAAATAAGTTGTGTGTATTTGCGAGAGGTCACGCACTTAATTTGTTTATTGTTATTTTTTTTATCCTCGGCCTGCTCTGGTTCATTACGTAATACAAATTGCAATTATCTTTAATGCGCTTAAGTCGGTTCTCCATTGAACAAAAATGCTAAACGGTCGAATGTTTTAATTAGTTTTTCACTATTTTTTATTGAATATAATTTGCAGTTTGTGCGGCCTACCTTAAAGATGCATTTCCAAATATAGTTGTGGAAATTCACCGATCCCAATTGGCGGATTCGATTGCATAAATTAAACACGCAATGCCTAAATATATGTAAACACACAAAAACACTAGCATTTTTATCAACTTTTATTGTTTTGTTTGTAACTTGTTTAGCTCGGGTAACTGAGATGTTCACTAAAAATACATAAACTGTTTGCAAGTTCAATTAGTTATCAATTAGCTCGAAAATCTGTTTTGCCTCACAAAATATTTTCTTGTTCACATTTTCCAAGCGAACTGGCTTGGTCAAAGATCTTTAAGAGTTCAGTGCGCCGTGTTTATTCAATTTGCAATTTCAACTAGCCAAATGAAACTTGTTATTTGGTTACATTTACAATTTTAATAGTTTTTCAATTTTTCATTGAATTTGTATGACTTTTCCCCCCCGCCGCCGACCAGTCAAAACTTTTGACGAACAACTCGCAGGAAGCGAGAGGCAGGACGATGGATGCCGCCAGCCAGGCCGCATAAATATTTTAGATGTTGCACGCCAGAGTTTTGATGCTGCCGCAGAGCTGGGGGATGTGGGTGCGACGGCGCAGCAGCTGCTGCATTTTTCGAAGGCCTACGTAGCCAGGCTGTCCATCCAACTGGCGCTGGATTGTTAGCAGCTTTCGCTGTCCTGGTGTCCCGGTGTCCCGGCTTCTGGTGTTGCTTCTGCCTAGTTGGCCAAACTTGCCACCCGGCAACATTCAGCTGCAATGTCGAATGTTGACGCTGCTGTTGCAAAGACACTGCGGTGGCAGGGAGGTCCTGCAACAGCCAGCAGCCAGCTGCGGGTCCTTGCACAGCAACAAAATTAAATAGTTGCTCAATAGACTGATAAATATGTCTGACCTTAAAGGGTATAAGTTCATTGTTAATTGGCTTTTCTTTAGGGAAACCTTTACAAATTCCGTCTACAAATTTCAGAGAAAAATAAGCTAATTTTTCCCTGTGCGTGCACTTTGTTTTATAAATCATTTTTGTTGCTGCCACCACTGCTGTTATTGAGGTCTTGGGCATTAATTTGTTGCCTGCACCAAAAGTGCTTAATAAATATTTTAATTAAGAAGAAGCACAGCTCATGCAGGTCAAAGGACACAGCAGGGACCTGCAGGGACAAGCAGGATGTCTCCTGCTACTGCTGTGGATCAGATTGAGGGCTTAAGGTCGTGCCAAAGGATATTGAGAGGCAATATGTGCAGGACTAATGACACAGAAACTCCTGCACATACCCGCAGGGCCCCCAGCAGGTGCTTTGATGCATAAATGATTTTATATGAAAATATAAGTCCACAGGGCCTTTGGTTAATTAAAAATAAATCCATAACATGCCAGGAGACTCAACCGGAAAGTAGTAATTCTCTAAATTTAAGATTAAATCTTGAAACTTCGCAAAAAGATCTGGGGAAAAACTTTCCGACACTTTTGTGCACAGCTTAGAAAATGTTATTTTAAATTAATCAAATTTCTTGGGATAATTTTTGGCCAAACGATTAAATCTCAAAAACTAAAGTTTCCTCGTGAAGTTGGCCAAAAATTGCTGAAAGTTCAAGTCGAGTTGAAAATTGCATAAACTCATTTGTATAATGCACACGCTTCGCCATCCGATCCCCCAGCCAGAGTTTTCCCGCCCCGTCCCCGTCCTGATTTTCCAGATTTTCCTCTGTGTTTCCCGCTCATCTGCATATGCAGCGATGGCTGCGATGAAAACTATGACTCGAAAATGTGACCTGCCCTCTGTGGCAGGCAGCAGTGGCAGCAATGGGATGCGTACTAGTCGGGCCAAAAAGCCCCCCCTTTTTGGAGGGTGGAGACGTGAAAAGCATGGCCTGGCCTTGGGCGACATTTAGCACTAGCCACGTAGCATGACCCGACCCCTCCGCTTGCCCCGTCCGCCTCTTGGCCGCCAAAAAACTTACCCCAGGAACATGGCGGAGCTTAACTGTGACACATTTTACACATAATT
Organism: Drosophila ironensis; assembly: GCA_021223825.1. Lineage (NCBI taxonomy): Eukaryota > Metazoa > Arthropoda > Insecta > Diptera > Drosophilidae > Drosophila > Drosophila ironensis. The sequence goes on from JAJJHQ010010226.1 coordinate 2,255,761, forward strand.
TTCAACACCTAAATCCGCAAGTTAGTGCCAGCCATCAGATTTTCGCACACGTTAACGCAAACATAAAGCGTCGGATTTCGGATTTTCGACTGTGCCAGCGCACTAAGGACTAAAAAGAGGAAGCCGGCAAAGGATGCCACCCAGCCATCCAGCCATCCAGCTGGACCCACCAACCTGTTTTGTGCATTTTAAAGCAGCCCCAAAAGATTCTAGCCACGAATAAAAAATGGACCATGAAATGCACAACTTTTGTGCATGCGGAAACAAAGAGGGGCCCACAAAAATATAATGTAAAACTTTTCAGGTGGAGAGTTACATTTTCCCGCGCCAAAGTCTGGGAAGGGAAGGGAGCTCATGAAAGTCCAAAAACTTGGCATCTACGTTTTGAAGAACTCGAAAAGTGTCTGAAATTTGTTGGCTAAAGTGTTGAACATTAGCGCGAAAGTAAATAGCTAAAAGTCCGATTATTATTTTCAATTACATCTTAAGTTTTTCCCCCAAAACCTTTAAGGCATTCCTTTCTGCATAACTTGAGTCATGTGGAATATAAATATTCTTCAGTGCCAGCACATGGGAAATAATTCTAAATAAATACATTTTTGTGTGGCACATTAAGCGTTTGCACATTACATGCTCTCACATTTTGATTTATCAACATGGAAAGCTGAAGGCTGAGCCCCTGAACATGTGTATGCTATACTATATACGATATGTATGCTGAACACATCTGGCTGTATGATTTACATATCAAGCCGACCGTCAACTGATGTTTCTCTTGTTGCTCCCAAAGTTGTTGACCGTCCATCAAGGGGCGATGCCTTGTTTGTTGCAGGCAAAAGTTTGCAGGACGAAGCGGGGCAGGAGCATCCCGAGTCCAGGGTCCTGCTTCCCTTGGCCACTTGAAGCGGAAATTAATAAAAACACAAAAATGCAAGCATGCCTGCAAGCTGGACAAAACAACATAAAAATACAAAAGGGGAAAATTAATATGCTAAAATTCTGATGTAAGCAGGCATATGTGTGGCATGTAAATGCAAATGTTTTCGAGATGATTGAAATAAATTAACCAGAAACTTTAAGAACCCCGATTGAAGCTCTAGCCAAGCATTTCGATATGCAAACTGGAAAGCCAACTAATCAAGAAGTGTTCGTGATTTGGCATAAGTTTCCCAATGAATCAGACTTTGGTGCCACAATATTTTGCCAATCAATTGACGCTCTCCAAAAAAGGCTGAAAAAGCCCGGGACGAGACTGAAACTCTCGGTCCCAGTCGGCAATAACAAACTGTTTGTATATAAAAAGCACTTGGAATACACAAGCCTTCTGTATTCTGTATTCAGTATTTTGCCAGGCTGCCAGCCTCCACATTGAACCCGAACCCTGCCCTAACCCCTGACCCCTTGACTGGGGGTTTCGCTTGGCACAAAGATAAAATGCCCCAAAGGAGCCCGGCAACAGTTTGGAAAAGTTTTCAATAAGCTTCGGTTGCCATATCGGAGCAGTTGGGGATGCGCAGCGGAAATGCATAAACATTTATAAGAATTTCCTTTGAAAAACATGTTAAACATAATTTCATGCCCAGGGACGATGGCAACAGGATAACGCCGGAAGTGGCAAGGGAACTGTAACTGTAACAAGTGAAATCAATTGAAGTTACTTGTAAATGAATTTTCACTTTGGCCCGCACAAGTTTATTTCATTTTGGTAATGCACAAGGAATCTGATGGGCAAACTTGTCCATCGAACGTCAGCGGATATTACAAGAATATTGGACTTCTAGGAAATATTCTCAGCCCCGACAAACTTATTTTTTTTTTTTATAATTCAATATTTATTTACAATCTGTCTTGTGACAATAAGTAAATTTTATGACTAATATTTTACCTACTATTACATATAACATCTAGTTTACTTAAATTTACCTATCAGGGAGATCAAATAGAAGGCCAGCAAATAGAAGGTGGCAATACTATATGTTCGCCAGACAGCTCTACCTGGTCGGATATCGATGAATGTTCTTTTCAACGATAGATTAATGTAGTAAGCCTTGAAGTTAACATCAGGAAAACTTTTAGAAGGCTCTGCAGTTATAAATTGAGAGTTCTTGTGTCAAGTCGACCTTTTCCCCAAATTTTTAAAGTTATGGAACGTTTCGTCTTGGAGTGATACCCAACGTCTTGGAGTGTTACTTTCTTCTTTGCGAGACGAGACACGGCATCTGCGATTTTCCTCTTCTGTACATGCACGTAAGAACGTTTTTCCTCTACCTTTTCTTCGGCAGTCTTAAGACCAAGGATTTTCTTCTCTATCCAGAATGGACGTTTTTCCTCTACCTATTGTTTCGAATTTACCATGAACCACATGACTGGGGGCCATACGAAGTAGAGCGCAATTGCACCTTGGCTGAGGCCAAGAGCTGGAAGTCGTGGAAGTCTTAAGATCAGAGATTTTCTTCTCCATCCAGTTCTTGGCCTCGACCAAGATGCAACTGCGCTCTACTTCGTATGGNCCGGCTTTACCTTTATATCAATCCCCTCGAAGAGAAAATGGAAAAACTTGCTGGTGGATTACGAAGAATGGAAGAATGGCCTCCCATTCTTTGTAGTCCGCCAGAAAGTTTTTAAATTTTCGTCAAGCGAAGCGCAGTCTTCCAGGGTCTGGATGGATTTATTAAACATATTACATTGCTTCCGCTTTGGGCAGCAATCCATTTAGTGATTTTTGTTTCACTTTTATTTTATTGTTGAATTTCTAAATATTGAAATGTACTGTCTGATCTATGCGAACAGTTGCGACACAAATATTTGTAAAATATAAATATAGAAATTATTTAAATGCATTTTTATCGTACTGAGAATGTTAAAAAAAAATCAAGGAGTTTATGGTACTAATGGGTTATAGGTGTTATGGGTGCGCCCACACGTTTGGGGCGCAACACATTTTCGCCAATTGTGCGGGCGGCTGAGGTCGTAACCAGCGGATTTTTGCAGGATATATACATATTTGCTCTACCAATATAGTATTTGAATTAAGAGTCTTTGGTACTGTGGACGCCACAGAATTAACAATGCAATAAATTTTTAAAAATTCTTTAAATTCTAATGCTTGCAATTCCAGCGATTTGCCCTCAATTTGTGCATAATTTGTTTGCATTTGTTCAACCACGAATGGGCCAGGAAAATCCTGCAAACGAACACACTCAAACCCGGGGGGATTTCCCGATTTCCCGATTTCCCGTGCCTAATGTCGCCATAACTCAATGGCAAACCTATTGAATCACAGCAAATTAACATGCATATATCGGGGGGGCGATCCGGTGCTATGCGATGCGATGCGATGCTCGTGACGAGCCCACAAGGACACATGTCGGCCCCCGGCGTGGTTGTGTCCTTGCTCCGCCTCCGCTCAAACGGAACCGAGCAGGACTCTGCCTCTTGTGCCGTTTGGCATACAAAATAAGCGCAAACAAATTCGATAACAAATGGTTTGGAATCGAAACAACAACACAATGCCAGCCAGGGATATATAATATATTTATAAAGACAGAAAGTGAATGCAAAAAAAAAAAAGCGCCGAAGGACGCTGGCGAATTTAGGAACAAATGACATATTGTCATTTGGTTTGCAAGGAGAGAGAGGAGCCCAACATATGGCTCCTTCCGTTCGCGTTCTGTTTGTTTTTGCTCAACGTAAATATAAAATTTATTATCCAACAGAGCGCATAAATTAGCCAAACAAGAAATCAGAGGCAGACGTAAATTGAGACCACGACCTCTCCAACATTCCCCGCGACCCCGATCCGGAGATCGACTTGATGATGATAACAAATGAAATCAAATGAGTGGAATGTTGGATATGGCAATCCCACTGCGAATGGTTAGGGACAGGGAGCCGTATCTGAGTTCCAGGACAACCAACCACTCGCATCATCAATTGTACAGAAGCTCAATTTGTGACTTCACAATCAAATTAATGAACTAGCGTGATTGGGGGTTCATTGGAGGAACTTCAAGGAACTTGAGACACATTAAATACATTTTATAAATGGTAGTTTATTGCTTTTAAGTGAATCCAACCCTGGACTATCTCTCATAGCTGTTTCCCCCTCAAACCGCCAAATGAATATCAAACTTTCCGATTGAAATGGAAAGGCCCTGGGGCCTTTAGCACTGGGTATATTAAATTCACACTTGTAGACGCACATACATCCATAACCAAGCTAATTAGTTGCCGTGCGCTTGACATACACAAGTGCTAATTTTCCCGAAAACAGGCACACCACTCCCAGCCACTTTACTTTTCACCCCCCGCCTCCGGTTAATTAGCACACACACACTTTCGCACAGTTTTCCCGGGGATCTTTTTTGGGGTTGGGTCCTGCAGGTTCTTGGCGCAAGACCACCGCATAATGGGGCAAACAACAGCATGCAACCTGGAGGCAGCAACATGGCTTTCGATGTGTTCCGGCCACAACTTTTGCCTGGCCAAGTCGCTACCCAACCAAGGCTAAGGACTCTACGAGTATCTCTGGTCCTGTGTATGCAAAGTCCATAGGCGAAGGAAACAACAAATCCACAACAAAACCCATGGTAACATGACCAGCAGCAGCAGGCGGCAACCAGCAACCAGCAACCGTAACGAAAAGTTTTCGGCCCAAAATCCAGGCGAAAACTTTCAAGATTCACAGATTTAACAGCATTTGCGAGGTTGCAAGGTTGTCAGTTGCCACGTTTGCACTGAAAGGCTTTGGGAATGAAAGGTTATTGGGCATGGGAAATAATTATATTATCGCTACAAAATTGTAGTAAAAAACAAGCGTTTTGACAAGCAAATTTGGTTTCTAGCTCTTAATTTGTCAAAGTTTATGGGCAAATATGTACATATGTCAAAGATAATACATTTGGCCAAGTTAATGGTATAAAAACAACAAAGAAAAGATACACAGCCACGCCCGAGGCGTTGTTGCTTTTTGACCCCATTTCATCCCATGCAAATCTATATATCTCTTCCAAATATTACGAAACGTATTTAAATACCCGCAACATATAATTATATTACAGGTGAGAATTAAAATCAGCTGAAAGTTATTCCAAAACATGCTATTCTATAGGTACGATTTAATACCTATTTATATTCGCATAATAAACCTATTTCATCTCAAGAAAATCCATATTTTTGCTTCCAAATATTACAAATATTCTTCAAAAACATATTGTTAGTAACTAACATAAAAATACTCGTATATCAGATGTGGAGAATCTGACAAAAAAAGTAATAATTAAAGTCAACAAACTCAAGCCGAGATACTTTTGTATCTTGTAAACAAAAGCGAACGTAGATGGAATCCAATCGTATCCAATCGGAATCCAATTGAAAGGAATAAGAAACCAAAAGGATGACCACTTACCGTTATGCTGTTCTCAGTCCCTCCTCTCATTCGACCGACTGCGATCCACAAGCGCGAACACGCAAACACACAAGAACAAAAAGGGAAAAAAAAACACCAAAATGCGTAAAACACTTTCGCGAATTGTGCAAAAGATAATGCACTTTCAATCGAATGACGACCACCATAATGATACACACTCACTGCACTAGCGATTGGGATAACTTTTAAGCCCGATTTAAACAATTAAAGCGACGAAAAACGCGAATTTACAGAGCGCCGATCGAAGCGCGTCTTAGCTCCACCGAAAAAATGCCGCAACTGTTTGGCGGTTTTTTCATTTGCGTTCTCTTCGAAAGGTGCTTCACTCTCTTGCAGAAGCTCTCTTGAAGAAGGAATGGCTTTGCTCGCTCTTGCAAAAGGAAGCATTTCCAGAATATCGGTTTTTTGTTTATTGGCTAAAAAATACTATCTAATATCCTTTTACGGGACTTTTTCTTGGTAAATGTGTTCTTTTTTTAATTATAAAATATTAAAATATTTCAACAAATGTTTTGTGTGTTGATATCTAAATAATCAGCACGTGAAATAATAAATATCTTCTATATTCTTGTGGGATACACATCCTTAAGATGGTTTTATTTACAAGCCCCCAAGTATGTAGCTGATGAAGAAAGTAATCTTAATTTCTGGAATGTGCGTCAGGCGTTGCATCCAGACGAATTTATATGCAGACTATGCCCAGCGGAGATATTAAAATCCTTTTATTTGAACTTAATCGCGTGCAGGACGGGCGGCAGCAGTGGCCGCCAGGTGGCGCTAGTCAGTGAGCGGCAAGCCGGAAACCGGAAACGCCACTGACAGCCAAGCCTGCCGGCAAAGAAATACAAAAAAAAACAGGAACCGGGAGCCAGAAGCCAGGACCCAGGACCCAGCTGCCGCCGCGTTATCTGCATTTTGTTGATTCTGCTTCCTGTGACTCCTCTGCAGCCGCATTATGCATGAAATATTCCCTATGTTTCGTTGTTTTTGCAACAATATTTTTGAACCCGCGGGAACAAGGTGTGATAAGTCGGGGCTCGGGCGCTAAATAATGAAAGCCAGAAGAGGCTCAGATGCTCGAAGATACTTAAAGTAAACAGGAAATAGTAATAGACAGATTTTACATAGTTGCTATTTGATAAATACCCTTAAATTACAAAAACGGAAGCAATTGAAAAGCAATGAAGCGAGTGAGCCGCACAACCTTTTGGCTTGAATGCAAACGGGGGAAATGGCCGGGTCAATGGGCGCCAAAGTCAAAGGCAAATCCAAATGACCAAGTCAAAAGTCGAGCCGACAATCGTCCAAAGCTGATTAATCACTTTTGAAGGGCCCACAATTATGGGCGATACGTTGCCCGAGGAAATGCAAATGGCACATTATCCTTATACTTTAATTAATTTCTAATCCCATCTCATTGGAGGCGACTGCAATTAGATGCCCGATGATTGTCGGACGGCCGGGGATTACAAGGATATCGTCATTTGGCCCTAACATTTGTCAAACCCCAGTAGCAGCATTGGATATGAATTTGTGCATGTGAGTGCGAATTGCGGATTTGCCCGGCCATCAACTACAAATTAGATATTTGGAATTTAATCGTCAAATCTGAGTCTCGAACCGAACGAACGGAAGAGGGGGTTGGGTTGATAATTAAGCTACAGCCGGTCCAGCGATTATCCATTACTATCCGGCATTTCCATCCGTCCAAACCACAAGCTTTGAACTTTAAGTGTAATGAACTATTTGCCTAAGTTGGTAATCCGATCTTGCGGTTGCCGTAATAGTTTCGGGTTTTGGCCTGTTTTGCTGCAGAGGCAATGATTTGAAATTAAATAGGGGTGCTTTTGACTTTAACAGATTTATTGTAGCAATATGAGAAGCGGTTAGTCACTTTGGTTCTGGCAATTGTTGACTTAAATGAGAGGGTAACAAGAAACAATGTTTATTTGACAACAAGATATGATGATTTCTAGAAACTTTCATCAGCAAATTATGGATTAATTATTGATTACTGCCATTTGAATTTGAATGCAATCAACAACCTCATATTTAAGCCCCGAACTTTAAGGCCAACAAGACTTTCCATAGATTAGAAAGCATCTCTTCACCTTTTCCATCTTCGGGCTCCTCGATTGGCAACTAACAAATTGCCATTCGAGACGTAATAAATTATTTATTGAGAGAGCCAGTTGGGAAATACGTTTTGCAAAAGCAACAAAGCCGAATACGTGCGGGGAGGGGAAAATCTCCGAGAGTCTTGCATAGCTGAAATTGGCAAAATTTGCAAAATGTGTTAACTAAATGCCACGCCCAGTCCTCGAATCGGGGGCGTTCTTTGATTTGGATGTGTGTGTCTTGGAGAGGGTGCCTGGTGCGGGGTAATTTATCTGCCACAGACGCTGAACGACACGCCCCCCAAAAACGCTTTCCCGCCTCCCATCGCCTCGGTTGTCTTGAGGGCACTTTACACTCAAATTGTGTTAATTTGCATATTGGAAACTTTTGCCTAATTGAACATAATGCCACTTAATTAAAGTTAAGACAAGTTTTTGACGGTAAATGGTTTTGGTTCTGGCTCGGTCCCTCAGCCCGGCGGCGGGGGCGGGGCCGGGGGCGTGACGTCTTGGCAACTAAAAGTATGGCCAACATTTATGGCAGTTTGTTGTTGAAATTTACGGCAATTAGTTTAATATGAGCAGATTATGAGGGATGCAGGACGCCGCAGCAAGCACACAAAATCCTTTCGGTTGCGGGTGAAATTAATTTCTGGGGGCATCCCCCGAAATAAACAGGCAACCGAGAGACCAAAAACAATTAGCACTTCCAAAGCGTCCTTGGACGTGAATGTTTAATGTTTATGTTGGGCTTATGCTTGTCCGGTTGGCTAATTGTTTGTTGCTAAAATATTTGTTACAAAACTGTGGATACCCCAAATTAACAGATGGTCTTTGGGTTGTATTTAAATTAATTTCCTTTACATCTTCTGCAAGAGAAAACAAAATAGTTTTGAGGAATCTCTGGTTGATTATGGTATTTTATATATTTATTTTTGTATTTAGGGGTGAGTGTTTTTTTAATAATCATCCACGATCAATGCTGTTCCTGCCAGCAAAATCTGCTCGGCTGTTCCGGAAACATTATCCACATTTAGATGGCAAATCAGTTTATCGCGACTGCTGCGGGAGTACAAAGGCAGCCTGGGACTCGATTCACTTTTTTCCGAGGGATACAGCGAGTTTTTACCATATTTTGGGGCACTTGCAACCGCCTGACTGAGGGGGTCCTCCCTCAGTTTGTAGGTTATGTAAAAGGGGTTCGACTTGTCCGGCCCGCTTTTGGCGCCATCGATCTGGAATTGCACATAAAGTTGTTTAATTTTGCAGTTATTTTAAAGTTTTCTATTGAATTTATAGAATTTTTAGATTATTTTATAGAATTTATAGAATATTTAAGGCAGTTAATGATTATTTTTTATTTATTTAGGTAAGATCTTAGCCAGTTTTAGAATTTTTTTCTTATAAGCCTCGAAAGTTATCTTTATTTTATGTTATCAAATTGTATGTAATTTTGGGATGTTTTACTTCTATGCTTAAAAACTTTAAATTGTTTAAATTTGTAGGATCGAAATAATATATTTTTGGAATTTTCTCATTAGGAATTTATATTTGATATCCGCAAAAATGTAATAATTTTAAAAACTGCTTACTTTTCTTGAACTTTAATCGTTAAACTCACAATTTTCGACTTATAAATTCATTATACGCAATTTTTGGCGATTGGAATTATTACAGATTTCAAGGTGAAGATTTTCAAAGGCTTCAACATTTTTCAAGATTTTTCAGATTTTGATCGGGCGAACCCAAATGTTAGGGTTGTGAAATCAGCTAAGATTCCTCGAGTACAATTGACCGCTGGAGGGCGCCTTGACAAAACTAAACATATTCGTTCCAGTTTCTGCCGCTGCTGTATATCGATAGTGGCTGTAAATTATCGGCTGGTGTGTATCGATACTGTGTTGTGCGCACCGGCCATCCCTAATGTCAATCAAATGAAAACAAAAAGAGAAGCGGCGTGAAAAAATCTGCAAGAAACGGCCTGCCCGCGCACATTCGCCCATTTCGCTGGATGCTGTGAACGGCAACGAGGGACGGGGAGCAGTCAGCACAGGACACGCGATCGCCGGAGCAGGGGCAGCGGCCGCCGCAGCCGGAACTCCCAAGCTGGAGGCCCACTTTATGGCCAAAATGGGGAAGGTAAGCCACCGAAAAGGTTCCGGAGGGGCGGAGCGGGCGAAGGAGGCGCCAAGGCGGTCCAGGCCGAGCGGACAAAGAGCCAGACGCCCCGGAAAAAGAGTTTAAAAGAGCAGGATTGCAGGGAAGATGGGTGAAGATGGGGAATCAGTCAGAAAAATGGAAGTATCACAAGTCCTATGAATTGGGAGCAAAAACTCGAAAAAATGGCTCAAAAGGATAGAAACTTCATGATTTCCAGCATGAAATATCAATTGTAATTGGTATTATAACTTCGCCAAGATCCTTGAATATCATATTTCAGTTTAAATCTTATTAAATTAGAAGCCGAAAAAGGCAGACGCCCCAAAAAAGAGTTGGAGGACAAACCTGATTACAAGGAATGAGTCGAGATTGTGAAATATCACAAGTCCTATGATCTAAAAGCATTAACCGGGCAATCTTATTGCTCTCTTTCAACAGAATAAATATAAATTCTGTTAATACTTCAATTTTTCACAGCTTGTGATATAATTTATATAAACATTCTCCTAAATCCATGATTATGTTATTAGTTAAAAAATTAAATAGGAAAAACTATGTGATGTAGAACAGGATCCCCAAAAAAAAGGTATAAAGAATACAGTCATTTAGAAATACCAAGGTATCACAAACACTTTGAAAAGGGAGTGTTCCCAGAACTATCGAAAAAATCGATAATTAGATCTTTTTCTGCTTGAGATCTCAATTGTAAGTAGTAGTTCTAATACCACAGCCCTTGTAAATTGTATAGAAACATTAATGTTATTAAATGAGAGTATTAAATAACGAAATATTAAAGTATGCCAACAAAAGAGTAAGCCTCCTAGAAACCCAAGTCTTAGGCATCAAATATTCTTGGCTGCCACAAAGTTACCAACCATTTTCAATCCCTAAATTAAGAAATTCCCCAAAAATTAAGACTCACCCTTAGTGGAGCCAATTTTAGGATCACATTCGCAGAGCTCCCTTCCGCGTTTTGCAAAGCGCAAGTCTTGAGCTCCAGTTGTTCGCAGGATACTCCCGATTTCCGGGACTGCAGCAGCTTCAGGCAGGCCAGGAGATTCTCGCAGTTGAAAACCTGCGAGAGGTTAACCTCCTCGCCGAATTCCAGATGCAGTTGCTCCCGAAACCTCAACTCCGCAGCCTGGATGCGTACAATTAGGGCTCTGAGGAAGTCCACGGCGCTGCAGCTGCCGGGTCCGGGCCAGAGTTTCAACCAAACAGCAGGGATCTATCGAATTTCGGTATAAATAAACGTAAATATTAAAGGAGATGCCAGAACCCACCTGCTGCTCGGCTAGGGCCCTTAGAACACAGCCATCCACTTCCTGGGAGTCCTTCATCCATGCATGCATTTCGGAGAGCGTCTGGTGCACAGTGCGATACAAATCGCCGGCTAGTTTCAGTTCCGCCCAAACAAACAAGGCCCAGGGGGATTCCCCGACGTCCGCAGTTGATTCTTTCAAGGTTTGCATTATGCTGCAAGACCCCGCCAGCTTCCGCCAGAGATTCAACAAAGGTTTGATTTGGTGCTCCAGTTTCTGGCGATCGTTGAGGCCATCTCCTCCATTTCCCTCCTTTCCTCTGCCGGCATCCACGGACTCAGATCCCCGGCCGTAGTGCAGGCCCCTGAGCTCCCTGATCACACGTTTTGCCTGCTCGATCTCCCGTTGCTGCTGGGCCTGGTTGGCCAGGCCATACACTCCCGGCTCATCCTGATCGGGAAGCTTCTCCACGGCAGCATAGTAGTCCTGGATTTGGTTGCTTGTGGGGATGCTGAGCGACAAACCTAAAGGAGACCACCGGTTACTCAAAACGTCGGCGGAGCAAAACTGACTCAAGTAGCTGTTGAGAATCTCCAGGTCCCGCTGGTTGTTGATCCTACCGCCGTAGGCCAGGGATTCGCTCAAGCGCTGGAGCAGCAGCCAATCGAATTTCGCGGAGTTCAGCTGCTGATCCATCCACCTGAGGATCCCCAGGGCAGCTCGCAAGTCCGCTTCCCCGAACTCGTAGTATTTCGACCATCCCTGGGGTATAAACTGCCGCCTCTGCTGCAGGACAGCCGTGAGAATGAAGTAAACCAAACGCATTTTGAGGTTCTTCGGCTGGTTCCGCACACTCTGGTCCTGTTCGGCGGCGTAGTTCTGCAGCAATCGCAATACGATTTGCTTCAAACCCTTGGGCTGCTCATAGCGAACCTTCAGGCACTTGAACACCGAGGCCTCCGAGAAGCCTTCGGTGCTCTCGCAGAGCAACCACAAGCGAAAGTCCTTGGATTTCGGCATTTCCGACAGCTCGCGTTCCATTTGCGTGAGGAAATCGGGGACCAAATGCATGTTCTTGACACACAACCAATGGCCCTCCACGGCCGCCTGTCGCATTTCCGCGAGCACTCGCTTCTCGGATCCCCGGCCAATGGCCATTTCGCGGTACTTTTGGTTGGCCCACTTCCTGAGCTCGGTGGTGGGATCGTTCTCCGCCTGGCTGATCATCAGAATGGGGCGATCGCAGCTGCTTTGCTGCAGCAACTGCTCCACCGAGGGTTGGGTGGAGGCGTCCGGGGAAATGCCCAGCAAGTCGCTGCTCACCTTTCGCAGCTGCTGCAGCATGAGATCGGGTCGGAAAATCTGTGCAATCAGCACGCGCTGGAAGCTGGCGCCCAGCGGAGCTGTCGGTTTGGGAAATCCAATATACTTAACTGATTGATTACTAACAAAGATCATACTCACGCAGCACATCGTCCGCCTGGGCCTCGATGAATCCCCGCCAGATGTAGTCCTTGTCCAGTTGGAGCTTGCTTCGCAGTTCCGGGAAGAACTGCACCAGCATGGCCAGTTTAAGCTGCGCATCTTTGCTCATGCAATCGGGCAGTTGGCCCATTTGGCTCAGGAGCATGCTGCCATCGGAGCTGCCCATGAAGTTGTTGACAAACAACTCCCACTCCTTGGCATTCAACTTCTCGGGGTAGGCCTGGTGACACACCCACAAGGACAACGATAGTTGACTGTCCCGCGAAGTGGCTCTGGCCAAGTTTAGGTAGACACTGCGCACCAGCAATTCGTAGACTTTGGACTCTTCTCGTTGGTTTTTGGAAAGAGCTGCCAGGAAGAGTTCTATGTAAACCAGGGCGGACAAGTCGTAGCCCTTTGTGAGGCCAGCATAGAATCCTGCAGCCTTGGCGCACAAATCCCTCAGGCTGCTGAACTGCGAGAGGAGGGTCTCCTTGATTTGTCCACTCTGCTTCAGGGCCTCGTCAATCTGCAAACTACTCTGCTTCACTTCGTTCAGGCTGGCCAGGAGCTGCTCGTTCCGCAGGATGTCCCCTTCGGACCGCGAAAGTTGCTCCAGCAGTTTATCCTGCATCTCCATGCGCTGCTTGAGCAGATCGCCCTCCTTTTGCAGCAGCTGAATCCTCTGCTGTTCCAAGTTCGCATTCTTCAGGACAATCGCCTTGGACATCAGTTGGTCGGCCAGCCCAGCAGCGGTCACGGTGAACTTGAGCAGGTTCAGTTGACTCGCCTGCTCCGCCGGCAGGTCCAGGCGATGCGATTTGCTGATCAAAACCAACTGGAAACTCTCGTGGAGATCCACCAACTTGGATCCGACGGCCAGTTGCCTTTTGTTGAACCTCACGAAAATGTGACCCTGAAGAAGCTGCAAGATCGGCGGACGCAGCTGCTCGCAGTCGGTGATCAAAAGGGTCTTTCCAAAGCGAACTGCCAACTCAAGTTGATAGGATAACCTCTCGTTTCCGTGGGTTGTGAGCTCGCAGGATCGACCGCTTCCTTTGAGGAAAGCCATCAGCCACTCGGCTGCCGTTTGGGTGGGATCGAGGAGCAGGGGAATGGGACAGGATCCGTAGGGCAGGATGAGCATCTCCTTGAGCAGAGCGGCACTCTCGATGATCTGGGCATCGCGTGCTAGTCCCTGACTTTCCCAAATGATTTGCTGCTGCTCGGTGATAAGAGTATCCCGAAGATTAAAGTCAGCGGGCAGGTGGAAGTCCTGCGCCAAACGTTTCAGGAAAGAGCTGTGGGGAATTATTAATAGATTTGATTTAGTTCCAGAGAGGGGAAACCATCTCACCTTCTTTGTTCCAGACCCAAACCCGAAAAGTAATTGACTGCCACGGCAATCAGCAGTGTTTTGCCGTCCAGGGTTTTGTGGGCTTTTTTCAACTCCGCCAATTGATCGCTCCAGGTTGAATACTCGGCACTGAGTTTTCCCACCAGTAGCTCAGCTGCCTGCAAAGTCCCACTGGCCTCCTGGAGTTTTAGCTCCAGAACCGCAGCCTCTTGGGTGTAGGTCTGCAGTTTCGCTGATAGTTGTTTCACCCTCTTGTCCACGTCGTCCAATCCGCTGGCCAACTCTTGCATCTCATCCTCCGCGGCATTGAGGTTCTTTTGCAGCTCATTCTGTTCCCGTTCCAGGGGCTTTATGCTCTGGATCACACGGGAATACCTGACACTCGCTTGCACCCAAGCAGCCAACGGGGCAGCGGCTGCCGAGGCTCGCTTGGCGTTTTTGGAGTCGAAAGAATCTGCTTTGGCCAACAGCAATCTCTCCACAGCCTCACAGTTTTCGGGGCTAATGCGGGCAGGGTCCAACGAGCGTATGTCCTCCTTGACTCCTCTCTTGGCCAGAAAGGTTTTCATGCTGTTCCACGAGGTGTCCCGTATGCCCATCAAGCGGAGAACTCCCTCCAAAATATCCCTCACAGTCTCCGGTGGAGCTCTCAGCGATCGAATCTCGGACAAGGCCTCCGATTTGATTTGGCCAACTGCATTGCTGGCTTCCGCCAAAATGGGCTCCACCTCCGCCAGTTCCTGTTGGATTTCCTTCTGCCGGAGCTTCAATTGCTCGCTACTTTTCTGCGTCTGCTGCTTCAGCTCCAGCATGCTCGATTTTTGTTCATTGGCATTCCGCATCGTGGCCGAAATCATTTCCAGGGCGTCATTGGCCAGCTGCCGCTTTTCGCCGAGCGCCTGCTCCTGGGCAGCTGCATTCGATTTCAAAGTATCCACCAATCCGTGAGCTGCGGCCAACTTGTCCACTCCCATTTGGAGTTTGCCCAAACGCTGATCGATTTCGTTGGCCGCTTTGTGGTACATGTGGTAATAGCTGCGGATCAGTTGGTAATACCGCTGGGATGGCTGATCAGGCGGCAGTTCCTCTGAGATCTCGGAGAAGTGACTGCAAACCGGCACCTTGGACCCACCTCCGGTTTGGCTTTCATTGAGCAACTCAATAAACTGCTTGGGCATCATGGAGAGTGTTTCCCGAGACTCTCGGCGCACGTATAAAATATCCATTTGCCGATGCAAAGCAGGGTAGGTGTTGAAGTATTCCTGGACCTTAGAGCTACTGGGATCCAGGATCAAGATAAGGTGCAGATTCTCACGGGCTCCTGAAAAAAGTGTTTTTAGAAATGAACTACCAACTAGAACCTCTGCTGCACTTACGCTTCATAAAGTAAGCCCCCAAAGATTCCTGATAGCCCTCCAGCTGAGCCGCTTGCTTCAAAGTGCTGGCCACCGCTTCGATATCATCGCCAAAGAGCTCCAGAATTTCACTGCCCTCGAGGAGGGCTTCGATGGGTTTCAGGATGTCCGGAACATAGCTAATCCAGCAGTGTTCTATCAGCAAATAGCTCATCTGCTGTTCCAGGGCCGCTGTTTGCATGGCCATTTTGAGGTCGTTGTAGAATTCGGCGAGGTCGTAGGACGATGTCCCCTGTAGGGTTATCACCTTGGCCTCCTGCAGGTTGGCAGCCGTGTAAATGGCGTCCAGATGACGGCCTCCCGATTCGTCTAGGATGAGCATGTGGGCGTCCGTGCGGGAGAGGACACGGGATATTTTTGCTGTGTGCTGCAACAGCTCTTCGGTGATGGGTCCAGTGATGCAGTAGCTCTCAGTGTCTGTTTAGGGGGTTTAACATTTTACAGTTGTAACCTCAAAGAGTTATCTTTCTTGGGAGGTTTCTAACTTATGGAGAGAACAGCTATGCCTATAAAATATCTAATTTTTTTCGTTTACTTTCAGTGGATGACCCCCGAGGAGGAGGCGCGTCAAAAGTTCATGATGCGCGAGCGGGACCGGGAGCGGAAAAGGATCAAGCGCATGAACCCGGAGTACCGGCAGATGGAGCGGGAACGGGATCGGTTCCGCAAGCAGACGCCCCGGCCCAGTGTAGTTATCCAAAATCCGATTGCCCCCGACTGTCATCCTCGACCTTCCTCTTGTCTTGAAACGACACAATTACCGGTGGGCAACATGAATTTGAATTATTAATGCCTGAGCAGAAGTGAGGGAAATCTAACCACTACTTTTATAGTATGACAGTTTTCGGAGTTAGAAATATGGCTTTTTAAGAATCCCCTGGGAGTTTGCAAGGATAGGAATCGATTAGCGAAGGTTGGGGGTTGAAATGTGTCACAAAAAATATCTGAGATTAGGATTGTCAATGGACAACTTGACAGGGGATGGGAATTTTTAAATGAATCTATAAATAATAGAAAGCCTGTAAAATACGATTCCCCTTAGATACTCACTGCAAATGGTGACCTGTCGCTGGACTTCCTCCAGCCACTCGTCGTGGCTTAGACATCGCAGTTGACCCCTTGACTTGGGTGATTTTGGCGCGAAAAATACCTTCTGAAAATAAGTGATTTCTTGGTAACAATCCAATTGGAAAAATCCATCCAAACTAACATCTTTGCCGTGGTATTTGCGCATAGTTTGCTTGAGTATCGCCTCGAACTCCTGCACATGCTCTTCGCTAATCAGTCGATCCTTGAACATGCCTAGTAATTCGCAGTGGAAAGCCTGTAAAAACATACCCAAAATGCGTACACAGGGAGAAAATTATAAACAATTTGATGACTGCATAAGTTCTCTAAGAAATTTTTAATAATTTCTGAAAAATATCTTTTTTTGGAGAGAAATAGTGCCTGAAAATTTGGTTATTTTCTAAATACCTTTCCCTGAGTGCCTCGAACTTACCTCGTTAAAATCGGTGGGGGGATAGAAAACGAGGTCGTCCAGCAGCTTCATGATGCACTTGGGACTGAACTGGTAGTGCGCCTGCCTCCCACCGGTGGCTGCGAAAGTGGCCTGAAGCTGCAAAAACGAGGGGTCAAAGTCAATTAGCAGAGTCCTCGCAGGAAGATAAATCAGAAAATTGGGGGGTCGACCTGGACGTACACCAACCTTTTCGAAGCACTCCATCAGGCACTCTCCGACATGCTGCAAATTGATACCTCCTGTTGTTGTTTTACCCGCCGACCCCCGGAAATGTTCGCCCAGGAGCGGTTCCAGCCGCCGCTGCACAATTTCGAGCATATCCTGGCTGGTCGGACGCGAGACCCGCACAAACTGATTGATGGCAAAGTAGCGCGGTGCGATTTTCATGGGATTACCGCTAATGGATGCACAGATTTGCACCCCACTCACGCCAATCCACTCGAGGTTGTCGGCGTAGAAGCCATGCCGCTGCACCAGTTGGAGCAGCAGCTCCACCACCTCACAGGCACCCCAAGAGTCCAGCTGGCAGAGATCCAAGTTCTTCATGAACAGCACCAGCCTGGCTTGTTTCGGCCGGTACTCCCGGCCCTTGATGCCGCTCACGGTGACGCAATGCGTGCGTAGGTTGTGCAAAATATAGCCAGGAGTTAGCTGAGCGGAGCAATTTATGGTGACTAGTTGGTATCCAGAGTTTTCCATCACAGCTCGCTGCAGGAGCAAGGTTTTCCCGGCGCCACTGGGACCAATCAGCATGAAGGGTGGCAATCGACTGCCCTGGGTTCTCAGCAGGATTTCCAGGATGTCCAGATAGGACTTCACATAGGCGGTGACAATCAGTTGGGATCCCTTTTCGGGAGTTTCCAGTATATCCACGGGATACTGCTCCAGGGCATTTCTGCGGCTATCGTAGTGCGTCAGTTCCGCGTGATTGGGATTCGGAATGTAGATATCCGCGTGTTTTAGGAACAATTGAGCGAACTCCCGCTGGCGATCATTGGGCATGTAACCGAATAGAGCCCTCAAAGTGGCGGCTCCGTATTCCTCCAGGGACTTGGAACCATGGACTTGCAGGAGCATGGAGTGCAGGAAGTGTATCCTGTTGATGCCAGGCAGTTGGCTGTGGATTGGAGGTTGAGATCAACTTATAGATGTTGTATTTTCATGGTACCTTCCATCTTACCTCAACAAACCCTGGCTTTCCAACCAATTGACCGCATATTGAAAGTTTCCATCCACATAGTTTTGTAGCAAATCCCCGTAGTAGGGTTCCTTGGAGAGTTCGTGTTTGAGTATCTCCTTGTCGGGATAGTAGTCGTAACTTATAAGAAGCAACAGTATAATTATTCATCTATCTGAATTTAGGGATTTTACAAACCTCATATTTACGATTCCCATGCGTGATATTGTTGCCGGGGAGGCATGCCTCACATCGTCTGTTTCGAATATAAAGTTTACGTTGTTTCCAAACTGAATTCTCCAGCCAGAAGGTAAAGTCAAGAGCCTAAAATAAATGCACAAATAGAAATTTACAATATAAACAGAAGCTTAAAAGTTCGCTTGGAATTTGGGGTTACATTTTAGAAATGCTTAACCATTATTAACAATCTGTATTATTTGTAGCTGATACTTATTATAAAACTTGTATTTCAAATCTAAAATGGAAGCATTTAGTTGTTTGCGAGTCCTGCCCCGAGTTTCAAGACAAGATGGGAGGGAAATACACACGCCACATACTACAATATGAGCCTTGAAAGATTAGCCAGCTAGTTTCCAGACACGACCTCTTTCGCCGATTGCCTTTCGTCAATTTGCAACCAAAAACGCTGTGTCTCCCTTTGCTCTGTGTCCTTTCAGCTGATGACCCCCGAGGAGGAGGCGCGCCACAAGTTCATCATGCGGGAGCGGGATCGCGAGCGAAAGAGGATCAAGCGCCTCAATCCCGAGTACCGGCGCATGGAGCGCGAGCGCGACCGATTCCGCAAGAAGGCACGACGTGCTAACGTAGCATTTTTCCAATATATATATTCCATAGTCTAGTATATCACAGTACACTCTCGAACACGCCGCACACGACACACACAACACACATATTTGTAGGGGCAGGGTGGGGCCTCGTTTGTGTATCCCCCGGACCGTTGACACTTCCCGTCCGACCTTTGCCGAACTCTCGACTGACGCGCACAGTTTGTGGGGCCCTGGAACGTTGTGCTTTAATAGGTTTTCCCCTCTCGTTTCGATTTGATTGCAGTTGACCCCCGAGGAGGAGCTGCGCCTGAAGATGATCCAGCGGGAGCGGGACCGGGAGCGGAAGCGGATCAAAAGGCTGAACCCCGAGTACCGGAGACTGGAGCAGGAGCGGGACAGGGACCGGAAGAAGGCGCGGAGGGCCAACGAGGCCTTCAGGCAGCTGGAGAAGCTGAGGGACAAGATCCGGAAGGACCGCAAGAAGGGACTGCTGGTCACGGATCCCGGCCAGTTGCCGCCGGAGTTTGCGGCGATGATACCGCCAGTGCCTGTGGTTAAGCCGGAGGTGGGACTGCCACCCACGCAACCACTACCGCAGCAGCAGCAACAACAGCAGCAACAGCAGCAGCAATTGCAGCAGCAGGTGCAGCAGTTGCAGCAACAGCAGCAGCAGCATCCGCCGCCGACGCATCTGCAGGAGCAGCAGCTGAGCCATCAGCTGGCGCACCAACGGAACCGAATCAGTACGCTCACCCAGCTCACTGCCACGCCACCCGCCCATGCCACGCACCTGCAGCAGCTGAACAAGCTGCAGCAGCTGTATCCGCCCAGGAGCTTCGGGCACCCCGCGCTGCCGATTGCCGGGGTGACGCTGATGCCGCAGCTGTGCCACCCGATCCTGCACCAGAACCTCAGTGCCACCCTCTACGGAGGACCACCGCCGAACGGCATCAAGCAGGAGTACGGCCAGGACGTGTCCGCCTCGGCGATGGCCGCCGCCCAAGCAGCAGCCCTCGCTTCCCTGCGGACTCCCCAGCAGCAGCAGCAGCAAGAAGATGCGGATCTGGCTCTCAACCTGGAGCCGGAAATCATACTCCAGACTGCGCCCGATGTCGTCAATCCCGCCCAGCAACCGCAACCGCAGCCGCCTCCGCCGCAGCAGCAGCAACATCACTTTAGTGCCCATCAACAGCAGCAGCAGCAACAACAGCAGCAGCAACACCACCTGCAGCAGCAGCAACAGCAGCACTGCAATATGTTCCAGCACATGGCACCCCAGGCGCATATGCAACATATGCGATCTGCAGTCCTCCCGCCACCGCCCCCCTCCGTGGGATTGCCGCCTCTGCCGCCCCCGCCACCTGCCACGCACCAGCAGTCGCAGCAGCCTGCGCCCCCGCCACAGCTGCAACATCCCCCGCAGTGAGGGAGCGGCCTCGCCTCTAGCCTTTAAGATCAAATCAAATCTCTAGCCAGCTATTGCATCCGAAAGTTTGTGGGGCACACACGCCTGGAGTTGTGATTGCAGTGTAAAAGTAGGTCATTCTATTTTGAGAATGTGATCGAGGTGGCAAGCACAAAATGATCAGCGATCGATAGAGATTTATCATAGAATCAAGGAATTATTTGCTGAGTTTTAGTACACTTAAAAGCACATTTGCTCGTTTGAAGTCGTAAACGTAATATTTTATGGTAAAGCGTATTAAACTGGGTTCATAATTATTTCAAGTGATTTAATTGTAATTATCTTTGTGTGACTATAACTCAAGAAAGTCGGATACAAATACAATTATCCAGTGATTGTATCCAGAGATTCCCCAAAGCCAGTTCCCGCCTAAATTCCTAAATGAATCGCAACTCCCGAAGGATGTGTGTGCCATACACATACACTCTCATACGCACACACACCATCGCACTCGCACTCACACACTCATGTTCATTTATGTGTATGTATGTATGTTTAAGTAGACGCCATTTGTAAAATGCCGTTAGTGAAGCGTATTACGTTAATTTAGTGGGCTTCCCTGTCATGTTTGATTTTTTTGTATAAGCGTCACCGTCACCGTCACCGTCGTCTCGTGATTGTTTTTTGGAGCATTTCCTCTGTTTTTTAGGTCTGTACGTATTTTGTTTAGTCGCTAAGTGATAGACGATACAATATATTTGAAATTCTAGGAGGGTACGATATACAATACGATATAACGATAACTGTATACCTATATGATGTAATGATCTAAAAAGTATGGCCAGCCGCAAATTAATACGAATTTATGCGCAAAAAATAAAAGCGAAATATGAAGTGAGCAAACGCCTGGGAGTCTGGGAGTGTGAAATGCTTAAAAAGAGTATAGTAAATTCATAGTTGTACTCACTTGTTGTCGTCCAGCACCGAGTTGAGGGCCTCTATCCACTCGGGATCAATGCTGCCGTCGCACACAATCCAGGAGTGCATCTGGGCCGGCTCCTGGTTAACCAAAACCGCCGTGTGGGTGAGAACACCATCCTGCCACTGCCGCGTGTCCGCATCCAAGTGTCCCAGCAGCTGTACGCGACTCATGGACTTGGGGCTAATCGTGTGCACCCGAAGCTGCTGCTGGCCGCTGAGTGCCTGCCGCAACAAGGCCATGACGGTGGATTTGCCGCATCCCGGCGGCCCCACCACCACCACTCCCATCCGCTTCTGCAGCTGTTCGTGCAGCTGAAGGGCCTTTTCAATTTGCCCCTCGCTCCGGCACAGTCCCAGTTGCCCGAAGGCCGCGACCAGAGATTGATGGAGCGCCGTCTCGGGTGCCGCTGCACTGGTAATCTCGGGGAAAACATTGCGGAGCAGCATCTCGAACCGCAGGACGTCCTGCGGGGCCAACTTGGACATGGTGGACGAGCGTAGGCAGCGCACCACCACAGACATTTCAGCATCGGCAATCTCCGATGGCTCGGCGGTGACTCCCCTCAAACCCTCGCCGCACACCAGGAGCACTGTTTTCAGTTCGCGCAGGCCCCAATCGTAGTGCCGCTGGGCGGAGAGCATCTTGCCGCACAAATCGAAGAGTTCCACGATGCGAGAGGCGATGCTGGCAGCCTGGGTGAAGCCCTCGACGAAGAGCATCACGCGGGCAATCTCCCCGGGCTCCGGTTGCTGCATCACAATGGGCCGGAACAGGGCCTGGATGTTACCCGGCAGCTTCTGCCGGCCACCGTACTCTGCCCCCGCCGGATTCAGGGTCACAAAGATGCCGCAGTGCTGGTTGAGTTGCACCTGGACGGAGGAGGTTGTATTTGGTAAATTGGTTAATGAAAGGGGTTCCAGTGATTAGGATTAAGGGTGCCTGCTCTGGGCATTGCAACAGCTTCGAAAGTAACACCTTTCGACCATAAACGAGAGATTTATGAATTCTTAACCCCACCCATCGCCCTGTCGACCTGCATCGGTGGGGACATAACTCATTCTGCTCACCTGTCGCTCGCCAATCTGGACGCTGCCGGACCGCTCCTTGAGGGCGCTCTGGATGGGCTGGATTAGCATCGAGATGGACGACAGGGTGGCCTCCTGCAGCCGGTTGAACTCGTCGAAGCAGCCCCAGGCCCCGCACCGGGCCAATCCGGTGAGTATGAGACTCATCGATTCGGTGTCCACATTCTGCAAACAATTCGGACCATAATGACAAATAGCAGGGGGATTACCAATGCACTCAACAAAAAGAGGGGCAAATAGGGTTACAAAACTCTATGAAAACATTGAGGAAAATGCTTCACCTTTTAAAGATTAGCGAAGGGAATTCAATGCTTCATCTAGGATCTTTGGCAATGCAAACACAATTAAAAATTGCTTAAAGTGTACACCCACCTCGTCACAATTGAAAACCAACACGAGGCGACCTAGCATGGCGCCCAAAGCCTTGACGCACTCCGTCTTTCCGGTGCCAGCGGGACCGAAGGGATTACCTCCCAGGCCCATTTTCATGGCCTGTGTGAGGATGAGATAGCAACGGTGAGTGAGCCGGGTGTGGACCAGCTTGCTGGCCTGCCCCAGAAACTCGTAGGCGTATTCAAATTNCATCTAGGATCTTTGGCAATGCAAACACAATTAAAAATTAAAGTGTAAACCCACCTCGTCACAATTGAAAACCAACACGAGGCGACCTAGCATGGCGCCCAAAGCCTTGACGCACTCCGTCTTTCCGGTGCCAGCGGGACCGAAGGGATTACCTCCCAGGCCCATTTTCATGGCCTGTGTGAGGATGAGATAGCAACGGTGAGTGAGCCGGGTGTGGACCAGCTTGCTGGCCTGCCCCAGAAACTCGTAGGCGTATTCAAATTCGGCATAAACCATGCGAACGCAAACTTGTCGATTGGCATTATTAGGGGCCTTACCGCCGCCCCCGGACTCGCCCGCTTTGCCAAAGTAATATCTGAGTTGACACAGCCAGTGCCAGTCGGTGGTTTGCAGGACATTGTGCTGCTGCAGCTGCTCCACGACACTGGAGTAGTGCACGAGGTCCAGCAAAAGCGATCCCAGCTTGATGCCCACAAGGCTGCCGCCCGGGGATCTCTGCTTCATGGCGGCCAGATGGTTGATTTCATCCTTCAATTGTTGTCGCAATTTGGGCAAGGACACTCCACCGATGGCCTGTTCGGCTTGCCGGGTGAAGTGCAGGGCCCGGGCGGTGGCCAGCACCTGACTGGCGTAGGACTGCAGGATTTTCTCGGTCAGGTTGTCGCTGCCGCCGGTGGTGCTGGTGTAGCATTCGTGGATCTGGGCGCGCAGGGTGTCCTGCACCACAGTAACCAGTTTGTTGAGCCAGATCTGAAAGGAGTTTTGAGTTATTAAAGTTACCACACATCACTCATACGCAGTGTTGCCTGCATATAATAAATGTTGCCTGCATATAAATATTGTAAAGTCCCTCAAAGCCACATGTCACTCATACGTATGACAGCAAGCAAAACCCAACGCAATTAATAAAATGCTAAGAAATGTATACTACAACCTCAACTTTCCCTATTTCCTTATTTCCCTATTACCCCACAACTTACCTCGATGGCGCCCTTCATCTCCACTGGTTGACTCAACTTTAGCTCATCGCCCTCGGCGCTGTGGACAGCTGTAATACTATACTGCCGATTGGTGTCCGAGGACAATGCCGAAGGATTTGCCGCCTCGTCCTGCCGGATGCTGAGGCTGTGACAGCCAGGGAAGAGCTTGCGGATGTGCCGCTGAATGACATCCGCATCCTTGCTCGCCTGTCCCAACAGCTCCAGCAGATCATCGTCGCCGAGGAAGTAGAAGCGCGGAAAGGAATTGCGCTTGTCCTGTGCGGGAGCACAATAAATGGATTGGAGGCGATTCATGGATTTGTGAAGGGCACTCACCGTGATGTAGCTCATCAGATTTTGCTGACACCGCGCCAGCTGTGTTTCCAGCGAGTTGACAATGGTGCTGATGTTGTTTATCTTGGTCAGCGAGGTGACCCGCGGATCCAGTTCGATTTCGCGCATCACAAAGCGGAAATCCTTGTCGATGCGCTTGAAGAGGGCCTGCTCCTGCTGCAGCGTTCCAGAGCCGAAGACGGGTTCGAGATACACCCAACTAGGAAGGCAATAATTGATATTTTATTTAATGGAAACAATAAAGGAATGATAGAGGAAACTTACCGCCTCTGCGAGTGGCTCAAGCTGCTGAGCAAGGCATCCAAAGTATTCAAACGACTCTCCCAGAGTTCCGCCTGATCCGAGAAACTGTCAAAGGCAGCCGAGTTTTTGGCGGATTGCAAGAGCGATTGATTATCCCCGATTTTGTTCAAGACCTCTTGGTAGTCCTTGATCAAGGACACACTCTGACCGGAGGCATCTGTCCGAGTTATAAGCTTCAGTTGGGCAGTAACCGACCACTGATCCAGTTCGATCAAAGCCTGCCGCACAATTTGCTCGCTGGCTGCCTGTCTCACAATGTTGCCTATTTCCGAAGCCGCAGCCTGCAGGGCATCCATATCCTCGATGATGTCCTTGAGGAGTATAAAGTGCAGGGGCTTTGGTTGCTGGTGATTCAGGAGCTGGAATATCCTGGCCCAGTGGCGTTCGCTCAAGGCATCCGATTGCAGTTGCTGGAGGAGCGGCAGTGCCGATTGCAGACGCTCCACTTGCTGCCGGATTCTCTTCGAGGGCAAATCTATGGAAGCATGTACGGATCCCTCCCACTTGGATATGAACTCGTTCAGGACATAAGGCCTCCTGCGGTAAATGGCCCACTCCTCCTGCAGAATCGGCTGCAGTTCGGAGAGGAATGCGTCGTAGACCTGCCACTGCTTCGATTGCTCCTCCATTTGCTGCTCGATGTCTTGGAAAGGTTGCAGCGTAGCCGCTGGAAATTCCATATTGAATTTGGAGCACTCCTCCAGCAGATGTTGCTTCTTCTCCTGCAACTGCTGCCAGTGCTGTTGGCGCTCCTTGAAGACCTCCAAAGTGGCATTCTCGTTGGCTTCCAGTTCGGAAATAGTGGACTCCCATCGGAGCAGGAACTTCTCGGCCTCGTTTTTGAGATTCTGCAACTGGGTTTCTGCCTGATTCTTGATCAAGTCCACCTGACGTTGCAGGATCACTGCATGATTCTCCAGCAGCGGCTGCAGCTGCTCCCATTGCTGCAGGATCCCAGTGAGAGCTGACACCCTCTCCTTGCACCATCCGGCCAGGCATGCATCCTTTTCCTTGACCGCCTCCAATGTTGCGGCAATCTGCGGCAGTTCACTCATTATCTTCTCGTACTTCATGCCCGACTGGCTGATGCTGCCCTCGTCCATGGGCACGTTTTGAAGAAACTGCAGGGCACTCTGCAGGAACTCTTGGATTAAACTCACATCCGCCAGGATCGAGGATCGCAGGCTGTTGGCCAGAGCCTCCCAATAGCGTCTGCTGATGAACTCGATCTCCGATCGCAGGGGCAGAACATTGATCACAATGCAATCGATGGATTCCTCGGCCTGTTGAATTTTCGCCAACTGTTGACTGAAGTGTTTGCTGTCCCGGAAATTGCGATCCCAGTCCTTCGCTTCATTTAAATGAATCCCGCATAACTGCTCCACATCCACACATCCCAAGGAGATCCAGGGCAGCCAAATGGTCTTGAAGTCCTCGAGTTTGTCGAACAACTCGCTGGCCCTCGCGTAGAGCGGTCCAAAGTGGTGGCTGTTGAAGGTGACCATCGATTTGAAGAGATCCTGGCTGTGCTCTGAAAGCCCGTGGAAGTTGCAGGGTCTCTCGATGAATCTCCTCAACTGATTGAAGTACAGATCCCGGATTTCCTCCACCGGAGGCGAGTAAATTAATTCCCGCTGCCGGAGCACTAGTTTTACATGAATATCCGGGAGTTTGTTGTTCATGTCGATCAGGCCAAGGATGTACTGATACTCCAGGACCTTGTACAGCTGGTGATCCCAGTGCAACTTGAAGGCATCCAAGTGAGTGTAGCCCTGACGCTCCAAAGTGGCCACCAGTTCGCGTAAGTGCCGTAACTCGTCCTTCCAGACTTGGTTTTGAACAAAGAGATCCGTGGACATGAGCTTCATTACCTGAAAAATATAAATTAGGTTGAAAATTTCAAAATAATTTAAAGAAAAACTCACGGTTCTTTTGGCCTGCTCATGGTAGCCCACCAGTAAGGTGTTGTCCGTTGATAATTTGGACACAGCAGCCTGCAGAATTTCCACGTAACGTTGCACGGAGGACTCCTCCTGCCAGGCCACCGTCTCGCTCTGCACCAAACGCTGCAGCTCCAAGGCATTCTTGAGCATTATCGGCCGCTGGCAGGGAATCATTCGATCCCCGATGGTGTTGTGAAAAGTGGCTATTTGTTGCAGGCGACGGGCGTAGCACATGTACTTGGCCGCATGCGTGGCAGCGGATCTCAGCTCCAGGGGGACATTGTAGCCCAAATTCTCGAACTCCCGCACGTCCTGGCAGAAGGTCACCAGCTTGGGGTTGAAGGTTACGCGCATCAGCTGGCGACCCTCCTTCTCGAACTTCACCACAGCTTGATCGTCACGGAGTCTGCGAATTAAACTGTTAGTTTCAAGTATTTTCAAGTTTTATAATAATTTTTACCTTAGTTCTCCACTTTTCACCGCCGTGGAGCACTGACCAGACCATATCTCGAAGTTGGTTCGCAACAGGGACTCCGTCTCCTCCTTGATCTCCTGCACCGCCTTGTTGATCTTGTCGAAGCCCTCGCGGCCGCTGATCAAGTGGCTGACCTTCTCGATCTCCTGGATCTGGTGCTGCACCACCTTCAGCCAACGGCACTCGTTGCAAATGACGGACAGATGGCCTGTGTCCGGTTCCATGTTCGAGTCCACCATGGCCTTGCGCAGGTCCTGCAGCAGGATGTGCAGCGATTGCAGGAACTGCTCCCGCTCGATGGTGAGCAGCTCCAGGACGGCCGGGCGCTGGATGAGAGTCTCGTACTTGGAGAATATGTAGATCACCTGCCGGGGATTGCTCAGGTGGTGGTGCAGCTGAGCCTTCAAGGCGGCGGCAATGCGCTCGTCAATCGGCTGCAGGACCTGCTCGAAGTGCTGCAGAGCCTTGTGCCACTTGTTCTGGCCCAGCGAGGATGTGTCGAAGATGTTGAAGTCTATGTAGATGATGAAAACGAAGTATTTCTAGCTACCAAATCGGGTCATTGAACTCCACTCACCAGTAAAAGGCGCCTGCTCCTGGAACATCTCCTGCAACTCGGCATCGTCCAGCAACGTGGCAATCTGCTTGTAGAGCTGCTTGATGCTCCGGATCTCACCGAGTCTTTCCTTGAACTGCTGACCCCGCTTCGGGATGTGCGGATCCCCCACCCAGGGATGCTTCACGTAGTTGGGCCAAAAGAGCCGCGTCAAGGAGTCGCACAACTGGATCCAGGCATCCACTGTGTCAATGCTCTGACTCATCAGGTTGTTGACATGGCTGGAGTTCAAGCTCCAAATGTCCTCGGCCAGAAGCTGGGCCAAACAGATCTCCAGTAGCCTCTTGCCAATGATGTCCAGCAGGTCTGACATCCTCGACTGCGAGTAATTGTAAGGCAGCCGCCAGAGATCATCGAGGTTGTTGTGGGCATGGTCGAGGAACTCCTCAACAGTGCCACTAGGATTGGGACCATCAATGGTGCTGCATATATATATAGAACAATAGTAAAATATATATTTATGAACTAGTTTTGACTTTACCTGATTTGCTTCTCAATGTTTTCCAGAACCCCGATAAACACTTGGGCTGCCTCGCGATCCAAACGGGAGCTGGACTTTTGGCCAAGTTTCTGTTTCCAGTATTTGATTTCATCCCGCAGACTGGTGATGCCTTTAAATTATAAACTTTAGCAACCACTTATTGGTTACAAATCTGAGTAGTTACCACTCTGAGGCAAGCCCAAGCTGGAGCCCAAGTTCTGGTGCAAGTTCTCCAGAATTCCACTCAGTTCGGGACCATATTCGTTGCTCTATAAGGTGAACATTGCAAAGTTAGTGCGAAAGGCTTAGCTTATAAAACTCCTGCAAAAAGGCAAACAAATTTGCCGGACAGAGTATAATTGGCAAAATGAAATTCCAGACTGGATTGAATTATGCGCAAATGCGATTAAAACTGCTGCCAGTGTTGCTGCAAGTGGCAGGGAAAGTGGAAAATCTAAGCCGAGTGGGAGAATATTACATCCAGGTAGAATATTACACTAGACTACACATATGAATCTATGGTGTGCATGTAGGACTTACCCTGGCAGAGTTGGCGGAGGGCGAGAAAACACGGGAAACGGAATTGTAAATCGACTTGACCATTCCACCTTCCAGGGTTAAAATGCCCAGCAACGGCTCCGCCGCCTGGCGAGGTTGCCCCACCTGGGGCACCTTGTAGAAGAGCAGACAGAGCTCCTCATTGGGTATGCGATGGTGGAATCGGATTTTGCCATCGGATTTACTGTGAACCGCTGCAATAACAGTGTGCTCCTCCTGTTCCAGGAACTCCAGAATCATGGCGGTCTGCTCATCCAACTCCGAGCCCGGCAAACGGGCCGCAAAGTATTCCACTAAATTTCCAAAGCATGCAAAGTGATATTATCCTTGGTTTCGGTTAACATTTTGGTCTTTAAGTCTCACCCGAAGTATTTATTATGAACTTAGTGCGCTGGCTCATCTTGTTCGAGATTTTGTAGAGCCTTCGCCTCCGGTTACTTTCAGTTTTCAACGAGAAAACTCTTTCACTTTTTCCAAAAGCAAACTATTTGTTGTCCTTTACGGTTGCCAGGGACAACAAGGTACGACAAGGTTGCCCCAAAGTGGTGGCTTTTGCACTGAGAGAAATTGCGAACTAGGAAAGTTTCGTATATAAACAATAATTTACATAAACTAGTAAATATATATAGACAAATATATTAATCAGCTGCATCCTTAAACATGTTGTTGGCTAGGAAAACCGAAGGGAAACAATGTTTTCTGGCAGTGTCCAGGGGGTTTCTGTTACTAAGTTAGTTGTTATGTTTGGGTGTTTTTTTTTCCTTGCACCTGTTGTTTGCCTTTGGGCATGCGACACGTGTTATAGTTGCCATGGTCTATACGGTGGTTGGACATAGATGAAGTGGAGGCTTGAGGGTGGTTTGTGTTTGCTGTTGTCCAGTTTTCATGCATCCCCTGGCATTACATCAATTCAGTGCCGGGCCGTCCTAATGAAACGGAGCACTCGACTGGGAGATGGCACTAAAAATGCCTCAGCAGGTTTATATCATTTGAATGCCCATTAATTGAATTGTGCGGGCGTGCTCAAATAGTGTCCATTTGTCGGGAAGGGACACACGGCAGCCGCAAAGCACACACACGACAGGACAAACCATGGCAGGACTCAGGTTTATGACTTTGTCAAAGCTAAAAACAACCAACTCAACAGCACACTGCAGGAGATTTAGTTTTATGACAAGTTTACATTAGGTGATTATATTATATGACAGCTTAGGTATGATTTGGTTACCTGGCATTAAACTATTTAATAGAAAGTTAGCTAATTGCAGATTTTGTAGTTTAAAATGGGTTGTAATAAGTCGCAGAAATGTATGGGTTTTTGTGGCTGATAGCTTAGTGGTTATACTCTGCCTATTCAATTGGTAGCCATTCATTTCCTGCATCCTTTCACATACCCGTACATTTGCCCCGAACTTCGCTGACTTCTAATCGCATTTTCCTTGAGCCCAGGGATTCAAGTTTCGCCCTAAGTTTTCCGCAAAATTTCGTTGGGCCAAGTAACTCCGTAAACCATGAGTTAGGCTACTGCACATCTCTGGGAGCAGGGAGCTAGGAGCTCAACCAGCAAAGGACACGGGGGAGCTGCTCGCAAAATTTAATAACCGATGCAGGCTCCTGCCTGCGAAACGCTTAAGCTGTCTGCATGTGTTTGATGCAGCCAAAGTGGAAATGTTTGCCCTTCTGTTCCTCTTCCCTTTGCCGTTTGTTCCTTTCTGTTTGTTTGGAATCAAACAAAGTTTCATGGCGCAAAAAAAGGGGATTCCCCAACTGCACTAGTCCGACTGAAAGTGGTTTCATTTCCCGGAAACGCTTGAGCTTCTGCTAGTGTCAACACCCGAATAGCTGTGCAGCCGTCAACCATTTAAGCAAATTAACCGTGTAATTAAATTGTGCACCAGAGCTTTCTTCCACTGCAGTTCTCTTTGGTATTTTCCTAGGTTGTGGAGATACTGTTTGGGTTGTGCTATCCTTAGAAATTATTCAATTCTTGGAGTCTAGACTTTAATAAACCATTTGTTTGCTCTGGCCAAACAACTGTTAATCGGCAAATATGAAACCAAACCAAAAACATTGATGTTCACTAAATGTGATGCCGAAATTTCCCTCTGAAATTTATGTAGTGCAGTTCATTTGAGGGGAATCACAGCCTAAGCTCTCTAATTGGCCATTTTGTTAGCTTGTAGTCGGAGCACAGTGCATGATAAATGCCCAAAAGTGGCCACTAAATATATTCAATGCCGATTCGGGCCTCGTGTGTCTTTTTTGGGTTGATTTAACCTAATAGTCGTGATGGCTGATGGCTGAACGGCGATTTATGGATCTTATGGGATTTTTATGCGGCTGCCAGGGCTGCCAACTACTCGCACTCACTTTCGCACTCGCACTCGCACTTTCGCCCTGGTATCGATAATATTTTATGTCCTTCTGGTTTTCTTTTTATTGCCTGCGATTACGAGACAGTTACAGCTTCCTCACTCGGATGTGAGAAAAATCCACTGGCAAGGCAGGGCAGCCAGCTGGCTGGAAGGGAAATTTTAGTGCCGCCTTTGGCCAACAATTTATGGTTTATGGATTTTGTCAAATTACATGTTATTTCTAGCCAGCCAGTCAAGCCGGGCTTCTTGTTTTGTCTTTTGTCTCCTGCCTTTTGTCTTTGCCTGCTAGTGGGCCAAATAAATTGTCAACACATTCAGGGCGTTTGCATTACAAACGAGAAAATTGGGAAAAATGGTTAGCATGTGAGTCTTGTGGGCATTTTGCATTGAAATTGCTCTTTGATGCCCTTGCTCATTGTTTATTTGTTTACTTTCCGTGCGACCACTTTTTTGTACGACCATAAAAACATATCAATGTGTAAATTTTTATCGCCCCACAGCAAGGCAACCATAAAGTGGAAATTATATCGAAGATTATGATTGTTATGGGTTCTACGACATCGAATTTATGGTTGTCCAGGCAAATAAATAAATATAAATTGAAAACTGAGGGGAGAGCAACCTCAAAGGTTGTGTTTTTAAGCCGGATATGTAAATGTCCTCGTATCCTGGTGATGGCCAATAAACGTGTGTAATCTGTGAGATACTCAAGTGGCCCAAAATAGACAGATGGTGGCCTGGGGAAGAGTTACTCTCAGACATCAATGTGTGTTTTGAGTTTAAAATAGAAACATGGTAATTGCATGCTCTACATGATACATTTCTGTTTAATTGCTATGAAACCGAGAGCATTTATTTTAAGCTATTCAGCCGTATTTGCAATATTGATTTCCCTTTCACAATGCTATATGCATAGCTAATTGCTGAAAAAACACATGCGCCATGTAATTTCCAAAAAACAATTGCAAAAATCAGCTTTGTACGGATTTCGGGGAAACCCCAAGCCCACAAAAATAGGCAACGCCACAAACAATGGCATAGAAAATCAACCAGAGGAAACCCGATTCTAATTGACGAAGAAAGGATATAAAAAAGGAGTGAAATCGGTTGAGTGTTCCAGAGCCTGTAAACAATGAATATGCATGACTTGCCATGGAGTATGCCGCACATGCAACAACAGAAATCGAGAGACACAAAAACAACTTCAATTTGCCAAAGTGATATGCTGATACCTGGTGCAACCAGAATTCCAGGAATCACAGCAAATAGACAAGAAAAATGTCAAATGCCGGAAGAGACGGATGGTACTTCTCGATTGAGGAGCTCAACTTTGATTAATTAATGCCGACGATGTCGATGACAACGGCGGGAATGATCTCCAGCAGAGCGGAAATAGTTAGGAGCAGCTTAACCTGTTTCAGTTTGCCATCTTTGCAAAAATTCAGGATTTTGCTGCATTTCGGTAGCCATTGAGTGTCGTACCGTATCTTAGATACAGAATCTTCAAGGGCCCATAGTCTGGGCGTGTGTTACATAATCTGGCAATTAGTAAATGTCAAATTCCCTTGCCATGCCCGCTCATTGAAAGTCCAAATTTACAGCCTGCGAATCGCAGTGATATATCATCACGGGGCCCAAGGAGACAGCGCCAGTAAATAGGCAACGGAAATTGCAGCAACGCATGTGATTATGTTGCCTTTGCCACCGGGGGATGCATATACCCGTACTATAAACGCATGTATAAACATATATGCACCCACGCAAAATGCATGCATGCATCCATGTAATTTATCCTTGGTCCTCGGCTTGATTAAAAGCCTTGTCCTTGCGATGAATTGTTGCAGCACATACGCACTTTGGGTGCTTCTTGAGGAGCGCCACCTGTTCTTTAAGATTAGTGACATATCTGGGAGTTTTTAAAAGGTTTTTTAGTTTTGAATAAAGTATAGAGAAATCTAAAAGTTACGAAGGCTTAGTAGCTCCCAAATTTATTCTAGATATAGCAGTCGATGCCATTTGTGTCGCAACCGTTCGCATTTATACCCGTAGTAGTAACAACAGTCGATGCCATTTGTATCGGATCCGTTCGCATTCAAAATTAAAATAATAAAAATTAACAAAAAATCTCAAAATGGATCGACGCCCAAAGCAGAATATGGTTAATAAATCCATCCAGACCGAGGAAAACTGCAATTTGCCCGACGGAAAATTAATAAACTTAAAAAAACTCCTCGCCGATTGCGATTGGGATCCTTTTGAGGGGATCAAGACCGAGGAAGACGGCAATTTGCTTGACGAAGGCTTAAAAGGCTTTTTGGCCGATTACGACAATTGGGACGATCTTTTCGAAGGTATTTATGAAAAAGTACAGCCGGAAATCCAGTTTTGGGAAGGAGCGTATTCCATTATCTCAAAGGTCACGCAAGGCGGCAGTGTCAGTGCCAATCTGGGCAATACCGAACTGTCCTTCCGAATTAGCCATGAACCAGCTGCCTCGGGGTCACATGAAGCAGAGCGCCCAAAAGACCTAAGCAAATGTTCCTTGGTCGAGGCCAAGAGCTGGATCGAGGAGAAAATCTTAGGTCTTAAGACTGCCGTAGAAAAAGAACAGAAAAAACGTGCATATGTGCATATTCAGAGGACGAAAATCGCCGATGCCGTGTCTCGTCTTGCAAGGAAGAAAGCATCACTCCAAGACGATGACCAATCAAACCATAACTTTAACTTAACTTTGTCTGTCTTAGATGCCGATAAACGCCAACCGATCCATAGCTATAACTTTACTTTGCCTGTCTTACAAGGCATGACTGATAAGCACATACACGACTTAAAAGCAAAAGGAGATATCAAATATGATGAGAAAATCGAAAAACTTTTAAAAGAAATTTGCCTTGAAAGCTCAAATAAGAAAAGTGCAACTGAATTGCAAAATATTCAATTAGGAAAAGAAATAATTTTAGAAGAAACAAACGGCTTGAAGAACATTTCCAAAAGTCCTTCCGGCGGGGACAACGAGGATAACCAACCGCAGAAAACTGAGGTTTTGAACGACGCTCAGGTCTGCGAGGAACCATTGATGAATCCGAAAGGTGCAGAAATGCAGGACTACAAGGAACCAATGAAGAACCAGAAAGGTGCGGATATGCAGTACTACGAGGAACCATTGATGAATCCGAAAGGTTCGGAAATGCAGGACTACAAGGAACCATTGATGAACCAGAAAGGTGCGGATATGCAGTACTACGAGGAACCATTGAAGAACCAGAAAGGTGCGGATATGCAGAAACACGAGGAACCATTGATGAACCAGAAAGGTGCGGATATGCAGAAATACGAGG
The DNA here is from genome assembly GCA_021223825.1 of Drosophila ironensis. Taxonomy (NCBI): domain Eukaryota; kingdom Metazoa; phylum Arthropoda; class Insecta; order Diptera; family Drosophilidae; genus Drosophila; species Drosophila ironensis. The sequence continues at coordinate 2,289,928 of JAJJHQ010010226.1, forward strand.
AACCATTGATGAACCAGAAAGGTGCGGATATGCAGAACTACGAGGAACCATTGATGAACCCGAAAGGTGCGGATATGCAGTACTACGAGGAACCATTGATGAACCCGGAAGGTGCAGAAATGAACGAAAACCCCGACGAGTTTGAAGAATCTCAAGTTTTGTTACGGAGCAAATTCAAGCCAAACGAGGAAGATAATATATCTGAATCTTCATCCTTTGATTCGCTGGCTAATTATCAACCCGATTTTATTCCCGATTTTTAATATTAATTTTTTTCGACTGTTTGCGAATTGATTTTGTTTAAATTAAAGCTGATATGTTCTTTTAATGTCATACTGATTGGGAATACATTTCTTATCACAAATTCCATGCAGTGGGTTGAATAATTAAACATAATTAGCTCCCATTAAGGGGACACACCACCCAGGGGAGGGCTACCATCCGACCCAAATACAGGACCCTAATAAGTCAACTGCAATGCATAAATTTGAAAACAGCAGCAGCAGCAGCAGGCGGCAGGACTCTGAGCTTAGGCCAGGTGGCAACCCAAACACAAACCGACAACTCGAAACCCAAAATCGTTGGCCCGGCCAAGTGTTTGCCATTTTCGACTTTGGCAAATAACCTAGGGAGCTCTGGTGCTCTGGTAGGAGCAGCCCGGAGGAGGAAGGGTCAGGGGGCAAGGCGTAGATGTGTTTAAGGAATTTCCTGATTGACAGTGCGGTCCAGTTTTGTCGCCTTCGTCCGTTGGCCATGAGCAAATTTGGCAATACAACACAACGATTTAACCTTTGACAGGCACACATTTCGATTGTTCAGCCTTCGAGGCGAACATTAAAATTGATTACCCCGGCAATTTGGCTAATAGATGGTTTAGGGTCTGCAGATGTACAGATTCGAATGCACAGTAAATAAATTTGGTTTAGCAGGATTTAACAAACCTTAACACTTTGCACCTCAATCTGTTGCTTTTTCATTTAAATTAATCTTGATAAAATCATCAAAATGTGGATATTTTTTCGGTGTGCATTTCGGCATTTCCCTAAGTAAACCGCTCAACAAATTGCCACCATTTGATGCCAAGTGGCAGTTGTGTATTTAAGTTGAAGCGAATGCAAAGTGACATCTGTGTGGAAAATTAATACAAATGACAATTTCCGCATCGCCTTAGGCATTTATCAATTGCCGTCGCAGTCTGCTAATCGTGTAATCCCTTTTTAAATGATTGCACAAGCAAACGGATATTAATATCATAAACAATTTACACAATCAACTGCACTACCCAACATTCCTGATAGCACCCAAGCCCACACGAGACCATTGTAATGCTGTTTATTGCTTGAGGTTATTTAATATTCAATTTTCGGCTGTCGTTTTTCGTCCTGGGCGGAGGCACCTCATAAAATACGGAGAACTCATAAAACGCTGGCAAGCATATTTTAATCTGCACATGCCCCAAAAAAAAAAAAATATAACCGGAAAGGCAGTAAACGAACATATGCCCGGCTGGCAATATGAATTTATCACAAAAATGTTGTAAATGCAAAATTGTGTGGCTCACATTTTGTTGAGTTTCGCTTAGAGAAAGACTTGGGTACATGTGGTTTTATACTTTTTTAATCCCTTTCCAATCACAACAGTCCTATAGTATAGGTCCTATAGTTGCTCGCTGTAGTTAAACTATTTAAGCCATTAAAAAAAGCTCCTAAGTTAGAAGTCCTAACCCGCTTTGGCGTAGGATTAATATTATAATCCTGGCTGAAAGCATTCAGGAATGTAAGGTAGGCAACAGCAACTCTCCCGACTCAAAAAGTATTCATTTATGAACACCATACTGGAGAACGAAAAGCTATGGTGACTCAATGAACTTGGAGTTCCTGCCAGACGATCTTCGATCATGGCACCACCACCGTGGGATTCGTGTTAGACTTCTGCAGGGATGTATTCATTTGTAGCATGACAGTTATGTACAATAGTATGAGTATGAGTACTACCCCACTCACTCATACCCAAGTATACTCTGCAGGAAAAAGTGTGCCCACTTCTAGAATCATTTGTCATTTTGGATGCATTCATGCAGAAGTCTAATTCGTGTATCCTGGGCGTGGACTCGAGGGGCTCAGGCAAAGGACGAATTATATCGCACACGGCGCAGAAAGGGGTGCCTATAAGTGCCTACATGCTGAGCAGGGGACTGTAAGAATTGGAACCTGATGTTGACCAAGGAATGCCGGCTCCAGCGCTACCACATGAGGATGCCCGTCAGATCGGCGGCAAAACTTATTTGCAACATTGCCGCCGGGTACCGGGGCATGGGCCTGGTAAGGGGCGTAATGCTCGCCGGTGTTTTCTGGGGAAATAGTTTCATCTATTATTTGTTAAAAATTATAATGTAGTACGGCGAATATATTAAAATACTGTATCTCTGTATCTCTCTGTATCTTTGTATTTCAGTATAATCTGTATCTCTCGAAATGCATTTATGCTTGAATTATTGCAGCCACTTTCTAATTTGCTTACATGTTTTTAATTAGGGCGGATTCTGTTTACTTAAATTTTCACTCAATTCCTGCACGCTCCACAAAACCCAAGGGTCCGCGAAAATTGCCGCTCGCTAATCATTTTGCGCTAAATTAAGTGTTCTAATGGAACGCTCTGCTCCGCTCCGTTTTTTATGCTGATACGGAAGGTTGGGTTTCGCTTGGTCAGGGCAGAACATAAAATAAGTAAATTGCCTCTTTTTCGGACACTGGCACAACAATTAAGTTAGCATTTAAGTCGAATAAAGGACAACGGCAGACACCGAAAGGACACTACTGGGTAGGAAGGGTTTGGCACAAAGGAGTCTCGTTCTGCATAAATCAATGGCAACAGCATTATTTGGGCCTTAGGAGGGGCCAGGCCAGGAAGCAAAAAGGTCAAATGCTTATGTACATTTTTCTCGCTCCGTGTTCTTTTTCGGTTCAGCAGCAATAATAAACAAGAAAGTGTGAAATAAAGCCAAAGGGACATACAAATTTGTAGGCTGTTGTAGAAATGGAAAAGGCAGGAAAAATGCAGGCTCGGCAATAAAACGCGGCGAATGCTTTTAATTTAAAATGCTGCCGAGAGCAGGACCAAGATCCCAAAACTCTTTATTTCTTTTTTTAAGTGATTTCTCAGGGACCCAAAGGTGTGGGCGCACCTATAACGCTTGTGTGGATTATAAATCCCGCCGGTACAATAAACCAATAAACTGCTTTATTCGCAAAGTTCGGAGTACGATAAAAACACATTTAAATAATTTCTATGTAAAAATGCTACAAATCTTGATGCTCTTGTAATTCTGCAATTGTAAACTTATTCCCCTAACTTCACTCTTTCCTACTCCGAATATCTCTTACGCCTAAAAAGTTAAAGCTTCACGCAGTGAATCCGCTCCGCAGCGCAAAAACACGTATTATAATTTTCCGTATGAACGCCTAAATCTTGGATATTGTAATATTGTGATAGATGGACAAAAAATACTTGCATATTCTTACTCATGTGATTTCAGGTGAGCAAACGTTTGTTTTTAAAATCGGCTACCTCCAACCACTAATTCAAAAAGCGCAAAATTCTATAGCGTCCACAGTTTTAATACCAAAGACTCTTAATTTAAATAATATATTGGTAGAGCAAATATCTATATATCCTGCAAAAATCAGCTGGTTACGTCCACAGTCGCCCGCACAATTGACGAAAATGTGTTGCGCCCCAAACGTGTGGGCGCACCCATAACACCTATAACACATTGGTACCACAAACTGCTTTATTTTCAAAGTCTCAGTACGATAAAAATGCATTTAAATAATTTTTATATTTATATTTTACAAATATTTGTGTCGCAACTGTTCGCATAGATCAGACAGTACATTTGTATATTTAGAAATTCAACAATAAAATAAAAGTGAAAAAAAAAATCACTAAATGGATTGCTGCCCAAAGCGGAAGGAATGTAATATGTTTAATAAATCCATCCAGAACCTGGAAGACTGCGATTCGCTTGACAAAAATTGAAAAACTTGCTGGCGGATTACGAAGAATGGGAGGATCTCTTCGAGATCCATAACTTTAAAAATTTGGGGAAAAGGTCGACTTAACACAAGAACTTTCAATTTATAACTGCAGAGCCTTCTAAAAGTTTTCTTGATGTTAACTTCAATGCTTACTACCTTAATATATCGTTGAAAAGAACATTCATCGATAACCGCCCAGGTAGTGCTGTCTGGCGAACATATAGTATTGCCACCTTCTATTTGCTGGCCTTCTATTTAAACTAGATGTAAACTAGATGTTATATGTAATAGCAGGTTTCACTGTCATGTAAAATATTAGTCATAAAATTTACTTATTGTCACAAGACAGATTGTAAATAAAAATTTAATGAAAAAAAAAATCATTGTCCGCACAGGTAGAGCTGTCTGGCGAACATATAGTATTGCCACCTTCTATTTGCTGGCCATATAGCAACTTTAAACTGCCATGCGCCAGCCCCTTGTTTTATGTGTTAGAGCCATAATAAATGTTGTCATTGCTGGCCCATTTGCTGCCTTTGCTTCCCTCCCCGTGACAGACCTAACCCGATTTGAAACAGGCAATAAATGTCAGCGACTCCGGCGAGCGGGGCATAAACTACAATGGCCGGCGGATACTTTATTTAACACTTGCATAAACGGACATGGCCGGAGATGCCCCTCGCCCCTGAGGGGATGTGCCTGCTGTCCCTGCTATCCCTGCTGTCCGGGTGTGTGGTTGCATGGTTATAAAAAGTGCAGCATCCGCGTAGATGAATGAATGGCGAGTGCAGCCGGCGAATGGGAACACGTGCACACCTCGTTATTTCTATGGAGAGCAATCAAAACGAGTTCACCACCGGCACTCAAGTCCAAAAAAATGGAACAATAGAAATTTGTGGCATGCTAAAAACGAATAGCCAGCCGCTGCTGAGATAAACTAAACAATAGAAAACATTTTTTAGAAAACGAGTGTGGTGGTATGGTACAAGTTTCCTCTGGCAAAGTTTCCCTGAAACTGATTTTCAATTCTCATTCACTTGACTTTATTCCATTTCGTTTCAATTTCTTTTCTTTGGATTCTTAATGACATTGAATCTGCTCGTCTACTGTGCAGCAAATGGATCCCTTAAATCTAAGCAAGCCGTCAACACTAAGCCCTTGGATGGAAGGACTCGTTGAGTGGCTCCGACTGGAGTGTGAAAGCCGAAGCTGCACACTGCAAAAAAAAGGAGGTTTTGGATCATAGAAATATTATTTTTAGCAAATCTCACATAATGATTGCCATAAAAAAATGAAAACTTGCAAATCAAAGTTATACCTAAAGTGATAGAGTAAAAATAAGATGGTTGAAGAGTTTTCCTTGTTTTGAGACATGAAACTCTATATTATTTATAGAGNGACTTATTATTTATAGAGTTTCAGGGACTTTTCCGCAGTGAGATGGCAGCGGCAATCCCCGTGCCACGCCCCCAGAAAGCCAGCGCCTCCGGCTAGGAGGGGCATAAAAAAATATTATGTCAATAGATAAAAGTCAAAGTGGAGACGACAGACAGCGGCAGAGGCAACATCGAGGATAACAAACAGCAAACATTGGCCAAATGTCGCGTGTTCAATTGTGCAGGGGCCCAGCCTCCTTGCTGCTTTGCTCCTTTGCTTCCTTGTGGGCATCGCCACCCACCCACCAACTCCCCCTGTCGGTGTTTATTTTATTGATGTTGCTGCCACTGTCGCTGCCGCCTTTGGCTCTGCAACTCGCGGCAACCGTGACAAAGTCATCAGTGGGCGGAAAGTGGGCGGGTGGCGGCAAGGACAGCGGATCCTTCCTTGTTTTACGACCAACGAAGCGGCCATAATTGTGCATTCACAGCCATAGTCACAGAGTCAGAGGCACACTCATAGGCGGGCTTATTATGGCTGTGGCCTGGATGGATACATTCACGATAATTTGCAAGTGATTTATGGGACCTTATGCATAACGGAAGGGGCCAGGTCAAAGGACGACCACCGGGGGCCGTCCAATTTCCATTCGTTGGCATTCGCTCCCATTTCCAAACACTTGATTAGCCGCGATGATTGAACGGTTATCGGCAAATCGAATACTGTGTCCTTTGATGGCCGTCCAGGTGGCAGGGGCTCCAGGTAATTGGAAACGAAATTTAAAGGCGTTTGCTCGTATTTATTTAAATTTTTCGCACTTGGAAAATTTCTGTGTCCCTGCGACACTTGCCTGTTCATCTGCAAGCTTAAAGCCACTCTGATTGCGATGATTTTCCGGGGTAGCCCCCAATTAGAATATCCGCCTAGTTGGCCTACATTTCATTGGCAATGCCCACAGAGGGGGATGCATATTACGAGTATTTTGATTTATTAGCCACTGCCAACCGCAGGCCATGCCACTCAGCAACACTCCGCAAACCGTAATTTGTGTTGCCAAAAAATACAAAAGAAGGGAATCCCAAACACGACCAAATGACAGCTACAAAAAATATTATAAATATAAATATTTTCAGAGCGGCAGCACATGCAATCTTCTGTAATTTTCACACTGCCAGGGCCACTGCAATTGCAACAGAGTGAACAGAGGTTGGGAGCAGGGTCCCTACCTAACCAACTATAGTACATGGCAAAAAAATAAAAAACCGAAGCTGTCAGCGCAAACAGTTGCAAACAGACATGAAGATTATGGTACATGGGGGGGATTGGCAAGGCGGAGGAGCAGTAGTTACATTGTAGTTACATCCCAGGATACGGGGGCAGGATATGTAGACACACTCTGGTAACTATCTATAGAGAGATTGCTGGGATCCTCACGTTTTTCGTTTGTTTGTCGGGAAAGCAAATTTGGTAATTCTCTGTTCTCTGGCACACACTTGAAATTATTTTCCCTTCTCGCCTTGGCCGCAGAAAAAAACAAAAAGTTTTCGAGTTCTTGGGGAAAAACTTCTTTGTGGTATAAGTTGCGAAATTTATTGAGCTTGCTGCAAAGCACTCGAAGTTGGGCTTTGGCAAACAATTTTGATAAGAGCATTGGACGACTAGCAGTTCAGCATCGTTAAACGTAAACAAATTTGTCAAATTTCAGTACGTAAATCATCGATTGTGTCAATTGTTCAATGCAAAGTCAAACGCAATTACGATTAGGTGAAAATCAGCTTGAGGGCTTTTCGTCGAAGCTGCTTTTGCCAAGCTATAAATTCAATTCCAATCCTTGCCGAAAGGCTTCCTGTGTGGCAGATGCTCTTATTTAGCAGCTTTTCATTATGAGCCTTGTTTCTGCAATTTCAAATTCAATATCTAGTCCCTCCAGGTCACTTCACCTTAAGCACATAAATCCTGACAGCTTGAGTTTTTAGCCTTTTCGCTTTGTTTCGCTTCTTTTTTTTGGTTGAGCAAAAATGGCCTTAAGCTGTCAACTTTAGCATATTTCGAGACGCGATTCACAGATTTCTTTCCTTTTTTTCGGTAGCTTACTTAGCAGATTTTCTGTCTTTTTATTTGTTTTTCCTCGACTCTAGCTCTGGTGGGTTGTTGGGAAATCCTCGTCTAAGAAGCGAGGAAAATGGCAAATTTATGTTAATTTAACGTAGACATTATTGTAAATGATGAGCACGGGTGGGAAATTAAATAAAATAAAATGCAAAACTTGACAAAAGAGATAGCCGGATGACAACTTCTTGCTGGCTGTCGAGCTTCTTTTATTTGCTGTGTTCACCTATGACATTTCAAAGAAATACCACAGCCCAGAGGTCAGTTCAAAAGTGATCACGCTGAGGGCTTCAAAAGCTGAAGGCCAAGAGGTCTGTTAAAGAAATCCACTTAACAAAACGACTGGACTGACCAAGGACGAGCCACAGACATGGTAATAAGATTTTCCCTACGCGCAGTGTGTATATATTTTCGTGCAACATTTTTCATGCTTGCTCTGGAGTTTTATCTTATTCAATGCCGAGACACCCAGCACACTACTAGTTTCATTTGATCTCCCTGAATGGGTGAGAATAAGCGCAAAATTTGATAGATGTTCTGGCTGGGCAAATGTGACGCATTTCGATTTTCCCTGGCAGCAGCAGCAGCAGAAGCAGCAGCACTTCCTTCTATTTTTTACACAATTTTTATGCTCTGGAAAAAGTTTGTTTGTCCGCCTGTCGGTTTGTTTATACTTACACAACTATCTCCGCTCCGTGTCTATTTATTTATTTTGAAAATAAATGCTCTGGTTGCGGCTCCTTCACCGGCTTTCCGTTTCCTGTTCCAGCTCTGTTGCCGAACTCTTCGAGGATGGAATTGAATTAAATTGAACAAAGTTTGCTCGCCACCGACTGCAGTGTCCCGATAAGAGCGCCGGCGGGTCAGAGGTCGCTGTGCGAATGGTTTACTGGGCGACTGGGGATTGCATTTAAATGCCCCAATATTTGAGCGACGCATCGAGATTTTTGCAGTTTTTTATAGGCGGCCAATGAAGTGAGAGGAGCGGGCAGTTTAAGTTGTTATGCTTAATAAATGGATGATGCCACAATAATGTGTATAATTGCAGATGCTTGGGTTTCTGGTTATAAAATTAACCGAATTTACTGAGTCGTCCGTCCCTGACTTGGTAAATCTGGCAACCCATTGGCACACATTTGTTTGCTCTTATTTGCAAGTGCCCAGAAATGTGTTTGCTCTTTTCGGTTAAACACTTCCCTCGCAGGACGAGAGTCCTTTTTCACCTTTCCTCGTCCTTCGCTCGAGCATTTTCCGGAGTGAATTGCCGCTGGCATTGGCATTGCCACTGACTTGTTCCTGCTCCTCATTTGGTAAACACACAATTACCTGAGCGTGGCTGGGCCATGATTTGCATTGCACTTGAATTATTTCCGTTTGCAATGTTCTGCCATCCCGCAGAGGAAAAGCTGAAAGGCACCGGGAAAATTGGGAAAGGATGGCCGTGTTGTGGTGTGGTGGAAAATGCAGGAAAGCACCCGCACATATGCATAATTTCATGCTCACTGCTGCTACGTGGCGCTCATTTAGTTTGCCTTAAACGCTGTTACAGTTTCCTGCCTGCCTGCCTGCCCCCACCAAATGCCTTGTTTTTCCCGCTTCCCTCGGCCATATCTTCTTGGCTACAACGTGTCCGCTACCAGAAAGTATGTATTGTATGTGCAATGCAGCTGAGCTGGCGCTTTGCATGCAGATTACCTGCACTCGGGCCCGGGGCTGGGGGTCTCTAATGAGAGCAGAAAAAATGTGCGGGATGGCTTAAAAAATCGTATAAAATAAAGAAAACTGAATCGGGATCGGGATAGGGATAGGGATCTGGGGGAAAGCCCCTGGGCATGGCTTGCGCATTCTACTTGCTAAATTTATGCGCAATGAAGAGTGAAAAGCAATAAGCTCTGCCAAGTTGTGCATGAAAGGGAAATTGGCATTGACATGGGCCCGGCCCGCCCGGCAACCCTTGGCTGCTGGGGCGTGTTCTGGATGCTGGCTTCTGGACTGGATGTAGGTCGGCATTAGCGCACAATATGTTATTGAATTGTTGGTGGCAGATAGCGGGCTAACTAAAAGAAAACCAAGAAGTCTGGCATAGTTATTGGGGCTGAAAAAATGCTACGAAAACTATAAAACTCTTGATCCCATAAGGAAGAAGAGTGAGGAAAAGATTCCCACTTTTATACTATTTTTATACTCTTAGCCGTTCATTAAATGATTTTAACTTTTGTTGAAGTACAAAATGCATTCTTAACAATTTGCACTGTGGTGTACCTTCCCAATAGTTGTTTACACAATTATCACTGGAATGTAGGCTTCGAAACATGCATTACTTTTTAATTGCAGCCTTTAGCCTCGCGTGTGGTTTTAGCCACTCAATTAACAACTCAGCTGACCGCATAGTAATTAGCCAAGGCTTTTAATTAAACACCTGATTTCGGCCCGAAACTCTGTGGGTTGGCTACTTTGGTGCAGGGCAAACATAGCTGCCTTTTTATAATCAACACGAACGCTTCATTAGCTTTCGGGTTAGGGGTTAACATAGTACCCTCGCCTCTGCATATTTGCAAATCGAGTGGCTTTGAGAGGGTGTGGTTTTAATTGGTTTTGATTTTGATTAGGATTTTGATCCCTGCAATCAGGCAGTGGACACGTTTCTTTGGCATAATAATGAATCGCGAACAGGACACTAGAATATTTGGCAGCAGTCGTTTTTATATCCGGTTCCTAAATAACTTTGTTGAATTCGTACGAATGAGTGTAACAGGGAAACGGAAATTTAGTATATGTATTTCAGGTATACAATTTGAAGTTTGAAATTTGGTATTTTCCACCATGGCAATAATTCTCAACTTGTTCTGGTAGTTCATTTATAAACTCGGTACTGAAATTGCCTATGGCACGTTTGGTTTTGTTTGATTTTCCCAGTATTATTATTTTTTTTAAATATTTAAAAGATTTAAATAGTTTTAACATTTTCCCGTTTATTTTGGCGTCTCTAAATACGCAAACAAATCTTTGATGGTTTTTTTTTCATCACTTTACTTATTTATTTAAATATTTAATATATTTGACGCTATTATATTCTCAACTATATCCTTAATGTTGGGATCTATACTTTTTAGTTTTTTATTTTGCGCTTCCCTTTTTTTTATATTTTTTAAACAAGTAGAAACGCTGTAGTCGAGATTCCTCGACAACGAGATACCATGTACCTCTCTTGCCGCTGCCGTGGGAAGGGGTGGGAAAACTTTAATTGGTCATATCTTTTATTATTATTGTCCGATCTGAACATAATTTTGCACGCACGTGTTTGGCGATTATCAGACTTAGCAGACTTAAAATTAGCTTTTTTTTTCTTGAGTTTTTACCAATTTTGAGATATTTATTTTTTTTGCAAATACGAGGGCGGAAAGGGGCGTGGCCTTAAGATCTACCTTAAGGTGCAAATGGTATATTACGTTTGAGCAATGTATGTAACAGGGAAAAGAAAGCGTTTTTGACTCTATAAAGTATATATATTCTTGAACAGCCGAGTCGATCGAGTCGTGTCCGTACGTCCGTCCTTATGAACGCCCATATTTTTGAGACTAAATACAATAGATTGAGAAATGTTTTGCGCCCACAAGCTTCTCCATAGAAACATATCGCGTACTTCTCATTCGCAATGTTTGTCCATACCTCCCCACGCTTATCCACAAACCGTGAAATCTAATAGGTACTTGGGACTTACCTGGTCATAGTCTGGGCCTATTTTTCCTCATTGCTGAAGACTGCCCTGAGGTCTTCTTCTTTCTTGTTTATGGTCTCCTTGGCATCCGTTTCTAGGCTGACTTCCTGTGAAGGTGACGGTTGATTCCCTAAAGCGGGGTGATGAGGCCAAATGGGGTTCATCTCGATCACCATGGTCTCCAGACACGGTGCGGGATATCGCTTGGATCTACTGCTTCAGGCCCAATGGACGATGATTTCCTTGGATGACTGCCAGCGCAAGTTACAAGTATTTTCAGGTTCAGGCGAGATGATGCAGCAGATTCTTGGATGCCGATGGTGATCTATTTTCCAGTAGATTGTTGGCGGGGAGATCGGCCCGATCCGGTGCTGGAGATGCGCTTCCGTCCAGGAAATAGGTGCTCAGGTCGACGTCTGGCGAGGGGAACTGGTGGGGAACTAGAGGGAGAGGGGAGGGAAAAAATTAGTTTACTTACCCCAAAAAATCGGGGCTCGATTAAGCTTAACTTATAATATGATTGCTAGAACTAGTTGGGAATATAATTCCGCGGAAACGTCGGAAATACTAAGCAATAAACCGAGTATACTGGTATAAAATAATAAATAATATGTAAATATTATGTTTATATAAAATCAAGATATAAGCGATCTAAAGGACAGACAGACAGGCACACAAACGGACAGACAGTTTCGCAGGAATCAAATATACTAGATATAAATATATCACTCAACGTATGTTTCTTACTTTTTTCGAGTGCAGGACTCCTTCACCAAGTTTTAAAGTTTTCCATGATAAAATGGGGTGATCCCGAATTTCGGTATGACACTTGATTTGCATAGACTGCCGGGGGTGCTTAAAATTTTCCTTCGACATATCTTTACAACAGCATTTTCCAGTGAAAAGCCACTCGACGAATTTGCGCACTTGCTTTCGGAATTCATGGGATACGGACAGGCAACTCTTAATGCACTGTGTCCTCTCGATGGGGAAAATCGCATGTTGCGGCAATTAATATGCGAGCCTGCAAAATATTTATATTCGCACGCAAGGCGGGCAAAAACACAACGCGAAGCCAGTCACTCACACGGGGACAGAAACAATTACCTCGTGTGAGTGGCAATTATAAGCTGTTCGTGTCTGTTAATTAAATGTGTCCGGCGAAGGCATTTAATAAGCTCTACTTATTTACAAAGCGACAACATGGCGTATGCCCGATCAAGGAGGCTTAAGCGAAGTCCTGCCAGGAGTTTAATCGCCCCGAAAAACGCAGTCTGCTTGTGGCTTGAAAATACATTAAGATAAATACTATTTGTTCAACCCTGCAACTCGCGGACTCGCCTCACTGTTTGCTTTTCATCTTTGCGAGTGTGCAAGGATTAATTAAGTGAAGGGGGTAATTATGGAAGTGTGAAATTCGCAGGCAATCATAAACTGGCTGCCCGATCGACGCACAAACACGCTTTAATTAGCCATTAAGGCGAAGCCGGTAATTAATCAGCTCAAAAGTGTCCATAAAAGCAAAGCATTTAAGTGTTAACCCAAAGTGTCAGGAGCAAACTTTTCCCGCATCCTTTTTCAGACGCGCCCCCCGACACGCGGTTTTGCGGCTTCTGGAAAGGTGAGCACGGGGCGTCCCCCGGGGTCATGGGCGGAAAATGGGAAACTCACACGGGAAGCAGCTAAAAACTAAACAAAAAACTTTAATGGCAGCCGCTTGCCAGACATCCGTATTTATATGCGGCGCTCCTTTGGCACAGCGGGCGAGGGACGTTTATACTTTTAAGATGCGAACTTCCCGCTGCTAAACATTAACTTTATGTTGCTTCTGATTGGAATCCTGTGAATTCTACAATTTCCCTTCAGTAAAATCGACATGAGGCTGGAACATGAGGCTGGAGAATTCTACGGCAACCCTCGCTTATTATGCAGCTGTTGCATTGTAAATATTTGCATACGTGTTGCAAAATTAGTTAAATAAGCATTTATTGTTGTTCTACGCTTAGCTGGTTGCAGTGTTGCTTGGGCCCCAACATTTGAATTACTTTTAATGTTTTCGGCGACGGGGCAAGGGGAATAGAATGGCAAGGAAGCCGCGCTCGCGTCTTCCGCTATTAACAAAAAGGTAATTTTCCAGCAAATTGACATAAAAGACTACACGGGGTAAAACTTTGCCCGGTAAACTGTTGTCTGTTGTTTAATTTTTGGGGGGAGGCGACACCACCTACACACGCCCCCAGCCATTTGCAGAGACAACATCAAAATTTATGTAAATGAAAATTGCATTGCATAAGCTCCGCCGTTACGTATACGCAGTGTGCACCAGAGGCAAAAGCATTTGCCGCTGCCCAAAACCATTTTGCACGTAGTATTAGCGAGAGCTGCCTTCATTATTTGTGTCATCCTTAAAGGCCGCGTCCTCGAGACCTGGAGACCTGAAGCATCTAGCCATTAAGGCGCCCGGCAGCCGCATTGTCCTTGCGAGGTATACCCGTATTTTGCAGTAGGTCTATGGCAGCCTCTATGCCACTTTAGCCTTTAGTTTTGCCATTTTCTTTATCGGTTGCTTGGTGCCACGCAGCCGAAAACTTTCAACAAGTTGAGCTGCGGATAAAAGGGGAAAACTGCCTCGTGCATGCCAGCGAGAAATTGCCTGGCGAAAGCCATCACCCTTAATAGTCGGTAAATAATAAAAGACCCACCCGTTCGGGTCTTAAGGTTTGGGTTCTTGGCTTTATTTTAATTAACTGAGGTGTATGGGAACACGGAAGTAATTCCGGCTTAATATGTGATTAATAGGCACATAAAGTCTATACAAATGCCAGGGAAAAGTGCCACAAATACAACTTTTCAGACCCAATCATAGTTTATAATTGTTCAGCTAACCAGCTGACTTCCCCTGCTCGATAATTGAACTCGCTTTGCTGGCCATCAAAGCCGGATTTAAGCCGGAATCCAGGCAATCCGGGGAATGCCTCGGCAATGCTTTGCCAATTATCCAACCACGAAGGGTGGTTGCTGGCGCGGCCAACCACTTAATAAGCCCACCAAGCCCACCGCCCAGTGCAGGGGCCCCCTTTTTGCTCTGTTTCCCAGCTCAGATCGTTGACAACTGTCCGTGGTCGAAGCTCAGGAGGAGGAGCACCAGGAGGAGCAGCATCAGGAGGAGGATTGTATCAAATATACAAGTAAATTGCTTCATTTTCGAATTTCTGTCATAGGCGACGTGCCGTCGTCTGCTCGTTGCCTCTTCTCTCATGTATGTTTTGGAAATCTATTCGTGCCACGAATTTCATTTTCAACTTGGCAGCTGCAGTGTTTGTTGTTGCCGAAGCGAGACGTGCAACGGCTGCCAGGCAACTTATTAAAAATGTCTGCAGTAGCAGTAGCAGTAGCGGCAACAGCACCAGCAGCAGCAGCACCAGCAGCACCAGCAAAAAGGAACTCAAATAAAAATCAAGATGGAAAAAAGCGACTGCAGGCGAGTGGGGGGGAAAATTATTTGCCGCAAACTTGCAGAGCCCAGAGATTGCAAAGTGCAATGTCGTGCCATGTAATTGTCTGAGGAGCTGGCGAGTGAAAGAGCTCAAGTAAAAGTGCTTTGATTTCCGACATTAAATTAACTGCACGCCTCCTTAATTGCTCCTCGCACAACCTTCACTTACTAGATACGGCTGCATGCTTGCTGCTCTCCTAGAAACAGAATCAAGTGACTGGGAATCTTAAATCGTATGCACTCTCACACACAGAAGATGCTGCTGGAAAAAGGGGGAAAATTTAGAAAAACAATTTTCTGGAATAAAATAGAAAACATATATGGACGATTACAGTCGAGCGTCTCGACTATAAAAACCCGGTTCTTGGAGTGACTGCGTCTTTTTTGGAAAGATTGGCTATACTAATACTCGTAACATGTCTTAATTTGTTAGTGGTAACTTTATATGAGTAGCCGATTATGCTCACGCAAATGCCAAAAATGTATTGCGCCCACATGCTTCTCCATAGAAACATGCCGTGCACTTTTCATTCGCAATGTTTGTCCATACCTCGCCACGCTCATCCACAAACCGTGAAATCTAATAGGTACTTAGGACTTACCTGGTCATAGTCTGGGCCTTTCCTTCCTCATTGCTGGAGGCTGGTCCTCAGGCACGGCAATCTCCTTGGCCTTGTTTTTTTATAAGCAGTAATTCGCGATCGCGATCTCCATGGCCTCCAGGTGACGGTGCAGGATATCGCTTGGATGCACTGCCTCAGGCCAGGTGGACGAAGATTTTCTTGGATGACTTCCATCGCCCGTTACAAGTCGAGTCCGTTGGGCTCGGAGAATGATGCCACTGGGGGGTGGTTCTTTCGTTATCGATCTCCCTAGGATTTCAATTTCCCCGATGCAGCGGATGTCCAGGTTCAGGTGAGCTGATGCAGCAGATCCTTGGATGCCAAAGATTGATTCTTAGATGCCGAAGGTGGTGCAGGAAAAGAGACAGCTGGATCCGAAAGGCGGGAGATGACATCAGAGGCGGCAATGATCCTCCATTTTCTAGTGGTTCCTTGGCGGGGAGACCGGGCGGATCTGGTGCTGGAGATGCGCTCCCGTCCAGGAGATGCGCTCCCGCTCAGGTCGACGTCTGGCGAGGGGAACTGCCGGGGAGCTAGAAGGAGAGGGGAGGGAAAAAATTATATTTACTTACCCAAAAAATCGGGCTCGATGAAGCTTAAGTAATGAATTTTCTGCTAGAACTAGTTGGGAATTCTAATTCCGCGGAAGTGTTGGAAAAAACAAACTAAATTTGTAGTATACTTACTGGTACCGCATAAAAATTAAAATGTAAATATGTTTCTATTTAAAATCAAGATATAAGCGATCACAGGGACAGACAGACACACAAACGGACAGACGGACAAACAGACACCCAAACGGACAGTCAGCTTCGCACGCATCGAATATTGGTTAACAGAAATCTATTTAGTTTTGAAGCTTGCGTCTTGTTTAAATGTGATTTAAAATGTAAATTATATACATATGTATCCCGTGAAAGTTACATATATATTATACTCAATGTTTCTGCAACTGCAGCAGCTTTGCAAAATTGTATTCTACGTAATGCCATATAAATCGCCACCTTCATACGAAATTCACTTACAACAGCCAGAGGCAGTGCAAAGAAAGAATTGCAATCGAAATTACTTTTAGCTCTCGGACGAGAAATTCAATTTGCATTCAGGGCGGCTGAAAAATTGAGCTCTCAGCCCTTCGGAGGTTGCACAACGAGCCCTTGGAAGTGGTGTGGGTGGGTGGGTTAATGTTGCAATGTCGGGTGTTGTCGATGCATCATCATCGGTGCTCAAGTATCTGCGCACTCCACCATCAATTATGCTACGAATTTCTTTATTGCAATTATCTCGTTCCCGTCGCACTCTTGGGCCAGGGTCCGCATTGTTTTCAGCCTCCGCCCGTCGGCGTCCTCATCATCATCGTCGGCGGCCTCGTCACCGCCCTCGTGCGTGTTGCGAGGATTCTGGAGTGTTTTCTTTACACAATTCCCTCCTTGCCAGCTGATGGGCAAGTGATACGGCAGCAGTCCCTGGGAAATTGGTTTTAATTTCGCAACTTGCACCGCTCCGTGGCCGGACGACACTTGTCGTGGCAGTGACTCCACTCCACTTCTGGCTGCCTCAGCTCCAATGTCAATGTCTCGCAAGTTCTCGCAAGTTCTCGTATTCTCGTTTCCAGGTTGCGCTCGATTTAATGAATGAAGATTACAGTGCCCCGTGCGTTGGCTCAGATTTATGCGTAATGATATTCAAACAGGTTATTTATTGACTTAAGCTGGGGTCCGCTCTGACTTGCTCCGGTTGAGCTGCCTTAGCCCCCAGACTGTATTTGCTTTCCTTGGCAAACAACTCGATAATTAAAGCATCAAATGCAGACAACTTTACGGTTTAGTGGGGACACAAACTCTTCTGGTCGGTGGCTTAAGGGTACTCTATAATTGGCGATCAATTTAAGACTCAAAATTCCAGAAAATTAGGTATAAGGATTTTTAAATGCAACTTCTTCATCCAATTGAATTTGGAGCCTCCCCTGGTATACCTTTTTGTGAACTGCCAGTCAAGGGGCATTAACAATGACCAGAAACCCGATTCAGAGATAGAACACATAAGCGCCGTAGCACTTGAGCTACACCACCAGAGTTGGCAAGACAATCGCACAGAACGGACAGAACGGACAGAACGGACAGGGATCTCAACAGGAGACGAGCGACGAGCAGGTGTTCCAACTTATTCATTAAAAACAAAAAGGAAACAGACAGGAACAGGCAGCCGCCGGGGGGCAGGAAAAGGGGGAAAGAAGGCGTTACCTGGGCCAACACCCAGAGCCCTTTTAACTCGGTTCCACACAGAGAATATTGTACGATCTAAGACTTCCAAGTTGTATAAATCTAACTTTAATAATATAGAAAACATTCATATAAAAATAAATATATTTGCCATGGAACTCTTCCTTTAGATTCGCTTTTTAATTATTAAAAGTGCATGCTTTTTTTTCAGTGAATTCTACTCCCTGTTGACTGAAAATTTCCTGCCCCAGTCCGCTGCCGCTTCTTCGCCTGGTTAAGATTGTGGTCGACACGCAATTGCGGCAATTTGAAGTTGGATGCGTTCGCTGGCTCACTTCGCTCTGCGGGGCCAACGAAGCGGAGCAAAAGCCAACCTAAACGCTTAGAACTTCCACATTCCCCATTCCTACCAGTTACCAATCCCATCCCCCCCTGCAACAGCCAGCTCGCCCTCCAAAATCCCTGAGAAGACACATCCGCCGCAGTCCATCCTGGCAAGTTTCTTGTGGCAGCGACAACTGGCAACTAGCAACTTGCCACTGCACTGCAAACATTTTGTGTAGGGTATTTTTATTGGCATCTAGATCTAGGGAAATATTAGCGGATAAGCTACCGAAATGGAAAAGCTATTTTCCTAGTTTGTAGTCATATAAATCTATGGAACTATTATTAATCGAGGGAAACTACCTTCAGTTTTAGTTTAAGTGCTTAGATTACTTAAATTTTTAGATTTATTTAGGTTTATTTCATTAAAAATCCATGGGATATACCCAAAATGTCATGCTGTAGAAGGTTTAACGACAATGAATTTTGATGACTCGACTCGACTTACTGCACTTTAATGACATGTTATTGGTCTTGTTTAAATTCTCAGCCATTAAAAAGGTAAATTACATAAGAATTTTTGTTTCTCTTCTTTAATTTTGAGTATTCTGTTAATAGAACTTTTATTTCTGAGTGCACCAACTGCCAACTGGCTGCCTGAACTGAAACCGAAGCCGGTTTCGGGTGTGTTAACTTTCTATGCCCGGTAGCGCTGATTGCCAAGACAACGACAGCCCAATTCATTCAGCGGTCTCGCCTTTCAACGGCAGCAGCATCAGCACCAGCACCAGCTGCTTGAGGTTCCTTGAGCCGCTCCTTGGCCCTCGCTGCCCCACCGTCTCGTCCCACTCCTTATCCTTTATCCTGAAAGTTCCAGCAGCAAGCAAGTTTTGCCTGCGCCTCTGTGGACTCTGTGGCTGCTCCGCGGGCGTTTCCAGTTCGATTTATCATGGGCAAAGTTATGATCGCTTAAGTGCCGCCGTTTAGTGTTCCTGTTTCGGCATCGCATCTCCATCTCCAATTGCTCATCATAAATTCCGCCCTGGACAGCACTAATTGCAACTTGCTGGCCGTAATAATAAGGCAGCCGCGCTCTGATTTTCGCTACTTACGTGCAGGTGAATCGAATTGGATTAAAACTTCAAGCCATTAATGCTTATCGGTCGATAATTTTGCATGCCATAAATCACAGGCACAAAGAGTCCAGTAAAGTCATTAAAATAAAACGGAATAAGTCTATAAATTGTTATTATTAATCTTCACATGTTCTTGCCGATAAGCCAAGCTAAATATCCTCAGTATATTACAACTATTAATTAGCATAGGTGGCTTTTAATTTTCCTTAAAGCAATTAAAAGTTGTCGCAAAACCATTATCACACTTTCGGCGACAAGCCAAAACATTGCCACCAAATTGTTTGGGATAAGCGCATTTGGCAGGCAATAATTGCCTGCAAATTAGAATTATTTATCCAACAGCGGTGATTTTGATTGCCGGCCGTGGACGGGGCGTAGTGTGTAAATCATAATCGATTGTTGGTATGCCAGGCGCATGAAGCCAAAATAAAACCACAAAATAATGCTGTTGTGACGGAAGTCTGCTACAAAACTGGCTGCCCAACTCTTTCCCGAAAAAGAGGCCATAAATATTGTTCATTTGTAAATAAATGGGTAACACAAAAAAAAGGGAACCTAGAAAATAAAAAGCAGATATATAGTATTGTATAGTTGTTGTGGAAAGCCCAGGCAGCACAACTCGCAGAGCATAGAAAACATTGTTCATGTTCGTTTCCAGTAGTTGGTTTTCTATTTCCTAGGCAAGCACACTCGCATGTCGCTGTTCTGCTGTTGGATGGGCGGCAGGCAGTGTGTGTATTTCTGCTGTTCTGTTTTTTATTACAGTATCATCTTCCGGTCACTTTGTCAGTTCCCGGCAACATTTCTCAAAACAGTTGCGTCGGGTACCGGGTACCGAGACAAGTGGCCCCAGCGCGTGCCCCTCTTGAATGGGGTTCGAACTTGAGTTATTAAAAACAAGACAAGAAAATATAAGAAGTGCCAGTACATCGGCAAGCGGAAGTTCCATAGACAAAGTCGGGGCGTGTTGGTGGCCATTTATGGCCGTTACACGTCGAGAAATGAGGGAATAATCGTCGTTGTTTTCAGATCAAAATGTCAATAACCACATTCTAATAGGGCAATGCCCCAAACCCAAAATTCGGGGCTGTCTTGGGGCCTACAATTTTCTAAAGAAATGAGTAATCCAAGTTAACTATCGCTTTCAAGTTTCAGCAACTTATAAAGTATAGCCTTGGAAATAATCTCCATTAAAGCCAAGAGTTTGTGTTGCCTAATTTAAGCTGTTGGCTTCAGATTGGTGTTGATAATTTCATCTGAATGATTTCTTTCACTGGGTAAACACATTTGTAAAGGCTTTAATGGTTACACTCCTGCTGGTCTATGTTAAACCCGTTGCCTCCTGCCACCCAACCTCTGGTGCTGCAACTACCACCCTCTGCCCACCACCCAATGTTGACCAACATCGGCAACGCCAACGCCACTTAAAAGCAGTTCGCGCGACTGCACAGGCCAGTCGGTGGAGTTGGAGGTGGAAGTGGAAATGACCGGGGCTGTGGAAGTGGAAAGGGAAGTGCCGCCGCCCAGAAGAGCGCTGCTTGGCCCCGAGTGACCACTGCCAGGGGGTCCGAAACAGTACATCGCCCCCCTTTGCATGCCCCGCCACCTCTGCAGCGCCACGCCCTCCCGCCCGCACACGCACTCGTCGCATCACGATGCGCTTTGAATATAAATTACACAAATAGTGCACACGACTTTGACGGCTGCAGCAGGCGACATTGAATGCCGCAGCAGCGCACAGTGGCTGCGAAAATATTCAAAAGAGTTTCCCCAAAAATTCGAGACTTCAATGTAAATAAACACAAAAGGAGTTTTCAATATGAAACTTAAGAATCGTTTTAAAATCGAGTTGTGTGTTTTCCACTCAACATGTAATAAAATCAGAAATACGAGTAAATAGTGCCTTTAGATTTTGGAGTACAAGTAATTCTCGTTTGACCTCTCGGATGGCTGGCTCTTATATCATAGAACCAAGGACAAGTGGTTTTCTAATTGTAATATAAGTTGAACATGCAGAGGCGGCAATATTGTCCATGGGTTTTCTCAAGTGGTGCTCCTAAATTACCAGGCTAAAATATAAATACAATATATAAACACTACGATGAGAATAAACCATGAGAAAGATATAAATTTAAAGAACTTTTTGATCGATTTACCAAGGGTTTTCCATGGGTTACATTTTTCCCATAGTTAACATTTTTAAAATTTTCTAAAGTAGTTTTTTTGTATTTCTTAATTCTATAGATGTTTTGTATATTTTCAGTGATCCAACCACTGTGCAAATCAGCTGCCGGGTTCCGTGGTCGGGTCAACGCTGCCCTTTGATGCTAATGACTCTTCCAGCGCCTTAAAACTGGCAGATCGGCTCCGATGGATGATGGGGCTCAAAGCATTCTGAACTTAGCGGCCAATCAAAATCGCTGCAACAGCAAATTGGCATGCGTGATGGAGGGAATGGAGATGAGAGATGTAGGTGAATGGATTGAGATGCTTTTCCTGCTTTTCCAGGCTTCTGGAGGGGACAGTTTCCCAGCGGAGGCGGCCATTGAGAAGTTGGACAGCAGTTTGTTGGATGGACAAGTGATTTCCGCAGCGCTTTCTGGATCGACGACGTTGCTGCTTCTGCTGCTGCTGCTGCCGCTGCAGCGTTGATTGATTGATTAATTGACAAAAGGCATAGCATAGCCGTTAGTTTTCCATTTCCATTGGCATTTCCACTCGCACACACGCATTTGCATTTCTAATTTATGAAGCAGCCCCAAAGTCTTGTCGGCTTGTCGGCGTATGTAGTTCATTGTGTTAGATATGCAAATGCCGCATTTCCGCCACATCCACTGTCCACCGTCCAGTTGTCCAGTTGTCCAGTGTCTGTGCCAGTGCAGCTTAATTATTCATTAATTTCAACTTAAATTCCATATTTGCGCCTGCAGCCATTTCTGGCCCCAAATTTCGATGAGTGCCCCCGCCGGAATTGACTGCAGGGGCTTTTGTCCGCCTATCTGCAGGCTTTTGTCACCATAAACGAGAAGTGTTGCCCGATTATGAAATAATTATAAGCATTCTGCACGCTGTTGTGTTTGATTTTGGTCGGGTTCGGCAGAGGGGTCAATGTGTCTGCACTTCTATTACACTAGGCCACAAAAAAGGCATTAGCAACTAAAAAAAAGAAACAAATTATTATGGCAAATTGTGCCACGAAATTCGATACACAAATAAGCCTTTCTAGGCTACATAAAGGTTATGCCACTATTCCGCAAACCGAAATTGTATGGCACTTCTCTGATTCATTGCAAAAATGGCCAAGTGCACGCTAGGTCGTTTGGAAAACACAGGCTTAAAAATATTTTTATTAACAATATCGACATGAAATTTGGTCCAGAAGTTATATACAGTCCTACCAACTTAAGAAAATAATTATTGGACTAAAATGTTAGGTAGTAAACATAATATGGGTAAAATCTCTTTGCCATATAAGCTTATTAACTTGAATTTCATGGCAACGAATTCTTGCTAATTAACATAAGTAGGTATTGTATGGTATATCCCTGGCCATTTGCGTTCCAATCCTATTAATTCGCCCTATAACCTGGTTTAATTCCACTCGATAGTACAAATTTAACAAGGTTTGTTTGTTGGCCATATCCTGCATCTAGTTTGCCTGCCCTATTGTGTTTTAGTCCCTCTGGAAATGTGGGCCAGCTCGCAGCCGGCAGTTCTCTCCAAACTTCACCCAG
This sequence comes from Drosophila ironensis, assembly GCA_021223825.1. Lineage (NCBI taxonomy): Eukaryota > Metazoa > Arthropoda > Insecta > Diptera > Drosophilidae > Drosophila > Drosophila ironensis. Next base: position 2,312,704 of record JAJJHQ010010226.1, read on the forward strand.
TTAGCGTTTCTATGTAAATTTACAAAATCCATAAAATAGAAGCCACCTGCCTCCGCAATCTGCAATCTGCAATCCTCCGGACTGCGCGGCTCGTACGTTGTTCGTGGAAGAGGCTGCAGCATGCCTTGCATATTTAATCCCGGCTACATCGGCCCCACTCCTCCGTGCTGTGACACGGACTGCCTGGACGAGGACAAGTGCACGGTTCCTGAATGTGGCGTTTGCTCCGAGCACAAGCTTCCATGCTGCTTTCCGGCCCGCCCTCCCAAAAACCTGGCCCCGAAGTGTCAGACCACCAAGAAGGAGGAGAAGGATCAACCCAAGAAGTCGCTAAACGCACAGGCATAAAATCTTCTTTCAGCTAACCATGTAAATTTCATTGATCTCACCTAAATAAACTAAATTTTAGTGAATTTGTTCGTTTTGTGCCTATCTAAAATTATACAAAGATACCTTTTATTTGATTTTGGAATGGAAATTTAAGGTAATCGAAGAGACAATTGGTTTTAAAGTCATTGTTTTTCAGATAACTATTTGCCATAAGCCAAAGAATATCTTGCTCTCTTCCTGCTTGTATCCTTGGTAAGCTTCGTTAACTAGAAACTGAACAATAAAATAATTGGTTATTATCCTCGAAAGGCTTTTGCGAAGTGGTCAGAATGTGCTGTTTGCGTCGCTGCTGTCCTCCCCAGTTTAACCCCTTCTATATCGGCCCCTATCCGGACTGTGCCTGCGGTCCGTGCCCCTACGGATGCTACTCCGGATGCACCCCATGCGGCTGGGGCTGCCGATGAGGAGGCCTACATTCTGAGCACTGCCCAAAAACCAAGGAATCAAGTTCCAGCTAGAGAGTACCATATTTCTTGAAAGAAATATATATAAATTCCGTACAAAAATCCTCTGTGGCTCACAGTATTATTTCAACCAAGAAATAAATGTCAATAAATATGCAAATAAAATTTGGAAACAAATCAGTTTCCAAATTTAGGCCCAAAAAAACCATGTGTTCCATCGTGGAATACATTGTAAATTTTATTGTGGAGTCAGCGGTTCCTGCTATCTGTTGCGTGGTCCGCGCCTTCCACGAATCCTTTGAAGTGACTGGCCGTCAAGCTGACCCCATCGACATTGATGTGATTCATGAGATTCCGCAGACTATCAGAAAGATTGCGCGAATTGCTAACGATGGGACGCTAAGGCCCCCCATTGAGAGCATAACACTGATCGGCGATGACGAGTTTGTGTATATGCTGGATAAAATCCAAGAGGCTTTTTCCCGTCTGGTTGATATAATTTCGGTGCTGGCCGAATAATCATTCAGCCTGCGAGTTAGCCGTCATAGATCCTCCCGATAAACCGGCGGCACCCATCAAAATGGATTTGATGCACACCACGATCGGAGTGGCCACTGCCTTGGCCCTGATAGTTGTGGTGGGCCGATCGATGTCCGAGGTGGGCAACCGCGTGGCTATGCGCACCTCCAAGCCCATCTGTTTGGCCCTCACCACTGGCAGTCCCATAGGCGATCAGTTAACCTCGGTGGCTGGCATTTTACCGCTGGTGGAGGGCGATGGCGTGGACAATGTCTGCGGCGTCATCAACGAGTATGTCGAAATGGCAGGTGGCCTTGTGGGCCCCCTGATCCCCTCCCTGGCTTGCAACGAAATGGGTGAAGAGGAGGATTTGGATCGCGAAAACGCAAACGAAAACAGAACTGATGCCGATGCAGTGGAACCGGGAGCAGCACCACCGGAACCAGCACCGGTAGCAGCAGACCCGGAAGCAGCAGACGAGGAATAATGGAGGCAGCACAGCAGGCTCCCGATAAATTTAATATTTTGTATACAAAATTTCTAAGCAGTAGGCCGTACAACCAAACATGACATTTATATTTTCGGTATACCGAGCTCCACATCGACCAGAGCTCATTCATTCCCAACAGCTCATTCGAGAAACACCTAGCTCTAAAAAAAACAAAAAAAAAATAAATTGGGAAATGAAAAATTAACCAAATTTAAAAAATAATAGCCGAGGAATATCTTCAACGGCTTTCCCAGCAGCAATAAACCGAGCGTTAAAGTGAGTATAACCCAAAAGTGATTTAAACCAGTGAAAGGCCTGCAGCTTAGGATCGATCCGCCAATAGAATTTTGTTAGGTGCGCACCGCTCTCCTTCAAGTGAAGTTTAAACTCGCCAATCAAGATGGTGTTGATGCTGGTTTGCACTTTTAACCCCTTCTACGTTGGCCCCTGCCCTCCCGGTTGTGTGGCCCCATTAACGAAGGGAACCCCTTGCTGCCCGTCTCCCTGTTGCGGACCTTGCGGCCCATGCTGCGGACCTTGCGGATCTTGTTGCAGCTCGTGTGCTTGCGGCTGGTGAGGCCGCCCCCCCAAAATGGTCGAATTCTGTGCAGTCAACACGGTGAGTTAATATCAGGTCTATAAGTTTGACAGGTCATTCAAAGCCTACTTTTTGACAACTAGTCATTCAATGACTAGAAGGCTGTGAATATTATTTCAAATATCAATATTGCTTTTCTACTTTCAGCTAAAATTATTGGAGTGCCGCCTTCAGAAAATATAAGAAAAGATCTTATTCATTAGCTGCTGGGGACTGATCTTCCGTTGAAGTCGTTTCCTCGGACATAATTTACGAACATGACCTTTTAATAAATGTAATTGACAAAACAACTGTGTTCATTGTGGTGCAAGGTGGAAATAGTGAAACCCCCGCATGGAGGCACATGTTGTCCTAGGTAAAGGACTCGGCGGAAACAGCTGTTCCGGCCCAAGGACTTCAATGCGCAGCCGCGCTTGCAACTCGAACCAAAAACATCGAATGTGGAGCATTGTGTCAGGTCAAAGGTTGCTGCGGCCGCTTCCTCCTTCACCTGAAAGCAGCTTCTTTGAATCGGACAGCGAATCTGATGGCCCGATGCTGTTTTGTTTTTCTGGCTAAGCGCGATTTATGGCGCGGTCCTCGGGTGTCCCTGCTTCCTTGAGGCTTTCCTTTCCGGGGGGTGTGTTTATACAGAGATAGGGTGTGTGGGGCTTGGGGTGTGCCTTGGCCATTTCACTCTCATTTTGGCATTGCTCGCGATGTTTTCCCGCGGAATTTATTGCGGTAGGTCGGAATTTTCATTGCTTTGCCATGGCATCTTCCCTCCTGCTGCTGCAAGGTTTTCCTTTCTTATTTTCCCCCAGTTTTCCCTTTGTGTTTCAGTACAAGCGAGTGTGTGCCATGTTTTATGACCAAAGTTCCCAGGCTTCTTGTATTTGACTTTTAGTTTTCCAGCTGAAACTTTTCGACTGCATTGTCGTCCCTCTGAGGATGTTGCACTTCTTGCAAGTTTCCCTTTTTCTTTTATTGTCGAGATGGAGCAACAGTTTCTTTCTTTGGGTGAAACTTGGAAGGGCTACTTATTTAAAAGAATTTAGCAGGTGTTTCCCGGATATTTTATTCTCCATTTCTAGGACATGGGAAAATAGGAAGTGCAGCTGACAGCACATGATGGGGTCAGAGAAAGCAGTTGACTTTGAGATTTATGTCATTTGATGAGAAACAAAAATAAACCCGAATAACAAAATTTTGATATCTTCTAGCAAGTTTAGCAATATAAATAGTGAATTTAAGTCAGGAATTAAAACCACCATTTGAGCTTAATATTACCTTATTAATTTTTGGTAATGCTCTAAAAATTCAAAGTATATACCATTGATAATGGGGATAATCCAATATAAGAATATTTTATGCTTAAATTTATCTGTAATTGTATTCCTATCCATAAGATTGGGGAATATGATGCAGATCTAGATGTTCAGTTTAGAATAGAATTCGGAAAACATAGAATCCAGCGAAGTGGCCTCGTGTCCAACCTGCAACATGTTGCAAGTCGAGCGCGCAACCGGTTGTGGCAAGTTCGAAGCGTTCTAAACTTCAACTCGGACTCAGGTCGCTTGAATTCGGAACTGCTGACAAACTGCTCGCATTTGCCTACACTTTTGTAGAGGGCAGTCTCCTCTTGTCAGTACTTTAAATTTCCCTTCAAAACTACATGGGAAATTTTTCAACATCCGAATATATTTTAGATTTTACTAAAAAAAAATTAGTAAAACCATACAAAATGTAATTAAGGAATTAAAATAGGTTCTTCTTTACAAGACTATATCCAACCAATAGCATCTAAATAATCTGTAATACTTGAAAACTATGTAAAAAATAATGAAAATAATAATATATTTTGGTAAATAAATTTGGTTCAAAAACCTAAGAAATATCTAAATCTTTTAACAATAAATTTATTTTAAAATACAAGATGAGATACTCTAATAAATTAGTGGAATAAATAGTTCTTCAATGTGAATAACTCAAAAACAAGTGAAACCATTTCATCTGCCTTGCATTACTTAAAATCTTTGTTTATTAGTCTTGTATCTTGATGAATAATTTCCCGCAATCGCTGACAAAAAGGCGAACACTCCCCACCCAAATGCACAAACTGACTGTGCCATATATAATGCCGGCACAGTTTTGTGCGCGCTTCAGTCTTCGTTGAAATTTCGGGCTGCGCGGATTGGCTGTGTTCGAGCCTCAAAGGTAGCTCGGCTGTTTCGGTTTGCGTATCGCTTGCATCCGAGGGATTCGGTCGGGAATCGAGATTGAGATCTGTCGAGGAACTTGCCACTTGTGCCACAAATCAGGGCCTAATCCTGGGGCCATAGCTTAATTGAATTCGGGCGAGTTAATTAGCAGCCAAAGTGTGTTGCCGCAGAAACAAACGGCATCGTAATGATGCGCCCCCAATTTAATTCCATTTCGTCGATCCTCTGTGTGTGAATAGTGGGTTGCAAAAAATAATAATAATAACAAACAAAACCTTGAAAACAAAAGTGGATTCTTGTGAAAGAAACATCCAAAAATTAAGACAAAGATTTGCCTGGCAGGCAAATCAACAGAAATTTCGGTTCATTTGCTAAATACACGGGACCGACCATTTGTCCCCCCACGGATACTGTTTGTGTTTTTAGCCAGTTTTGTGTGTTAGCTGTTTTGGCCGTTCGCTGTTTGTGTGTGCCAAAGTGAGCCCTGTGAACAAATTTCATTTATTGGCAGCCAGCAACTGATTTGAATATTCAGACACCCAGCCCAGCGGGCCAGATTGAGTGTGTTTTGTGTGTGTGCAGCATGATTTATAGGTCCTGCACACAGGACTGACTGATGCAAAGTGACAATTTCTGCTAATTTTCGATTTACATGCCACTGTGGCAAAGGGTAAGTGTGTGATGGCAGATTCTTTCGGATTTGATTTGCAATTTTTAGATTATATTGCACGTAATTTATTCGGCATTTTAAGAGGGGAAACAAATTTATTGAGCATGCACGTAGTAAATAAAGCCAGCTGTAGCAGGTATACCAATTTATTCTTGGTTTAAATGTATCTCTCAATCTGGAGACAAAAAAAGGTGTTTTTACATGATAAAAACATTTATATAATTTAGGGAATATTACGTGAATGTCAATTTGAATTGATAATTGTTTTAAACTTGAGTAACAATTTCTCTAAAATACGTTTTGTGATTCATTCTTGGTAAGAGTTCATTGTTAAGAAGAATATTTTTAGGTCAAGGTTTTTTGTAAATTTACTGGCAATCAGGAAACTCAACGAATCTAAAATTATATGCTTAAGTTCGGTAGCTTTAATATAAAAAGTTTAACAAATCAATTAGGCTTGGTAGAATTTTGTTAGTTTGCTATTTTCCTTGTAAAATCCCACTTTAAGGGGAAAACACCTCCGACTCACGAGAGTCTTACACCTGTTTCAAGGCTTTTTAAAAACACCAATGAATGTAAAATTAAATGCAAAAGTTTGGTAGCTCTTGTCGCGCTTTAATAGAAAACGTTTAACAAATCAATTAAGCCTGCTAGCAGTTTGTTTGTTTGCTTTTTTCCTTGTAAAATCACACTCTACGGGGAAATCACCTTCGACTCACGATACTCTTACACCTCCTCCAATGACTTTTCTCAATCAGAAACCGCAGAACGAACGGCAACCGCCACCCGGTGGCGACAGGTGTATCAAATCACTTCCACTTCCGCTCTTAAAAGGCTTCTTTCTATTAAAAGTGGCTTACTGAAAAGTCGGTGTTTTGAGAGCGTATTAAATTCTTTAAAAGCTGACAATGAGTTCCACACGCAGAGCTGCATAAATCAAGAAGTAATTACAACTTATTCTAGTATCGATTTGCAATTCGTTTCGGTTTCCCTGGGCTCTTTCGCGTAAATTAGCGGCCATGAGTAATGTTGCCATAAATATCGCGACATTAGGGAAATTTTATTGGTCTCGGACGGAGAAAGATGATATTAATGGGTGCCATTAATATTTAATCTTCGACAACAGGTTTTATCAGCATTAAACGCCAATAGAGAAGTTTTCACATCGAAACATCCATCCAATTACTCGGCGCATTGAAAACTTTTGCCCAACTGCACCTGTGCCACAGGAATTTCTTTTAATAAAATCTCCAGTAAATTGAGCAAAGCCATTCGTCATGCTCAAGTAACTTGGGGTTAAGACTTTTAGGGTTCTCCAGTTTAAAGTTTTGCCGAATTTTTTGCTGGTCACCCAACCAGTTTGGCAACACAATTATGCAGCGAGGCATGCAGCTGGGCAAAAACAAAAAAAAAGGGATGAAAGAACCCTTTATTTCCTTGCCAATATAGCACCCATTTACATATAAATTTGGGTCACTTGCCAGAGCAAAATTATAATTAAAATATAAAATTTCAATGTGCGCATACGCCCAGGAGTCTTCACTTTCATTTCAATCAAAATAATCGCATACAAAATGACTTTCATAATGAAACAAAGCGCTCCAAGTGCAAAATCGACGTCATTGCCGCAGAATTCGCAGGATTCTGAAATCCTAACCGCCGTCATTATCGTCTGATGGTCTGGTCTCTGCTTTGCATAATTTCATACATAAACTCGCGCTTTTGTGCGCATAATCCGCGGCGTTGGCGACAACAAAATAGGAAAAAACTTGCGAGTTGCGAGTTGGGCTGAGTGAAGAAAATAAAATGATGTGCTAGAGGGGGGGTCAGGGTGGCAGAAGGTGTCGCAGCACACACTCAAAATTGTGGGTGCTAAATGTTCGAAAAATGAAGCGTTGAAAACTCGGTTGCCACGTTGCGTATACGCCGCGTTGTGCGCCAAGTGGCGAGAGGGGATTACGACATATAGTTAATGACATGCAGCTGCTGTTTTACTTGCGGCTTCTGCTGTGACGCCTCCTGGAGTCCTCGGTGAATTTAATTTCCCACCGCCAGGGCCCCCCTGATTTTCCACACCCCACAAACTTATGAATTTTAAGGTGATTTTCATGTCGCAGGAGCAGGAAAGTTCGCCCAAGTTTCGGGTATCCAGTGCGTCACTTTACATCGGGGACTTGTCAGCAAAGGGTTGATCGCATCATAAATCAAATCAAACAGAAGCCGAGCTGCTGCTCGGGGTTTGCAATCAAAATCATTCTGTGGTCCTCAACATTTGTAGGCGCCTTGGCAAATGGTAATTAATCATCGAAAGTAATTGGTTTTCTGTTTTGATTTGACATTTGAAAAATTGCAGCTGTGACAATTCAATTCCATTCCCTTGGCCCCAGCATCCCGCTGGCCATTTTGCACAAAAGTTGCAACACAAACAGAGAGCATTTTTTAAACTTTTTTGTGTTGACGCAGAAAAGCGGTGACCTATGCAAATTGAATAAAAACGAATGCAAAAACGTGGCATACAAAAAATATGGCCCAACAATATTGGCTCACAATGGGATTAACTTGAAACACAACCAAAAGTGTCCTTGAAATACACGGTTATTGAATTTATGCACAAAAAAAACACACAGAAATGCATCGGAATTGATTGGAATCAATGGGATGCTTATGCATATTTCCGGTGGAAATAAATTACTAGTTTAATATCATTAACCAATTGGTTATGTTTTATATGGGATTATGAACCTGTCAACAGAACGTTCAACTTTTTAAGCAAATAATTTATGAAATTAATCCAAACACAAAGAAAGTTCAGCAAAGAAGTCCCGCTTTGTCGGCACTTAAAACTTCTCAAACGCAAATAATGCTTAAGTGAATATCTTGACAATAAAAAATTATTAAAAAAGCGTTAAAGTCTTTAAAGGGAATTATGATGCCCCACAGTGGCAGGAGCAGACGTAAACGCAACTTTTTGCGTGGCACTTCAAAAGAAATAAAACGAAGGCTGAACTGAAAATATCCCCGCACAGAAATACACACAAATTCTCAGTCTTTCGGTGACTTATTTTTTTCTTTTGGCCTTTTTTGTTTGCCAAGTCTGAAAGTGGCCCTCGGGCTTGAATTTTGTTTTGTTTCTGCTGCTCCCTGGGTGGTGGCTGGTGTGGGTATCACTGCTAACTCAATAACAAAATTTATGTTATTTTTCTGTTGTTCTTGCTGTTCAAGTGGCATGTGTTTGTTGTGGTTTTGGACTCAAGTTGGATTCTTAAAGGGTACAGCTCGGCAATGCTGGGTGCATTTTCGTTTTATAAATCAACAACGAGATACCATGTGCCCACTTTCACCAGGCATTGACACTGGAAGAGGCCGTATCTTCATTATTTATTAGCCGATCTTTATAAAACTGGGAACATGGCTACAAATTATAATTTTTAACTCTAAGCAAAAAGATTTATATCTCTTGTTTTAATCATTTGGGAGATATTAACAAATATGAAATTGCAAATGCGAAAAGGGGCGTAGCAATAGTTTGAAATAATCTCGATCTGCGTAAGCATATAACAGACCTAAAGCTAAAAGAGTTACATCTCTAGCTTTTACCATCTCAGAGAACGATGTGTTCAAACATACAAATCGACGTGTTCAAACATACAGATCAAACATACAGATGGCTAGATCGAGTCGTCTGTTGATCCTGGTCGGAAATGTCTCCTTCTGCCTTTTACCTACATTTGCACAAACTTAATATCCCCTTTGTACCTTAAGGTACATGGTATAAATATATGGAATCATTTAAGTACTGGATATCCATCAGTCTGCGCCCGAGAGCTCTTCCATCGTCGCCACGTGCTTCATATATTTTACTTCTCAATTAAATACCACTTTGGCTCCGCCATGAATGCGCATATTTTCTGCAGCACATAAATATTTATGCGAGTCTTAATCAAAGCAAAAAAAAATGGAATGATTGAGCGGGCGGAGCCAGAGGCTTAAGGCCCGCTTTGGTCTTTTTCCAGCACTCATCGCTTTTCATTACAGTTCGTCTATTTGCGCTGGATCAACTCATTTCTGTTTATTTAAACATTAAATGTGCTTACATTTGATTAGCGACCCGGGCCCGTTTCCATATCAATGCACAGTGCCAGTGCCAGTCGGGCACCCGCCGAAAGCCATATAAAATTTATGTGTTTGCCTTGCTTTTAATTTGTATTCATTTTTACACATATTTATTTTTTGGCTGTATGTACGAGTAATTCAGGCTCTGGTTTTGAGCTCATTACCATTTCTTTGGCGTAGGGTTTTCCTATCTTTTATGTGGGCAGTCGCATTAAAATGCATGAAATGCGCAATTAAAAAGCGAGGACAAAGTGCCTTTGTAGAATGCGATGGCAACAGGATACAATTTCACCCTTTAATTAAATATGTAAAGTCATTTCATATTTAAGCACACATCGATGCTTAATTAAAAGCACTCACCCTGCCTGCGGCTCACAAAAAAAAGGGCTTCATTCGATTGCGGGGCAGTGTGTTGATTTGTGTAACTTTTAAAGTCAATATTTGAGTGGAATTGTTGCAACTGTGATTTCTGCTGTCGTGGCGCTTTTCCGACAAGAGCTGCTGGAAATGTTGTCAGCTCGTTGTGTCCCAATGACAAATGCGAGCAATTGCCTTTCGCCAGACAAGACATGAGCACCGAAATGCGGCATCGATATGGCCAAGTCGCGTCTCTTGGCAATAAAAATAAACGGCCCCACGGAGGCAAACCCAAACAAAATCCTTTACCCCCAGTTTTTTTCCCCTTTTTCCCAGCGATTTTCCCGCCACACGCGATGAGCAGTCGAGTGTAAAAGCATGCGAATAACTTGCCATATTTATTTGTTTTTGGGTTTTTTACGCGACCCGCCAAAAGTTGTCAACATGGATCAATGGGATGCCAACTTTCGACTGGCTTTGTCATCGGCTCGGTGCCGGTCCCTGTCCCGGTCTCTGGTTATGCAACCGCTTTTTGACATATAAACATAAACGACACTGTATTGTAGCTTAAAGTATCATATTTCCCTGCCCCTGCCCCAGCCCGACCGATATTCATAATGTAATATTATGATTATCGCTGCGCGTCGTGTGTGTGGGCAAAAACAAGGCGACAAATCAGGCGCTGAGAAATTGTGTTTCCAGTTCATTTGCTGGCTCTCGTTTGTCGCCAATAAGGTTAAATGGTTCAGGAACATAACAATTGCAGGGATGATTGAGCCATCAAGGCGGTTGTTAGTCCACGGGCGCAAATGGAAGGTTCTGCTAAACGGGCTTTAAATTTAACCCAACGTAGGCAAAATTTATAGACCTAGTCTTGGTATCAAAATTAGGAGAATATCTATTAAATAAATCCTATGAAAAGAGAAGGGAATCCCCATGATCACAATGTTGTAAGCTAGGCATATAACTATCAGTAAGTGGATCTTAATTTCTGACAGATTCTAGTTAAAGGTTCCACCAAATATTGGCTGTTATTTCTATTACATTCATAATTTTGATAGGTTAAGCTAAACGGGCTTTAAATTAAACCATATGCAAGCACAGGACAAAGTTTATATACCTTAGAACATATATTTAATAGAAGCTATGAAAAGAGAAGTGAATCCATGTATCCATCAAGTAATATTTAACTATCAGAATTTGTAGCTCAATATCCACACCCTGATCCACCCTTTTCTTACAATTAAATTCAGAATTTTTCACAGACCTAAAAATAAGAATTATACATTTTTCGAATGCCATTTCACGTTTATTTGGAAGAGTTAAAAAATTAAGATAAACGCATCTCCATAACCAAACAGTCCGAGGCGGATTTTGCACCGTCAGCGGGTGAATGTTTTACCAGCTGCTTCTCTGTTTGGATTTCTTTGAAAATAAAAGCAAGAAATCCCCGAAAATTCCCGCTGGAGGTCAGTTTTATTCGGGGCTGCGTCAAAAGTTAATTACAATGCCAAGTGTTGGCACTACATAGGGGAACACCCACGAACATCAAGTATACGCAGCGTGCGCCCTCCGAAAGCCAAAAAAAAAATAAAGACAAGCAGCGGGGAAAATCCAGTCGTGCTGCACTAATTGGTTGACAAGGTTTCGCCGCACACCACAACCGAGAACAATGATATTTATAAAGAAAAACTCCAGGAGAGGAATTGCGGAACGGACAACAGAGTTATTATAGAACTCAATTTGCTAATTGCCATCAAAATAATGAACTCGGTCAGCTGGGGGTCTGAAGTTCTGCATTCTGATTGCACTCATCAAGTATCATTCGAGTCATTCGGAGAGGTTCTTCTCCTTGTTGCGGCCCCACTTTGCAGTTCAATCTCCCCTCTGGACAGTGGAAAGAAACAATTTGAATGGCTTTTGATGCACAAATTTAACAATATTTTGTTGCTAAAAATACTTTAATTCAACTCAAATGGGTGCAAAATAATTTCGAAATTCTTTTCAAATATTTGGCTTATTTATTTTTAATTTTCAACTGTGTCAGCACTATCCGAAATACAATCGGGGGCGAGCAACAGACTATTTGAGCTGCTGCAAGAAATTCCGAGGGAGGAGGCAAAGTTTGCTGCTCACGAGTCAAACAAATAAAAGTTCGGCTTCAGTTCAGTGGAAAGTTGAGTTCAGACTCCCTCTCCTCCTCCCCCCCTGCCAGGGTGATCCTCGAGGTGTTTTCCCAGCAACTTTGTGTACATCATACATACGTACGAGTGTGCACTCGCCGCTTTCCCTCCCGCCTCCTGAAACTTTTCAGTTATCCTTGCTTATTCTTGGTCCCTTTATGTCTTGTTAAGAGTTTTATACGCTGCGCTCTCTATATTTACTTATATATATTTTTTTGCCCTCGCAAGTTTTCTAAACTGCTTGCTAACTAAGCTTTATTTTGTTGGCCGAACAGCGAGGGAGTTTGTGGGGCAAAAGCCTTTAAGCGCTTCACCAGCCGGGCGGTTGGGTTAACCTAACCCGTTCCTGATTAATTTCTCACTGCTCAACAAATGTCGGTTTTGTTTTCCGGGAATTCCTCAGCGAGGGATACTCTTGCAGCGCACGTGTCTGGCTTCTTGGGATATGCTTTGTATACTGAGTCAGATTGTGGCCCAAAAAGCAATTAATTCGGTGGAGTAAAATTTGTTTAAATTGAATGGATCAGAGCTTGGTTTCATCTTTGACATGTTTCCACAAAATTGATGGATTTTTGATACTTTCATTCAATAATTAGGGAATCATTAGCATTCTTTTAACATATAAATAATGCCATGTGATTCTGGCTATTTGCTCTTACTTAAAGCAACTTAAAAATCCCCTAGAAAATACTTAAACCCTCGTCATTAACTCAAAAGGCGGTTGTGAAAACCGGGGCCGTTGAAAATCACATGGAAATTAAATGCCAGCCCGTTGGCAGTTGCTGCCGCCTGCTAATTTGATCTAAATTCACGCACTCATTTACTTAAAATATGCGTAATGACAATTTGATTAGGGTAATTTGATGTTGATCTTCAGCGGCGCGTTGCCAAAATCCGCAACATCGTCGGGCCAAATAGCAGGCAAGGACATCAAGGACAAGAACGCCAGCGAGCGACGAGGACAACAAGGCGGAGAATCGTGTAATCATTTTCGGGGGGAGCAATTTGGTGATGGTTGTGAGCCGTTTATGTTAAATTAATATGCAACAGCAACAGAAACAACAACACAAACAGCTAGGCAAATTGCGGCAATAAATTAGATGCTGACTGGAATGAAAATGAAAATGTTTCCCCGGGCTCGTCGCTTTTCTATTTTTTTTTTCCGTTCCACCACAAAAAGTTACCCCAAAGTTGTCTCCAACTTATGAAGGAAATGTCTGCGAGTAACCCATTCCGCATTTCGTGTCATTCCCAAAAAGTTACACGTTTAATGCCAAAACTCTTTCTGTACTTTGAATAATTGCACGTTTCGAGCAGCCGTGGGTCCCGCCGCTGCTATTTGGCGCCCATTCGGTGGCTGAAAACTCAACTGGAATAAATGTCCTGCGGCCGACAACGGCAGCCTACGTGTCCTGGCAGCCTAAAATCAGTTTGCCTGTTCCACCCCCGGCTCGCCTTCATTTTCATTAAGACATTTTTCACTCACTAACCAGCCAAGTTATTCAATTTTCGCTCCCCGCCTCGTCAAGTTGGCAACAAAGATTTCTCTTGGCCTTAATTTGGTTCAGTACATTTTCGCATGCACTCGTCCGGCGAGTTAACAAATCAAGGTGAAAGGTTTGATGGACTTTTGGTATTACCTAGCCACGTGGAGTGGCTGCAAAAACATTGAGAATTCAACAAAAATGTCTTGCGATTTAGGAGAGTTAAATTATATTCTATACCTTTCAACAGCCCCCATTGAAACGCATATACCCTATATTAATTTCGGTCAAGATCGCCGTGAAATCCCACAAACACGTACTCCAAAAAACACGGTCCACAGGACGAGCCGTAAGCCACAAAGGACGAAAGCAGCAGCAGCTGAAGCAGCAGCAGCAGCAACGGCAGCAAACAAAAACTGAAAGCAGAGTTTCCTCCAGACCAGACGGAAAATTCAAAAAACACAATACATTTTATAACACAGTGTGCGTGTGTGTGTGTGGGGGAAAATACTTGATGCCACATTGTTACAAATGGCGAAACTGAAAACACAATTTGAGGCAAGTGTAGCGAAAATATTGTGGTAAATACTTTAAATTTAATGTAAGTGGCAGCCCAAGCGTGTGAGCCTGTGGAGTTTTGGGTTTTTGTGGCCGTGCGAAAAAGAGGAAGGCATCCTTGGCCACCGAGAAGTGTTTTGGGCAATATTTTCATAATTAATGGCACGTGCATTGAGTGGCCCCCTGAAAGTCCATCAGGGAAATAATTACAATCTGAGGTGCAACGTGGCAACACAATTGTGGTCAGAGCAATTAAATATAAATAAAGGCGCCGCAATGTGTGTAGCAGATTGTGGTTTATTGGCCAGCAGGCTTTGGCAGGCCAAGAGCTATTTCTTTGCTGCGGTTAGCCAATGGAAATAAAGCCTAAATTGATGAGCGATGGCCTAAAAAACATAAACTTTAAAGTGCGTCTTAGGGGGATTTGCATTGCTTGGAGAAATTTGAATTTCCCTTTAATTTCGCTTCAATAACTTTTGCCTATCAATTCGCAATTTGACCCCTCGGATATTTTAGTAATTAACCTTAATTTCCGTTTGCTGCCATGAAGCTTTAAGCAATTACAATGGAGAATTATGAAAATTTCATAATTTGCTTAAATGGCCAGCAGCATTAAAATGGTTCGCCCTACTCCCCCGCAGCCCACGAAATTTTCCTCCCACAAACCGCTGAACGCAACTGAGGAAAAAAAGGACCAACAACAATGTGCCGAGCCACCGCAAGGACGCAAATAGCGAGCATAAGGACTGCTCCTCCTCTGGCTCCTCCGCCTCGTCCTTTGTCGTCCTGCCGTCGCTTATCTATGTGCATAAGTTATGAGGGCTGGGGCCAGAAGCTGCTCATCGTTAAAACGTGTTCAGTGTCACGTTGGACAAGGATACCCAAGGATATCCAGCGCCGCCACTTTGAGTCCTTTTCGTCTGACTGGGCTTAAAGCCAGATTGGGAGTATTTAAAATGGCCGAATAAAATGTTAACATGCTAAAGGGAATACATTAACACATATTCACAATTAAGGACATGGCAAGGAGTCCCCAATGCACTCACAACCTCGCCAGCACGGGCCCTCCGACTGACTGACGGGCAGAAGAACACTCCCAGGATTCCACTCCAGGACTCACTCGAAGGCACACATACCGGCCATATAAAATTAAACAGCAGTGCGGAGGGAAATCACATGTTCCGGCTTACTTAATGCAGAGTCGAACCTAGTGACCGCAAGCATTCGACTCAAACGGAAAATTGCAGTCGAAGAAAAAGTGGGAAAAGTTGGGGATTACCAAGTATGGCTTTCCAAAATCTATACCAAATTCTCAGGGATATTTATGTGTTACAAAATAATACATTCGATTATCAAGTAGCTTGTTCTTTGGGGACATATTCAATTGATCCAAAAATTCTTAAACATTGCAATAGCTAGTTTTTACCTTGGACAACCTATTTCTTGCTGTGCACCCTCGAAGGCGATGAGGCGTACAGGAGGACATCCAACGAGTCCCGGCGACTGGACCACAAAACCTTTATGACCACACACACACAGCACACGGAGAGGGAGTGCAGCGGGTGTTTGTGAGTCTCAAGTGCAGCAAGGACATACTTGGCAAGCTCTCAGAAATCCACAGAAATCCAGAACCTTGCAGCACTCTGCCTCGTAATTTCGGCCAGCCTCTTTACGC
Source organism: Drosophila ironensis (assembly GCA_021223825.1). Lineage (NCBI taxonomy): Eukaryota > Metazoa > Arthropoda > Insecta > Diptera > Drosophilidae > Drosophila > Drosophila ironensis. Next base: position 2,328,346 of record JAJJHQ010010226.1, read on the forward strand.
ATTGTTAATTTTTTATGGGGCCAAACGAAAATTTTCACTCAAGATTTATGTGCCCGTCGCCGACAAAGTGCTCGCTTGTGGTGGCTCCGAAATTAAGGAAATTTCAAGCAGAAAGGTAAAGCGAATAGGGTCTAGACGAGTCCTTTCTTAGGTTGAACTTACACTAGAATAGTTTTAAATCGTTGGAAAGTCGAGTGAAAATTGCTCACTCGTCTGAAGGCCCATCCACTAAATTAGTTTTAATTTTTAATTACTCGTATGCCAAAAATATTTATGAAACATAACTCATGTCTTGCATGTCCTTGAGCTTTTGGCATGGATACAGAAAGAACAACCCGTTTTGGCTGCGTGTTTTGGTCACCACAAAGTGGTAAATCTCCCGAATCGAAAGTGGTAACATGCCAGCGACCGGAGATCCAATTATTTCCGAAAACTCCAAGCCACGACGGGCTTCTTTCAGAGCTCCCAAAAAAATAAAATCGATTAGACGACCCGTTGACCAGAAAAGTTTGTTTACCGGAGCGGTTGGCTAAACTTTTGCCAACAATATTTATGTGCTCCTTCGCATTCGGAGGCATTCATTTCAGTTAGTTAGCACTTTCTAATGCACATTTCTGACCCACATTCTCGGCCAATTTTTGGCTCGTCCTTGTTGCAAAATCTCCCCACAAAACTCTGGCCAAAAATTTGCATAGTGCGACAAAAAAGAAAGAAATGTTGAATTAAATTTATGGAAACAGAAACAGAAATTGGGTGTGTAATCTTAAATCTCCCCGCCCGAGGGAGAAATGCAATCAATTTCTGTTTAAGGCTTCAGCTGTCGATGCAGTGTAATCCATAACCCGCTGCTCCCTTCGAAGTATTCTCGATAGCTAAACACTTGCCCAGCTCTCAAAATGTTATGCCCTGGAAAATTGAATTTACAGCGAACGTTCCCCGGCCAATTTTGATGGATTGACTGCCCCGGGGAAGCAGGGAAGTTGAACTGAAAATGAGGGTGTTAGCATGGTAGTTATATTGCCTTGGGCCGTGTATCTGTCGGACCTTTTCAATTAGTAATTTTAATTATCCTGGCCCCGGGCTGCCGTCGCCTGATCGGACTACTCTGATGTGCGAAATGCACAAAATTGTGGACTCAGGTCCGAGTGCAGTTTTCAGTGTTCGCTGGTGTTGGTTCAATTGTTTGTTTGCGGAAATTGAGCTCTGCATTTTGGCAAACATCTATTTGGGTCACACAAACAAAAGCAAACAAACAAACAGTTCATCCGGGTATCCAAGCCCATTCTTCTGGCTTTGGGAATAGTAATTTGTAATTTATATAACACACTGAACAGAGGGCATATATCAAAATCGAATTTCGTTGCAATTCGCTGATTAGCATGTGATTTGCATATTCATTTACATGACAGGCTATTTAAAAAGCGGAAAGTTAAACAAGGTAGTCATTTAGCCAAAGTGGAGTTGGCAACACGTTCGTGCACCTGTAAAAAATACCATCTAAATTCTAATTAAATTCGAAATTTTAAATAGGTAAGGGCTTTTAAAAGATATTTGTATTTATGAGAGAAGTAAGCACGATTATAGTCGAGTGTCTTGCCTATAAATACCCGGTTCTCAGTTGCTATGGACAAGCTTGGGGGTGTAATATATTTTACAAATTTTCTCGGACAGAAAATTAGACGTAATGGCTCATTTTTGCAACACAGATAGATATTGGCTCTACCAATATACTATGTCAATTTAGTACTTCTAGAGTTAAAATTGTGGACGCCACAGAATGTTGCGGTTTGCGTGGTGCATGGGATGGTAGTCTTTTTCTAGAACAAACTTGTAATGAACTGATATCACAAAATTTTGAATATGCAATTAGTTTTCGTCTATATATTATAGTCTCAAAAACCTAGGCGATCATACGGATAGACGGAGGGACAGGCGGACAGATGGACATGGCTAGATCGACTCGGCTGTTAAGGCAGATCCAGAAAGCGTCCTTCTCCCAGTTACATACGAGTACATTCGTACGAATTCAATATACCCATGTTGTTTTTAAGAACTGGGAACTTAAAAGAATACAGAATATCAATAAGAAAACCATTTCGCTAAATCCTTTGTTCAAACTCTTAGATAATTGCAATAGATTATCATCAGCATGGTTTTAAAAGATAAAGATTTGAGCCTCTTGTTTCTGATGACTTCTGAAGAGTTTCAGACTCAAATATGTTTGCTTTTCATTGATTCTATCGCTTGCTCATTTTGGATAATAATGCATTTCCCGCGGCTGTCAAACTCTTTTCATTTTTCATTTGTTTGTTTGGCTGGCAACATATTTGCACAAGCTCCCGAGGAAACCATTTCGATTTCGGGCCATTAGTGTCGCCGTTTTAAATCGCCGAGTGCAGAAAAAGTTTTGTTTTCACGCTTCGGCATTAAAAGAAAACAGTTGGGCCAACTCAAAAAAATAAAAGCCGTAGAAAGAATGAGTTCCAAAGTTTTGCAGTTTTGTCTGCAGTGCCCCGATGGCCCCACTTGTGCTTTTCAATTTGTTTTTTCCCTTTTTCCCACGCTGCCGTTTTTCAACTTTTCGATGTTTTTTGCGGATTTTCTTTGTTTGTTTGTTTGGCGGCGAAAAATTAAAGGAAAATAACAGCGGCAATGAAATAGAAATAAGCGAACGTTGACTCCACCAATCAAAAATGGCAACGTATGTGACGGAATTTCCTTTCCTTTTTTTTTGAAGGCAGTAACTGAAAAACTTTGCGGTGGCTTTTGTGCGAAACCGTGAAATGAAAAATATTCTTGATCAACTGCGAGTGCAACTTTCTGGTTTTTTGGGGATTTTGGGGAGCAAAAACTTTTTAACTGCTTGACAATTAGTCATAAAAGTATCAGACGGAATTCGGGGAATATTCCTAATAAAGCAAGAGCTTTCCATTTGCTTATGTAATCCCCGCAGCTCAGTGGCATTTCAGAAAAAACTTTTCTGTGGAAATGTCCTATGGGCATTTGCTTTTAAGATTTTAAATTAATTCTCTAATCCGGTTGAAAGTTTTTTGGCCACATAAGTATGCAGTGGCAGCAGCAGCAGCAGCGGTGGCAGCGGCAACGGCATCAGCTTTTGACTTTTGCAACGCACTATGTATACTACATATAATTTAATTAAAAATATCTCCTTTGGCTTCGTGTTTGCCAAAAGTTTCGCTCGGCAGCCAAGTAAAAAATATGACTAACGATGTGCACGAAAAAAGCGCTCTCTAAGCCAACTAGCCGGGCTTTTGCTGGCCAAAATGGTTACGGGATATTCACGTGGGTCATGTGGGTCAAGTGGTGGGTCAAGAGTCCCAGCATCACCATCCCCCACCAGTTCTGTGGTCCCTGTTGTCCTGGCTCGGGTTAAGTGGTTTTTAATGAAAGTTAGCATCCGTTTCTGATGCAACTTGTTGTTGCTGAGACCGGAACCCGCCCCCCAGACGCAATTAAAAGTCAAATGCTTAAAGGCGGTTTGTCTGTTCGCCAAGTTAAAATTTGTTTTGTGTTTGATTTCACTGCAAATTTATAACTCACAAATTGCGATCAAAGGGCGCCAAAGCAGGGACACCGCCCTTTTGCATTGCCCATTTTTTTAATGCAAATATTATTTTTTCTCTTGTTTATTTTGTAACCTGGCGTTTTTTTTTCCCCGCACAAAACTTCTGTGTATCTTTTTGGGTTCTTTTGCGAGTTTTCGTTTTGGCTTTGCGCACTTTTTGCGGCACTTTTTCAGTTGATTTCCTGACCCCCGTGCTTCCTGATCGGAATTCTGTATTTCCGGTACGTCCATTACGAATTTTAAATGCAACTCTGCTTCTGCTTTGTTGTGGTGCCTTTTTTTTTGTTTATTTTGGCAAACGAGCAACAAAATTTGCAACTTTTGACAAGGATTGAAGAGAGGAAATTAAAGAAATTTTGGGGTTGTTAAAGTAACCAATTTGGAGATTAAAATTCCACGTAACGTTTATTATTAAATATTTAGGAAGGCAATTCGAACTAATTTTCCGGTCGACCTTTGGGACGTTTCCTGCCATTTGCTGAACGCTGAGGTACGTGCCTTCCTCGAAATTAATTTGTTTGCATTCGGCATCTTTACACCACATTTAATAAACCCCGAGGAGATTGCTATCTGCAACATTTGCTCTGTGGTCAGGGGGCTTTTCCTGCGCCCCCTCACCCACCCACCACAAAGGGAACCAAATTCCCCACAGATTTTCCCGGCCTGCTTAGCATGCCTGTCGCCTCGGCTCAACGCTCAACGCTCAGTGATTTTAATTAACATTTCTGATTTTGTGGCACAGCTTTGAATATCTCCGGCGTGTGTTGTGTGGGTCTTTATTAGCACACACACACCTGTGTGTGTGGAGGTAGCACGCAGAGCGTTTTTGGCTTTAACTTTGTCTGGGCCAACTAATTGAATTGCTACTTGCCTAATTAAGCCAAGGGACAACTTTGCCAGTGATTAAGATTTACTCAACACTTTATGCATTTCATTTGACTTGATTAATGCATTTTAATCATCATTTATATTCGCATATACTTTCAGAGAGACGAGTCAAAGACGCCAGTTCAATAATCTCAAACGCACACGCAGAAGGGTAAGTTTCCGAGGCAAATATTTGATGTGCCCGAAACTTGTGGTTGTGACAGGTTGATGGCACAACATTTCCACATTTGCAGCTTTGAATTGACAGCTGCACTCAGCCATATTTACCCGGATAGTCATTCGTTCAACTGTGTGGCATTTATCATTCCATCAATCAGGGTCAAATAGTTCGTTCGCCTGCGATGATTTCATTTTGTGGCATCCTCATTTTTTGTGGCATTGCAACTGTTTCATTTTCAATGAGTCTTTTGCCAAATGATTTCTGAGCCACAAGGAAACCCCGGCTGGCTTGTTTAACAATATGCTTTGCCATGGCTCAAAGGCACACTCGATATATTCTCGTCGGATGTGTGTTTTTCCCCGGGAATGGAGAGGGGGATGTGTGTGGAAATGCAGGAATGGCCAACTGAAATCCAATATCAAAGCGCAAAATGACTGCGAGCCAAAAGTATAGGATGCCACTGTGTAGTATTTTCTTTTCTTTGAGTGGGCGGGTGTGTCAGTTGGTTCGACATCCTTAATCAAACCGAGGGGGAGGAGCGGCAGGAGGAGCAAGGAATCGAATTATGAGCGTACACGAAATATGAGTTCCGAAATAGAAAATGGACGGAAAAGAAGTTAGGCATTTCAAGCTGCACCATAAAAAACTTCTTGAGTTCCTATAACCAGTGACAATTTTGTTAAAACTCATTTAAATATGCATTACCCTTGAAGTATTGTATTTCAATTGGAACCACTAACGTGGCATAAACTAGATAGTTTTCCTTTCCCGCCCCTTGGGATATTTACTATTTCCACAGCCTAACTGATGGAGTTGATGGTGATAAAGAATCCAGATAGGGCTCGCCTGGGAAATGCCTGGAAAATGAATGGCAGAGGCGAAAGCCAAGTCATAAAGGCAGCGGCGGAAGGAGGAGCATAAATTATGAAAAGAAAATTTCATGCATGTGCATAAGGAAAGGAATATCCTGCCAGGCAGGCAGGCAGGCAGGCAGGCGGGCAGGCAGCCTTCCTATCAGCTTTCTCGTCTTTCGTAATTAATTTGATTTCATTCGTTTCGGGGAGAGTGAGAGAGGGCCAAGGAAATGTGAAAAGGGCCAAAAACAGGGCCAAGTTAAATTAATTGAAAGGCCAAAGGAAGGGGCGAAGAAAGCCGGCGAGAATTACGCGAATGTACATTCATAATTTTCCGAACAAGTTGAGGGCTTAAAATTTAAGTAAAAGAAGGCTGCCGTAAACGTGAGCGTCGAGCATTGAACTTGCCCAGCTTAACCGTTTAATGTCAAAGGTCAAATGAGGAATCATTTTGATAATTGCAACTGATTAAAGTTGAAATGAAAAAGTATGTGGATACAGGTGGGTATCCCAAACAGCCATCCTCTACTGCAAATGTCAAGGTTCAGATGTCTTAACAATTTAGTTACTACTTGAGAAACTTGTTTTTAAAGGATGTGCGTATTTTTCACCATCCCTGTAGTTGTGTTAATTTTTATGCAAGCCCTTAAAACACAAGTACTCAACGGGTTAAGTGAAACAAAAGGCTTGCTGGCAGCCTCATTGTCCTGCCTGCCATTTGGACCTTCTCTACGGTCCGGGCGTGTCGACATTGGTAATAAAGCGCTCACTTGCATTTGTCCGGGATGTCATGTGGGCTGGGAGGGAGGTAGGGATGTAGGGAGGACGTACGTTTGGGGCCGGGTGTGTCACGAATGAGGTTAAGAGCTTAATGAGTGCTGACAAGGCAACCTGTAGTTGACATATGACATTTTTATGTGCCTTGAAGCCTTCGCAACAAGGGTTTCCTATTAATACACCCAGACACACATCCTTCTCGGAGATTCCAACAAGATCCTCACCTGGCCCCCACCACCACTCCCCTGCTCGTGTTCATGCTCCCTCTCCTTTCACCGAGTGAAAGCCCCAAGGTAAATGCTAAGGTTTCGACTTAATTAGTGCTGAGAGTTAGCCTCGTTTTTATGATAGTGTGTTCCGTGTCCCCTTCGAGTTTTTTGCTTCCTGTTTCCGGGCGGGGGGAATGGAGGCTGTGTGTGAAAATGCGTAGAAAATGTGGCGCAATTTTCGGTCGTTTAACTCTGGTATTTTGGGCAACCCCGGGAATGTGTGTAGGGCGAGCGGTATTTATTTGCAACTTGGTTCATTTCGTGGGTCCATTGTGGCCTTGAAGATATTTTCCCATTTGTTTGGACCCTGTTTATTGGGCAAGGTCTTAAAGGTACTTTATTTGCAAGTCAATTTGATTTAAGCCCCTAAAATTCAAGATGTTTTCTATTCATTCTGCCAATTTTATTATATTTCTGGTAAGAAACAATGGGGCTTTGGAATTTTAGGATAAATATTTCATATTTCCAAGAAGAAGTAGAAGAGGATAACGTGAGCTTTTGTATTATGTGTAAATATTCTAATTCGATGTTAGAATAGCACTCTTAAAATGTTGATATATCTAGTAAAAAGCAGGAAAGGACAATCTGCAGCTTTAAATGATGATACATCCCATTATTTGATCAAAAATAGCTAGTAGAAGCATTAGAGTTCATAATTTTCCCTCCAATTTGGCAATATAAAGCATCCATGGGCAGCCCCTGGTTCTCTCGGCTCCCAGTGCTCCCAAAAACAAAAAGCACTTATATTATAAAGCATAAGCCACAGCTTTAAAGGACCCAGCAAGGACTAATTGGCGCTTTCCTCTCCATACAATCCATTTTATTTGCTTTCGATTCCCGCTCTCGTTTGACAATTAGTGCGAACAAGCCAACAAGTTATGCAGCTGCAACCAAACAACAGTGTAAACACACAAATCCCACACTGCCCCAAAGACAACCCCCCTTTCACGCCGCAGATCGCTCTCCTATAAATATAGTATATAAACTATAGACGGGATATAGAGTGACCAGTGGAGCGTTTTGCAGTCAGCCACGTTGTTTGCCATTGTTGACCACTCGTGGCCATTGTTTGTCCCACTTCTGTTGTTTTCCGTTGTTTCGTTTGTTGGTATTGCAGGCTGATGACATTAATTGTTACACTTTGTGCAGCCCCGTTGGTGTGACGCCTTTGTAAGCCACTCCGGCACTTTTAACGCCCGGCTGGCCACAAGTTTTGGCCGGGTTTAGAAACATCTGCGCTCACCCCTTTTTGGTTGCTGCGAGTATATCAATTTCGGTGCCGCGCTCTTGATTTATTATCCCAAACGGATTAGTTTTAACGACCACAGCGCGGCTGGGGGCTCTCGGCCAAGTTAGACAGTTTTAATTAAATTCGTATTAATTATTCATAATGCAGTCGGTGGCGGCTGCCAAAAATTTATAGCCAAAAGCGCGTTGCACATTTCCCAGCCGAGTGGGAGTGCTTAAATAAATATTGTTTCATCTCGAGCTTAAAGGAATTCTGGGAAATTATTCAGGTTATAAGATGACTTTTCCGCACCGCAATTGTCGGCTAGCAGTTGCCACTAATTGAGTGCCAAATGTTCGAGTTCACAAGTCAATTACATGCATTGGACATCTCGCCGCACTTGAGCACATTATTTGACAGACAAGCGAGAGCGGCGGCAACAACAAAATTTTACAAAAAAGCAACAACTCACACACGCAACATCAACAAGTTCATTAAAAAAGTTAGCACAAAAGCAGCAGCAGCAGCAGCAAAAAGCACCCACTGAAGTCAAGTGAACGGAACCCCGCAAATGTAACGCTTCACTAGAACTTGGCAAAAATTGTTGCTTTTTCAGATGGGGGGTGTCTCTACACATTGTTATCTGCAGTCCCTGAACCCTGACCTCTGAACGTTTAAGCACACACCTTTTAGGAAAAAAAGCGGAAATGATGCGGCTCATTTGTGTGCTACCACAAAATGGTGGCAAGGCAAAAAAGTACGAGAAAAGAGAGTAAATGCTGTGATTAACATGAAGTCAAGTGGCAAAAGATTCGTTTCAGGCAGTTATTTAAAAAATATATGTATTTATAATTATAAAAACTCAAAAACAGTAAAAAATCTAGTTGAAAGTTAAGGGAAATATGTACATGTACTCCCATTTTTGTTCTAAAGAGAACAGGGAAAGTATTTAACAGGGAAGGAATGGTGTGTGACCCCACAAAGTGTATATATTTTTGATCATCTTCAACATACGAGTCGATATAGGCATGTCCGTATGTCCGTATGAAGTGCTAGGAGTACAAATGCATATTTCCCTTTTCACCGTTAGCTTTGGATGACGTGCACATTTCTATTCCCTTTTGATCGAGACCTTTGCTTCACAAATTCTCTTTTTACCGTCAAATTCCGATCACTTGCTCAGGTTGATTCCCTTTTGATCGAGACCTTCGCTTCAAACATTCTCTGTTTACCGTCAATTTCCGAGCACTTGAGAGGTTTTTGTTTTTGGGAGCACTGGGAGCCAAGTGAGCAAGGGAGTGCCCATGGCTAATCTAAACATTTAAAGCAACTACCTATCAGAGCTCAAGCCCAGTGAAATTGCAACCCTAAGATGCAAATTTGATATTCAATAAACATTAACAGGTTTTGCATAACCATTAAAGTAAAGCAATAATCGGAAACCCGAATGAAATTAAATTTCCTCCGAGTTTCCCATGGCATTACCCTCATAAAACGGAAATCATCCAGCTGAGTGGCCAGGTAGGGGGTAGCTCAACCCCAATCGCATGCAAGTCTTTCAAGGGTGCTAGCTGCAACCGGAAATGACTCGGCAATGGCAATGTGCGAATATGCACTTGCAGGTTCGGATGCAAAGAAGCCCGCCAACACCCCCCGACTTGCACATTTTGTTGCACCTTAATGACGTCAGCCAAGTGTGTCCAAAAAAAACAAGTAGAAACGCTGTAGTCGAGATTCCTCGACAACGAGATACCATGTACCTCTCTTGCCGTTGCCGTGGGAAGGGGTGGGTAAAACTTTAATTGGCAATATCTTCTATATTTATTGTCCGATCTGAGCGTAATTTTGCATGCACGTGTTAGCCGATCAGCAGACCTAACAGACTTAAAATTAAGTTTCTAGCTTTTACCGTTTTCGAGATATCGATTTTTTTGCGAATACGAGGGCGGAAGGGGGCGTGGCAAAAATCTGGAAATGACATTATCTGCATAATAGTTAAACGGTCCTAATGCAAAAAGAAACAGGTCTCTAGCTCTTATTTTGTCAAAGTTATCGAAGAAAATGCAGTTTTATGCAAATTACGAAGGCGGAAAGGGGCGTGGCAAAAGTTTGAAATAAACTCGACCTGCGTACACATATAACGGACCTAAAGCAAAAAGAATTACACCTCTAGCTCTTACCATCTCCGAGAACGACGTGTTCATACATACAGACGGACAGACGGACAGACGGACGGACGGACAGACGGACAGACGGACATGGCTAGATCGACTCGGCTGTTGATGCTGATCAAGAATATATATACTTTATAGGGTCGGAAACGTTTCCTTCTCCCTGTTACATACTTTGCACAAACTTAATATACCATTTGTACCTTAAGGTACATGGTATAAAAAGGGGGAAAAAGTGGAAGGCGAAAGGTGAAAGGAAATGGGGAAATCGACACGGACACGGAAAGTGAAACCGTGAAAAGTTCGGGGCGACGTTTGCTCTTTGTTATGCACATGAATTGTTAACCAGGCAGCTCGCCCTCGGATATCCAGAGCCGCCTCCTTTTGTTTGCCGGAAGTTTGTGGTGGGAAATTTCATTTATGCTGACACTTGACTTGACTTGGCCGTTTCCCTTTTTTGGCTTTGTTTGCTCTGAGATTTTTATTTGAGGGCCGGGGGTTTAATTTGCCGCAAATAAATAATGGAAACAGACGGCGACGAGTTCCACTTCGATTTGGCCTTGGCGCCCAATCAAGTTATATTGTGTTCGCACTGTGCACTCTTTTCATTTCCTCTGCGGACGGTCTTGCTGCACAGCGAAAAACATGATATTAGATTGGATATTAATTTACAAAAATATAGGACACATTTTCATTTGAAAACAAATAACTTCGCACCCAAGTATTCCAGCTCACAATCAACTCATATTCCGATTTTGGTTACAAACTTTTCTTGCTCCAAAATATCAACAGAAAATCCTCTTTAGTTGCATTCAGATTTTATATTAATCCCATGCCTTATTTCTGATCATAATCCAACAACTTTTTGCCAACTTATCGGCCTTAAATTTCCCACAAATTGAGGTCCTTGAATGCTGCACTTTTCCCAGTGCAAGCAACCACATTAGAGGCGGAAACGTGTTGACTGCCCAGCAGTCGGATGTCCCAGATCGGAGAAGAGGAAAAGGAAAAGCGTCGAATGGACACTGAACAGTAGCAAAGTAGATAGCGCTTTTCCATGGACTCTGCCTCTGCTCCTTTTCATTTGTGGCATTGACTCGGTTTGTGACAATTTAATTGTTTTGTAATTGAAGAGACTTTGCAGGGAGACCGAGTTTTATGAGGAAATGGAAGATTCAGTTTGTTTGCAAACGTATTTCACCCAAGCTACCCCAAAGTGAATGACCCGTAAATCGAAACTCATAAAACTTGCAGTACCTGAAAGCTGGTGTATTTATTTGGAATCTGCAGTCGAGTTCACAAACAACGAACAGCAATTGGCAGTGGCCAGCAGATGGATTAAATTTGCATGAACCAAATACGTATGCTGTGACTGCATTGTATGCAGGTTAATCGGATGCAAACTAAATAAGTTATGAGTAAATATCGGTGACATCTAATCGAACATGCATTTATGCATCGATTTATTTCGAAACGTATTTTCCTGCCCATAAATCGCAATCGAATATGTTTGTGTGGCCTTTTCATGTTTCTTGTTTTGGCCATAAATCTCTTGTTGGTTTGGCAAATGCAACATTTCCCGGCCAACTGGGGGTTGTCAATTTTGCCTTTTTCCGGCCAACTTTGAGGCATTGAATGGGGAAAATAAATGGATAATTAAAAGTACAAAACTCGGCATATCCTTCTGATTTTGTTTGCGAAACTTCCGCATTTATTTTGCCTGTTTTTGGTGATTTTTCCCAGCCTCCTAATTTTTTTTTGTCAACACTGCCAGGGAAAACACATGCTCAAGTGGCAACCCAACCAGGAGGAACTTTTGTAAAGGATTGCAGTGCGTGTAATTGCCTGGCTGGAGCTTAAAGTTTACTTCATCAGCAGGACTCATGCCTCGCACAAAAGTTTCCTCTGGCCCCGTTAGCCGCTCAAATGAAGTTAGCAAAACTGATTAACTCTCGGCAGCCGAGCTTGCAGCTCTTGGCCCAGAATCCTCAACCCTGAGTCCTGCAGTCCTGACTAATTGGATTTCCAAGGCGCTGGGTCCAATAAAAATTATACCCCCTGCTCCTTAAAAATCCAACGATAGTTTGCTGTACAGCAACGCCATTTCGTAGCCTAATATCATTTTAATGAAACATTTTGTGCCGCCGCTGCATCGCCACTTGCATTAAAATCCAATTGCATTTTGTCGAGCAGCGTTACAGGGCCCGCCCTCTATTTTGACCTTAAATAAATCTCACACTGCACAGCCACGCCCCCTTTTAGCCCTGGCTATGTTGGTCGAGATATTATGGCCTGCAGCCATCACTTTGGACGCGTCAATGTCGTTGTCATAGCACTCTGCCGGCGTATTTCACTTTAGTTTCAGTTTCGGTTTCATTTTTGGTTTCAGAGTGCAGGCCATTTATTTGGCAACGCCCAGTGCCACGCCCCCCGTTCGGGGCAACCAAAGTCAGTTGGTCGCTTGGCTAATTTAGCCATTTTTCCATGATAAATGGTGAGATTTGTATGCTTATGTTAGGGCTTATGTGCTTGTAAAAAACATAAAATTTTGAATAAATCAGTTGAATGAATAACTAACCAGACAAACAGTGTGACTTTACTTAAGTAGGTATTTCAGGAATTATATTTGGACTTCCTATAGTAAACTAAAACCCTCTTTTTTACCTTAACAAACTTAGATATGTCCTGGCCTGCACGCGTTTTGTTTCTGGCAAAGACACTTTTCTTTTGCCTGTATGAATGGGGAAATGTTTACTCAGGGTTTTCCTGATGAAAATGTTGACATTCGCCTTTGAAACAAGCGCGTCGTCAAGGTGAAAAATCTCGCATTTTAAGTCAAGATCCTTGCAAGCAGCACTCAATCCAGCAAGGGCCTCCTCAGGACTTTGCCACATGTAAATGTTGTTTCTTCTGTAGTGCTTTCAAACTTAGCCCAACTTTTTTCCCAAAAACTTAGCTAATAAACATTAATTTGTATGTGTCTTTGCAGGTTAGCCAAAGCAAAGCAAAGGTGAGTAGTTCATTGCCAATTAGAAATAAATATAATTAATAATTCCTATTAATTCCCCTACTTGATTATGAGGCAATGTCAAGAGGCTACCCCGCTAATTCTCTATACTCCCGCCTTTGTTGATAATTTTCCTGGAAAATCCGCTTTATTTAGAGCAAATTTACGCAGTTTTCGTTGCTTGATAAGCTGAGCTCGTTTAATTAGTCGCCAAATTGAATTTCTCGGCTGCTGAACCCAAAGAGCAATTAGTGTCAATAAGCAGAAAAGATTTGCACCCCGCATTGGCGTCTAAGCGTCTGTGATCCACTTTTCAGTGCAATTATTCTCCAATTTATGAAATTGAACACACTTTTTGATGGGCCGCCATAAAACGGAACATAAAATTCCATAAATGCCATAACACGGCTGCTCAGCCTAGGAAAATTGTGAAATGGAAATATTCCATTTAAGAAAACATTTGCCAAACGCGCAACCAAAAAAGAACAAAAAATCCATTTCATTTTCGGCCTCTTGGTTTGTGTTTTTACTTGATTAATTTTGCGGCCATAAAGAAAAATAATGAAATTTACCCCTGATGGAAATGATGGAAATAAAAACAAAACAAGAAAAGGTATTGTAGCATTTTCTCGGTGGTTTCTTCTGCGGAAAAAGTAACAAAATCAAATTAGAAAAATTTGCATTTAGTGGGTGAGCGAGTGAGTGTGCAGAAAAATAGGCAGGAAAAAGTTTTCCCCATTTGCATCCATCTGCCAATGATGATGGCTTTTACTTGCCGTGTTATTTCACTTTTCCCAACTAAATTAAAAAGTTTCTCCTGTTCGACATTCGATTATAATGAGCTTGTCATGCTGCTGCTGCCCCCATGACCGGACGGACGGACAACGGACGGGAAAGCATTCCAATATTTTCCCCAAATTCTCGCATAAATTTTCCCCCACCAAAACACGGTCATGCAACAGTTTTTAATTGCTGGCCAACAGTTGGCCATATGTTTCCGCCAAGCCATACCGCATGGAATGTTTGATTAATGCGAATGTGTGCGCCAAATAATGAAAAATTACTCCCTGCCACAAACAAACTGGAACTGTGGAAAAGCTGCGAAAACTCGGGCTAAACAACTATAAACCCCTTACACACACTGCACGCACACTCTTCTGGGGCGCTGTTAAATATAAAATTCTATGAATTTGTACGTACATCATTTGAAAATCGTAAAACTTGCAAGCCAGAAAAGTGAGATGAAGTGTAGTGGAGTGTGTGCTCTGTCATAAACAGGCCGGGAAAAGGTAAGCGACTGTCTGACGCTTTCCACTGCTTTTCCTCCAAGTTCCTTTAGCTTTTTATTATTTTTTTATTCGTGTGTAAAGAGCAGACACACGCCGACCGTATATCTTTATGTAATTATAATGCCCTGCCAAAATGCTCGGCGCTGACGATGATTACTAAGTTATTTGCCCAAGTTTATGGCTGTGCAAAATGCAAAGGATTTTATGCTCCAGCTCCGTCTCAGGCTCCTGGAGCCATGTGCACAAATTAATAATATCCTCCTCACTCAGGCAAATTAAATTTAAAATTAAATTGCCAACAGTCAGTGGAAGTTGCAGAGTGAAACTACATATTTCGGAGACGAGCTCACTTAGTGATTTGGACAAATTGCATTTATTAAGGTTGCAAAAATAGCACAAGTGCGGCGGCATAATCAATAAGCCAGTTAAATGGCAACTTGACATGTGACGACATGGACACCGCAGCACTTCTCTATTTTCCTCTTGGCATTTCCACCAAAATATCTGGCCCTGTCAGTCGGTTTGTGTGTGCCAGTCATGCAAACGAATAAAACGCTTTTATTGTAATCCCCGCTGTCAAAATGTTGCAGCTGATGTTTTAGCTAAATGCCACAAGGATGTGGGAAAGCGCTCTCAAGGTTCGCTGCTGTGTACCTGTGTGTTTATCGCATGCCACGCAGTTCTTTTCGTCCCTGAAACTATAAAATGTAGGCAAACACGAGCCAGAAAAAAACCTAAAGCCAAGAAAATAAAGGTTTTCTTTTTCGGTTTAAGGTCTATTGATTATCCATTGATAAATGGTTGACATTCTCTCCCGATCCCACAGGGGAGCGGTAGAGAGAGTGACTCTGCCACTTTTGGTTAAATAGTTTAAGAATGTCTGCCACATTAAAAAACAATTTCCGCTAAATCACTTTCCCCGGGAAGGCAGGCAAGGAAATGGGAAAAGCCATTGCAGACACGGGAAGAGGGACTTGGAGGGAAATTCCTGTGGTTCAGCATAAAAGAGAGTATGGCAGTAAAGGCAAGAAACACACCGGCTTATGTAACAAATCAAGTGCCAGAGGGTTTAAATTGCACAAGCTTTATGGCAGTTGAAGGGTGCCCAGCAGAAGGAGCAGCATATTGATTCCCAGAATTTTGCCGTGTTTAAACTTTCAAACTAAAAAGGGATCCTCCCGGGTCGCATCAGAAGAAATTTAAAGTTGCCCATCTGTGCTAATTTGCGGTTTCGCAGAGTTTTAGGTGATTACTTTTCTAATAGTTCATTCAACTGTCTGCTAGACCCGAAAAAAAGCGTTTTCTATGGATTTGGCTCGCCCTGCGGCAAGAAAAAACGGCAAGCAGCATAAAAATCTCAAAGAAATATTAATAAAAGATGAGCGACATTAGTGTCTTGCTGCTCCCTCCCCATTACAGTTTTTAGGATTCCTTCTTTTTTTTTGCAAATGTCCAACCCAAAACCGTAAAATGTTGAAGAAAACAACATTTTTACTACTTCCCCTTGGCTTTCTTTTTATTCTTTGGCCTTTTTGGTTGTTTTTTTTTTGCTGGCTTGTGCCAGCCTCTAACCTCGAGCATTCTGTTGACCTTTTTCGAAGCTGTTTGGCTTTGGATTTAGCCATTGGGTGCGAGATGCTTTAAAGGGTCGTCCGTCCAATGCAAAGGGAAAATGTCATAAATTTGTAACACTTTTGCGGGGGACTCCACAGACGCAGACAAGATGACGAAAGAGACAGCGGGCGACATGCCCGAAATGTTTTCTTGGCCTCAGCGCTGGCTTTTTAGCCATTTAAAGTTATAAACAAAAGCTGAGACCTAAATCCATCAA
Organism: Drosophila ironensis; assembly: GCA_021223825.1. NCBI lineage: Eukaryota > Metazoa > Arthropoda > Insecta > Diptera > Drosophilidae > Drosophila > Drosophila ironensis. The sequence continues at coordinate 2,344,406 of JAJJHQ010010226.1, forward strand.
GTTCTGACTAATGTAAAGAGGATATTAATTAATTGCTTGATTCGTTTGATCAGTCAACTAATAGGTTACCAATTTTATACGGCAATCACATACAGTTTGTAGTTTCTAGACTTTACTGCTTGCAACCTCTCACTTATCTAATTCGTCTTAAAAACTAAAATGGTTAAGAAAACAAAATTTACTAAAATGTAATTCTTAAAAAGAAAATCCTAAGCTTTGGAACCTACACCAACCTGTCACACCCTTTTCTATACCATGTACCTTAAGGTACAAATAGCCATGTCCGTTTGTACTTATAAATACGTCGATCTCCGAGATGTCAAGAGTTAGAGACGTAATTCTTTTCTCTTTAGATCCGTAATATGCATACGCATATTAAGTTTATTTCAAATTTTTGTCACGTCCTTTTAAGCCTTCACAATCGCATATTTATCTATATCTCCAAAATGATTAGAACAAGAGATATAAAACTTTCCGCTTACAGATAAAAATTTAAATATCCTGCACCGTGGCAAGTTTTATAAGGATCGGACAGTAAATAATAAAGATACGGCCTTTGCCATTGGCAATGCTTGGTGTTTGCCTTTTGAAAATAGGTAAATACAAGTATTGTAGTATCTCGTTGCCGACAAATCTCGACTACAGCGTTTTTACTTGTGTAATATACATTTTCAGACATCTCTGATGGTATCCTTTAAATAATCTTAGCACTGGCCGGGAGCGTTGTCCTGCGAGAGCAAAAAGGCAAAAACAATATCTGGAACAACAACAAGTGAAACTTGCCCTCCGGCACACAATTTGTCACACATACGTGGCACATAAATTATATATACTTGTATATACAATACAACACACAGTCGTAGAAGGACCGGACTTTTTGGTTTCGGTTTCGGATTCAGATCTGGCGACGCTTTTTTGGTCGGTTGTTATGCCAGTGGAAGGAGGGCCAGGGGCCGGCATAGTTTGTTGGCCCATTTGATTAATAAATTGTTTAGAACACAAACTTACTGACTTGTGGCTAATAAAATATGAATGCCGAAAGTTTGCGGGCGGCATCAGAATCAGCAGCAGCAGCAGCAGAGGCAGCGGCAGCTTCAAAGGGCCAGACATGAGTCGCAAATTAGTCATGCGCATATATGGCAAGTAATTTATGTTTGCGTTGATGTATGTTGGCTCAAAGGCAGTCACACATTTAACCTCGGTTAGCATTAGTGACTGAGTTTTCCCATATGCTCTGCAGAATTTCCATGGGCATTTCCCCTTTTTTGGCCCTGTTCTGCACTGCGTATGCGTAATTTGATTTTTCATTCCTTCTTGCCGGTCGGGCAATGATTTTTATGCGTTTACACATTTGTCGTTGTCGGCCCGAGAGTTGTGCCCTCGGTGGAGCGTTTTTTGGTCCTTTTTTGATTACATCTCAATCAATTGGTGGCAGTTTTATGTTTGCACATTTCAACATCTTTCGGTCTCCTTGAATGTTCATTTTTACGATGCCTGCGGTGATTCTCCGGCTTTGCCTTCGATGAAAATTTGTCAGCATTTCCACGCGCAGCTCTCGTTTCCGCATTTCCTTTCCTTTTTTTTTTTTGGTTGTATGGTTTTTATTTTTGTGTGCGGGCTTAAAAGTTTGTTTATATCGAATTACAATTTTATTGTATTGTTTGAGAAAGATCTTTTCAAACTTTGCCAACAAAAATATTTAAAATTGAATTTGTAGTTTTTTTTTTATTTCAGTTTGAAAGCCATAAACTGAGCCGAAGATTGTGCAAATTTGACTACAACTTTCCAGCTTAAAGACCTTTTTGGAAATTCCGTTTGAAATGCCTCCATTTCATTTGGTTGCCAAAAAAAGGAAGGCAAAAAATATATAAACAAAACAGAGCCTTGGGCCCCGGGGAGCGTCAGTCAGAATACAATTCAATTTTGTTTAGCAAAGAAATTTTCCTGCTTTTTCCGCTTTTCAGCCGGGCGGGCGGGCGGTGGCCGGGTGAGTGGGCCAAAAGCTCACTGATCTGAAAAAAAGGGCCAAGTTATTTTATAAAATTATATTTCATCTAGCAGAAGGTAGCCCAGTCAGTCGAGTGGCAGCATAATTTTCATTCAATTTCGCTCATTCGCTGCGGACCAGAATGCGATGCATTCATGGCTATTTGCCATCATTTGTGTGTTTATCCACTTAGAAATGAGGCGATTTGATTTCCCGGTAAATGAGGCATTTTCTGCAATCAGCCTGCATTGAATCCACCAATCCTTGGCATAATAATTCCCCAGGACCAGGGCATAATTTGGAGAACATCCCATGCCCCTCCCGGCTGCTGTATCCTGTATTTGCAGCTTCATTAAATTGCGTTGTGGTTGGTCCTGTTATCCGCATCTCACTTTGACTGGAAGTGCACTTTAGCACAAATTTCCTTTTCTTGTTGGCAGCCGCTTCCTTTGTTCTCTCTGAAAACAGAAAAGCGCCAAGCCAGCCAGCCAGCCATCCAGCCTGCCAGCAAGGATGTGGACGAGGATGAGGTTGAGGATGAGGCGGAGGATGTGAATCAGGATGCGGATGATGAGATGGCGCAAGGCTGCCGGGGGGCCATCCTTTGGTCGCTGGCACTAAAGTGTTAAATCGCATAATTATGTCTCTCATGGCGCACACTTCACTAAACTGCAAAGTTTTTACGCGCACAGCCCTTGGCAGCGTTTCTTTCTGGCTTTTAGCGCTAAAATTCGGGATAAACATTTTCCCTAAACCTAAAAGTTTTCACAGCTTTTAAAAAACATAAATTAAGCTGGGCATATGGAAAATTTTTAATATTTTTTTGTATTTATACCATAAAAACCATTCGACCCTTTCCATCCGTTTTTTTCGCACCCTAACCACTCACATGACATTTTCTTTGTGCTTTCCACTCCTTTTATTTTTTCGCTTTTGTAGTTTCGCATACTCGGCGAATTTTTTCTTGCACTCTGAGGCATTTTCCTTTTCCTCTGGCCATGTGTTGGCTTTGTCATCCGAGGCCCCAGCCAGCGACTTAATTATATTTTAAGTTGCCTGCCTCTTGCAGCTGGAAAATAAAAATTGTTTTGCCCCCCAAACGCCAAAGAAAGCAAAAGTTTTCGGCCCAAGAGCCTAATGACTGAATTGAGAGCAGCAGCAAGTTGGAGGGTTTTCAGCACACATTAAAGGCAAATAATTTGCATACCCAAGCATCCTCGGCAAACAACTCGGAAAGTATTTCACTAACTATTTGAGTGGCGGCGGCTGCTGGGCTGCTGGGCTGCTGGGATGCTGGGATGCTGCTGGGAGTCGCTTTAATTGTGCGGGAGCTGCGCGCAAGAAAAATTGCTCGCAATAAATCTCCGGCGTCCACTCACGGAAACGGGGCCACAGGATATGCGTGGGCTGTGCGGGCTTGAGTATATCCTCAAAGATAAGGCCCAACTACGGACGCTTATCTGGGCGTGAATGCCATGATGCCAAATCCCTTGACGGCAATTCGAAACATTTAAACGCTCACAACGATTTTGGCGACTGAGACACCGACTGTGTTCCTTGGAATTGGGGGGCTTTGCTTCCCCTGACAACGGCCGGCAAGTGGGCCTTTATGGGGCATGTGCCTCCTTGTTATGGCCATCATGGCCACCGGTTCTTAATCTATAAAAAACCAACTCCCACACATGTTTTGGGGCACCAGGCAGAGAGAGAAAATAAACAGAATTGAAATCGTTTCTTGCAACACAACAAATTGTAAACGCATTTAAACGAAATGTTAGGAGAGTTTTTAAGAAAGTTTTTAAAAGACTAAATTGATTTATAATAGATAATGAACCCTATATAAATTACAACAATATGAACCGCCAAAAAACGGATTTATTGTTATTCTTAGTAACATATCTTTATATTTATTCAAGTAACATTTTGGATTTTAGATTAAAACTTTTCAATCAACTTTCCCAGCAAATCTATCAGCAATATCTTAAGATTATTTCAATCTAAAGTCCCTTAGACCTCCTCTAAATTTTTCCCAGTGATGCTCTAGGTGTCTGTCCGGAAGAAACCAAAAAAAATAAATAAGTTAAAAGACAAACCCCCAACAGTCTCCCACTCAAACTGTTGCGTTGGCTTGGCAGATAAATTCTCGCTGCCTGCTGCCTGCTGCTCGCTTCGGTTTCTATGTTTTCCAGGAACAGCATAGTACATTAGAGGTATTAACTTAAAAGACACATCACACATCACACATCAGCCATAAAGGTGGGGCATTACCTTGTGCGACATGTGTCATATGGTATATGTGTCACGGGCCTTTGAGCTTTTCGCTGGTAAATTGCATTTGTATTAACATTTAAATTGTTTACACCGCACTTTGGTACTTTGGCCAATTTTTCGCTCTATCAACCCACAAATATTAACTTTCAATTACGAAATGACAAAATCAGGTTGGCCTCCAAGGACGCGCGCTCACTCGTGCGTGTGGGCGCAAAATGTAAACGCTTTTTGGCGAAGGATTCGATGACATCAAAAGGAAGCCAAAGAAGGAAATCCAATATTTGGCAGAATCCGAAAACGTTAATGCTCTTTGGCGGCTAATTGATTGCAGAGCCCGCGACAAAACCGCAGGCGAAAATCCACTTCGCTGGCATTTGCGGTTTTGCGATACAACAGCGGCGGCACAAAATCCAACACAATTAGCCTTTGCCAGATATATATTTATTGATCTATTTATACGCGCTTGACAGATTATTTGGATAGTCTGACAAGTGGCTCTTAATGTCTAATCAAATATGAGTCGAGGCTTTATAAGGTTTTATTTGCTTTTTGGATAAAAAGCGGGAAAGGAAAGAGAAGTCTTGGGGGTCATGGGGCGTATACTTAATGAGAAATTTTTTAAATTTTGCAATCACTCAGTTTCAGTTGAACATTGAGACTGAAAAAGAGCTCTTCACAGTTTTGAATTGTCCAAGAAAGGACACTTTACTGATCCAATTCGAGCGTGCCTTGCGCTGCTGTTGCGTTTGCCTTGCTTTTTTAGCCTGAACAAACAGTGCGGCCCACGCGTCGTATGCGCAATGCATAGACGTCAAAGTAAATTTTGCGAAATTCCGCCTGAATGGCGCACTGATGATGACAACGAACGAACGGGAATAGTGGCGGAAAAGTGAGGAAAGCCTGCCGGCGGGAAAACTTGAGAGGCGGGAAATGGGACTGCTGACAAAAAAAAAAAAAATAGACGATGCTGTCTGACTCGGTTACAGCGCAAATCGGTAAATTGCAAAAACATGTTGCTCGGCGTTGGTGGGAGCAAGAAAGCGGCTCCTTGATTGTGTTTTGGTTGCCGGCATCCCCGTCGCTGCCGTTGAATGACTGATGAATGAGCTTGAAGTGCAGGCCCCGAGTGTAAGACTTTGAGTATATGAGTTTGAGAGAAAGGCATGCAAACAATGTGCTGCCAAAAGGGAGGAGGAGGAGGCGGAGCGTAGAGTGGTGAGTGGAAAATGGGCGGGGACAGGTCGTCCTGCGAGAAGGTGACTGAGTCCTGGGACCTGAAGCGTGAGTGCGTCGCCAGTCAAGGATTTCTTACGTGTTCACCGGCTCCCGAAGCTCTGGCATGCCTTTTTGCTAATTAGAAAATATTTGCCATCGCACAGCAGCTTTGTTGATGAAAAATGAGTTCCTAGAAACGTTAAAGTGCTACAAGATTTATGGGCATTTTATACCAAAAATCTACTTTAAACTTTTTAAAAAATAAAACAAAGCATCTGCCACAAATCACTTTAAATCATCAATCGATTCACGAACCAATTTTCTCATTATGTCTTTTATTTTTTTAATAGCCAATTCCCACACTCAAAGTCACACCCTCTCCTTTGAGCATCGCACTACATAAATAATTTCATTTGGAGCGTCGACTAAATTGAATTTTTAATCATTACGCCAACAGCAACCCCCAGCCTCGGAGCTCATATCTCATAAAGTGACTCATAAAACGAAATTACACGCATATATCAGAGCATTTCAGAGCTCAAGGAATCTGCGGGGTTGGGCAAAAAAAAAACAACAGAGAGTGGGTGTAAAAGCGCAGAGTAGAAATGTAGTTTTTAATTAAAACGAGCAGCTAGTTAATGGCCAAGTTTACAGCGAACGCTGTTAACACTTTCTTTTCGCCCCCCCTTAATTTCTGTTCTTTAAGCGGCAAACTTTTACTTGGCTTTAATGTTTTTTGGGGGGTGTAAAAGGATTCAAGCCACGCGCTTGCGATTGCAATTGGTCCAAAGCGGTGGCGGGGATTTCCATTTAAGCCCCAAAAGCTTTAGATGCGCGCTTTGACACACGCACTCCCTGGTGGTCCAAAGGGGGGGAGCGCATGGATGAGGATCAGCGGCAGACACCCAGCATTATTGGCACACCGCAGGCAGGCAGGCAGGCAGGCGGGCGGGCAGGCACCACATGGCGTATGAGCAACGTTATGCCATTTGCCATTTACCATTTACCATTCGCTATGCCCTGTTCGCCATTTATGTTACCAAAGGCCGGGCTTTCAGTCCTGCCAGGCTTATCTGTCCAGCTGCACAACGACTAATAAATGTGTGTAAATTAGTTATCAAAGTCGCTGGTTGGCCGTGGATGCGGAAGGGTCCTTTCCAGCGCTTAATCATAAACTCGCCTTAATTAATACGACTTCTCTGATGCCCGCATTATGTCTGCCAGCTTAGAGTTGATTAATTTTTTTCCCCCCGCACAAAGATAACACGTCTTGAAAGGTGGCAAGTGGGGTGCCACATGCTTTCTGAGGTCCAAATGGTTTTAAAAGGTCAAAGATTGGGTTCAATTTTACTGTCATTTGGCAAATATTTAATTCCCTAAAATGAGCCATATTTTTCACATCTTTCCCTTCTTTTGACCCAAGAAATTAAGTCTTAAATTGAAATTAATTACCCAATTTTCAATACTTGTCAAGGCACTTATGAATGCCATTGATGGCAAATGGCAATGAGACCATTAATCATCTTGGTTGCGATTATTTATGTAGTCCAACCGAATGCCACAGAAATCTCCTCTGTCACAATACAGTTTGAAAACATGGCCGGGGGAAAATGCTCATTAATTTATTCAATTCAAAGCACCCTTCTCCGGGAAAAACTAAGCGCGGAATATTAGGGAGCATTGCCGTGAATTTGCATCCATCAATTTGCACCCAAGTCACTCCGCTCCTCTGGCTTATTATTTCAATCAATTGCGTTGACCAAGAGCGAAAGGATGATGTGGAAGGGCACATTGAATGGCGGAGGAGTCAGTGAACCGATGCTGACCTGTTTTTTTGTCTTTCCTGCTGGTTTTGGAAATTTTTGTTCTCGATGACGTGAAAAGAAAATATGTCCACAGTCCGCCTGGACGAGGTTTTTTGTGTTTGTTGCCTTTACTAATTTATCAATGGCAAACAGTTTGTGCAACGGCAAAGTTATATTTTGAAAGCAGGCCAAGGACTCTGGAAGCCTTCTGGTTGTCTCGTTTAATATTTATTACAATTCAGTTGAGCTGGCAGGTCGGGTCTTTCAACGAATTTAACTCCTGCCCGACCGGCAGGCCTTTTTAATTACGTTTCCCGAATTGCAAACCGGAATTTCTTGCCATTCCAAATATTTTTACGAGGCATTTTTCCATTAAGATTGCCCCTTGACCCCCCCACACCACAAGCGCCTCGTCTGTGTCACACATTGTATTGACTTTTAAACACACCAACCGCAAATACCGCATCGCATGGCATCTATATAGGAAAAACTCAATCAAATTGTTAATCGACTTGGGGGTGCAAAGTCGTGCGTGGGTGCAAAAATCAACTTCCTGCAGGATGCCGGCAGGATGCAAGAGCGCCCCTTCACCATTCACCCTTTTGATTGTTTTTCCATGAATTTTCCAACCATAAAATGTCAATAATATGTTTGCTATTGGCACTCAAAACCCCCGCATTCCGCATCTGTTTGCTCTGCATTCGTGGTGGCCTCGTGTGGTATCCATTTCATCCATTTCAGGAGTCATCATCATCTCTCGATGTCCTGCTTCCGCAACACACCCCTCCTGTCCACTCCTGTCCTGTCCTCTCCTGTCCTGTCCAATGTCAATAGGCAATAATAAATATTGAAACGTGTGGCGATGAAATTGAACAGCTTCATTCGGGTCGAGTGGGTGGCAGAAAAAAAGGGGTCAAGTGGATAGGCGCTGATTTGATGGAGCTTAAACAAGTCAATTCCATTAACAGGATACAGAGAAGGGACACAAAAAGTAGGGGATATTTTTAGATACAGATAAAATACTCATATTTTAAGGATATTATAGGAGTTTCAAGCAGGCTAAGTAAATAAACATTAAACCAGAAGATCTAGTTTCCCTATGAAAATCAAAGTTTAAACCAGGATTTCATAGATGATTGAAATTTGACACAAGTTACACCGCGTACCAGGACTGCATCTGACTTAGAAATGAATATGGTCATCCCACACATCATGTTTTCATTTTCCCTGGAAACTTCAATGGCGTGCTTTTGACAGCAATTTAATTCTCCAAAGAGTTCTCCGATTCCCTGCCAAGATTGTCAGAAGTGAAAACGTCTTAAAGCCTGTGATTTAATTGGAGTGTCTTGCCGTCGCAAATAAGTTAAATTAAACGAATCTAATGAAGAGTCTTTCTCTCCTGCCGAGTGTGTGTTTGCCCTGGAATTGTGGGGTATGTGGCGAGGAGATAGACGACTTAGTCGCCAGAAAGGACACTCAGGAACCAACAGCGCAGCGCTGTGTGTGTGCTCCTTTTGTGTCCTTTTGAGGTGAGGTGGTTTTGTGTGGCAGGCAGAAGCAGAGGCAGGGCCTTGGCCAAATGAACAAGCGGAAACAATTAGCGTTGTAGCATTATTTGTAGCATGTTGTTTGGGAATCCTCGTCTCCATGCTCGGGCCTCTGCCAGCCTGCCTGCCTGCCGGCTTGTAATTAAGAGTCTCATTAAAAAATGATAAATTTAAATGGGAACATCATCCACAATGAGCTGTCTGAAGTCTCGAGTGCTGCTGCTGCTCTTCCTGCAGCTTAATTGAACAAGTAGGAACGCTGTAGTCGAGATTTCTCGACAACGAGATACCATGCACCTCTTTTCTTTACCAACCATTTCCCATGCAAATCCATATATCTGCTCCCAAATATTACAAAACGTCTTTAAATACCCACAACATATAATTATATTATAATATAATATATAATACCTTTTTATTTTCGAATAATAAAACTATTTCATCATAAAAAAATCCATGTGTGTTCCTAAATATTACGAATATTCTTTAAAAAATACAAATAACATATAAATATATATAAAATGCGAAGAATCTGACAAAAAAAGTAATAAATCAACAAAGTCAAGTCGAGATACTTTTCTATCTTGTAAGCAAAATCGAGCGTCGATGGAATCCAATCGGAAATTGAAAGGAATAAGAAACCACAGATGACCACTTACCGTTATGTTCTCAGTCGCTCTCATGCGATCCACAAGCGCGAGCACGCACACAANCACTTTCGCGAATTGTGCAATAGATAATGCACTTTCGATCGAACGACGACCACCACTATGATAAACACTCATTGCACTACCGATTAAGCTAATTTTTAAACCCGATTTAAACAATTAAATCGACAAAAAACGCGAATTTACAGAGCGCCGATCGAAGCGCGTCCTTGCTCCACCGAAAAAATCCCGCCAACTGCTTGGCGGTTTTTTCGTTTGCGCTCTCTTAGCAAGGTGCCTCACTCTCTTGAAAAATGAAATTCTTGGCTCTCTTGAAGAAGGAATTGCTTTGCTCGCTCTTGCAAAAGGGACCATTTCCAGAATATCGGTTTCTGGAAAAAAATAAAACGTACTATCAAATATCGTTCTACGGGCCTTTTTTTTTTTGGTAATTGTGTTTTTTTTTTAATTATAAAATATTAAAATAACCCCGATATTGGGCCATTTTTCAAAAAATTCTTCAAATTTGTTGTGTTGATATCTAAACAATTAGCACGTGCACACACAGGTGGGTTAAAATGAAATAATAAATATCTTCTATATTTATTATCCGATCTGGACGTAATTTTTCATGCACATGCCTAACAATCAGCGGACTCAGAGTATTCAAAATGATGTCGATAGCTTTAACCACTTTGGATTTATAGATTTTTTTGGAAGAATGACATTATCTGCGTAATAGTTAAACGGACATAATGTATAATGCATGAAATAGGTCTCTAGCTCTTATTTTGTGCAAGTTATGGGCAAATATGTCGAAGATGTCTGTATGTATATCGTCATACATACAAACAGACAGATGGACAGACGGACATGGCTATATCGACTCGGCTGTTGATGCTAATCAAGAATATATATACTTTATGGGGACGGAGATGTCTCCTTCTGCCTGTTACATACATTTGCACAAAGTTAATATACCCTTTGTACCTTAAGGAACATGGTATAAAAATTTGCTCTGGCTTTGCGAAATTTAAAGCCCGAGGAAAAAGTTTTTTTGCCTGAAAACTCAACTCAAATAGCAACTGAGAACTCTCTTTTGTAATCAGCAAATTGGCGCCCTTTAACCCCGAAGCAAAGCTGACAAATCGAAAAGTTTTCAAAGGTCCAAACTTTATTGTAATACCAGAGAGAAGAAGTTTACCGGAATTCCGGTTTGCCGAAATCCACTGTCATCAGATAAACCTTGAGTGCAGTCCCGCCCGATTTTCTTCGCCTGACCACCCAATATCCGTACGTACGGCGGATATATGTAAAGTATTTACGAAATTACCTTGTAAAATTCATCGGGGTGGCAATTGAATGAATATAAATTCCGCATTGTGCTGGCTGTCAGCTGAAGTGGCTTAAAGTGCATTTAAACGCAAAGTGCATTAAAATAAATCAGTGAAAAAAGGCAAACTAGCACGTGACAGGTGCGAGGATAATTGAAAGTTAAGCGGGAGGAAGCGCGGGGCATTTAAGGCGGCGGGCTTTTAAGTTAATCAACTTGCTTTCAATTCAATCAACTCGCCATTAGTACGCCATAATCCGCTCAGTGTAACCCGGACTTCGTCTGTTGTATTTCTGGGCTGCATTTGCAATTCAATTACGAGGCCGATGTCTCGGCGGAAAAGCGGGGCCCAAAAGACAATGCGCCCACCTGCCGTGAAGCGTTAAAAATGCAATCAGAAGGCAAACAAAGCGCTCACAAAAGGTGCCCTGCAACTGTGACCATGACCAGGCAGCAGCTTCCACAGGTAGCAACTAAAAGCCGGACAGGTGCGCTCTGCCCCCGTCGTTCCATCCGTGGATATCATCCTGCGGCTGACAGGTAAGGAAATCCGCGGACAAGACGGCGGTTGCTTGGCCGGCTGAAAGTTAATATCTTGCCGCGTTTCGCCGACTGTAACCCAAGTAGAAGCCGGCGAGTGAGTGGAGTGAAGGGTTCTCGAAATAGCAAGTTAAGCACAAGCAAGCAAAAATAAAAATCACCGGCCAGAGCAGGGCAACTGGCTGGCCACACGCAGCTTCGTGAATTTCGAGCTGGTGAAAGGTAAATGGATTCATCGAAAATGCTCTTTAATGCCAACAAAGATCAATAAGGCCAAAGACTAAATTGGGGCCAATATCGCCCGGGAAACGGGCAAGTTCTTATTACACTGACAACATAATTGGGGCTTAAATTTTGTTAACTTCTTACTAGGAAAAAGGTGGAAGAGTTTGGAGAGCAAGCTATCCTTTGAAATGCATATTTGGTACCTTTTTAGACGAACAATTATCTGATGAAGGCATTATATTTCTTCTAGGGTTTAAATTAGACTTCTGCATTTGTAGCATGACGGATTTGCATGACGAAATACTGCACTCATTTTGTACTGTACCTTATACTCTAAAGCCCGGAAGAAAACGGCACAACAAATATACTGTGATGAAAAAAAGCGTGCGCAACCTAGAATGAGTGATTTATTTGTCGCTTTGGATGCATATATGCAGAAGTGTACTTTAAATGTTGGAAGCTTTACAGAATTTTTATTATATTTAAAATCTAACAGGAAGTCACAGTAATGAAGATCTATGTTTTTTTTTTTAATATTTAAATTCCAATTCAGTTACTTCTAATATTTTCGTTGAGTGCCAATAACTACTTCACTGCTCGCCCTTTGGATGTCCATATCGTTGGCCAAGGTGAGCGTGTGCAAGGTTGGTGGTGTTTTGGTTTTCGGTGGGTCAGTGGCTCATTGGTTCATTGGTTCATTGGTCCAGTGGCTCGGGGGGGGAGGGACACTAATCCCTGTTTTAGGCATCATTGCCTCAAAAGATTGCTGCTCATTTGCCGTGCCTAATTGGCCAATGTCAGCTTAATGTCGTCCCCCCAGCTTTGGTTTCAGTGTCTGCTCCTTGGGCTTCAACTTCCGCCCAGGACAACCACCCACCACACACACACTCTCCGATTTAGACACAATCTGTGGGCCCGGTGGGTGTGGCCGAAAACTAATCGCATTGACCAAATGACCCAAAAAACAAGCGACAAAATCTGCAGCTGATTGCACACACCCCCCGGCGGTTATCCTGGTCATCCTGACCTACACACATAAATACATGTATGCCATACACCCTTGTGTCCACACAAAAGGCAATTACATGAAAATTCTCACATTTGAGTGTGAAAATAAATCAAGGAAAATACAGGGGGTTTTTTTTAAGAGACGTGCTGGCTTGGTAAACAACAATTATAGCAAAACCGGCAACAATTGGGCACGTGTGATGCATGGGGGTGGTCACTTGCTCATTCCCAATATCCCCGAGATACAAATGGCCCTGAATGTCCTGCCGTGTGTATCCATAAACGACAATTTGGTTTTCTCATGTAAATCCCCCGGCAAGGTCGTCGGCGTGGCTTAAAGCTCTTCAGCGGTTTTTCTCGGGCTTAGCTTTATGGCCAAACGGCATGCGATGTTGGCCAGCACGTGGCCAATTCTGATTCCGATTCGCAGCTCCTGCTCCCGCGCCGGCTTCGGGTCCTGATCCTTGGCCAAGGATGCGACCGGCCAGGCTTGTGGCCCGTGGCTTCTTGCTCCTCGCTCTCATGCACCGCACGTTCTGCAACTAATCGCTCAAGTCCTTTATGTCCTGCGGCAGGCAAGGATAACGGACACACAGACGGAGCGACGAAGCCAGGATGTTCCAGGAGCACTTTCGTGACCATGCAGGCTTGTGTCTATCAGCATAGTCGCAAAAATAAGCAGGAAAAACATATTTAAATTAATTTCCTATAGAAATCAAGTTTTTTTTCTAGTTTTCAAGCCATAAATCGGTAATGTTTAAAGGAATTTATGGGTATACCTTTGTTATACTCCAGCCAATTTATATCATGTCATAAATTCCGTTTAGTGAACATTTTTTTCGAGTGTCCTGCGCCTAAATATAGTCCTGCAGCGCCACTTTGGGCAATCCGGGCAGCTTACTGGGAGCCGCGAGCGAGCCCTTGGAAATTGATAAAAAATACCCGTCCTGGCAACACGTAAGGCTTCCAAATTGCTATATTTAGCCAAAAATATGCAAGTGGTATTTGGCTATTGGAAATATAGGCATAAACCAATTTATGGACGCAGACGAATTTATAGAACCGCTTGCCTTTAACGAATTACACTCCTAACCCAGGAATTTTGTTAAATTTTACATCAAATTTTGCCAGATCAACAGTTTTTTTTCGGCTTAGTAAATCACCGGGCACCCCAACACGTCTGAACCGCCTGATGAAGGCCATAATTCAACAAAGGAGCCCAACACTCGTATAAAAAACGGATTTCCCCTCGCACGCATGAACGTCATAAATTAAATGTCCGGGGTCAAAACATCAAAAAACTGATGTGTGATATATATTCGCGCGGCTTTAAAATAATTTGCTGGCACAAAACACAAAATATATATATTATATTCCAATCTAATTTCTCGAGCGTAAATCTAATTTATCAATTTATGTGAGGACCACTCGCCGAAAACGAATCAAACGGAATACGGTTTGCTACCAACTTTGTGTGTGGTTTCTGGTAGCTGATTTTCGCCTTTGTATATATACTATGCATGTATATATGTATGGATGTATAGGGAACGTGGCCGGGGCCTTGCAGTAATTGGCAATAAATGTGTTCATGAATTTTAATGTTTTGCCCTCTTCGTTGCCGGTCAGCCAACGAGCCACCACCCACGGGGCATAATTCATAATGTTATGCCAGATGTTTCGGAACGTTTTGTTTCTGATTTTATTCGCTCGTGTTTTTTTTTTTTTCGTCGGTGTGGGGCAAGAAATTTGAACGTAATTTGATTTTGCTCCCTTGGCCGGGTATTGAGATTTATTTGGTTTTGAAAACGAGCCCTTTTTGGCCCGAATTTAATACCCTTCACTTGGCCGGCAAATGAGAGTTTATTGTGTGCGAAATTCGAGGAGAATGGCATGCCTACCAACCACTTCCGTTTCCACTCCGAGTCGCTTTGATTTATCATATTCAATTACAAGAGCAGCGAACGTATTAAATGCCGCACATCCGCCGTGGGGACACCACTAGGCGTATGAGTAATTTTCTTCCCCATTCTAGGCTTCTGTTTTGTGTGTTTCAGTTCGTTAGGATTGCTTCCTGTTGTCTGTCTTCTCTCTGTTTGCCTCCGGGAGTGGGCATCCTTCCAAGCAATTTTGCCAATGTTTAAACAGCAAACGGGTCGCCAGGCCCCTGCACTGAAAGCCGATATCGGCCACTATTCTGATACTCTGGCATTGTTGTTCGCCCCCACTACTTTTGGCCACTTTGCGTGGCAAAAGTTGGCCGAAAAGTCCGAGCGTGGAGCGTGTAGGCCGTCAGCTGGTTGGTAAGAGGTTATCGACTCGCAATTCGCGTGCTTTTGGCCATCCTTTTTGGATGGCTAACGAATCTGACAGATGCCGATTCCTGGCCCATCCATCTCTGACTCATTTGTGTTGGTTTTGCCATTGCAAGTTGGATTTATCCCGGACTCGGAGAGAAATCTCCGACTGCTTTGGTTTCTTATAAAGATTTTGGAAAACCAATGTGTTTATCCATAATTTAAGTACAGATTTAAATCATTTTATGATCCCTGATTGAGACATTTAAATATACTTAAACCTTTGATTGGTTTCATAAACATCTTTCTTCTTCAAACGTATTTTCCCCCTGTTTTGCCGCAGTTTCCCATCCATCTTGCCGTAAACCATTTGGTTATGAGGTCGAATTACAAGCGTAATGCATTTAAATCGCATTTGTGCGGCTCAAGTGCCTCCCATTATTTCCTAGGTGTGTGACACCGAATTCGAATTTAAATTCCCGCCTCCAGGGGCACGTGTGTGGGGCAACAAAGAATGAATTTATATTCCCGGAGTACGCTCGTCTGCACTGCGTATTTTATATAGAACTTTGCATTTTTGAATGCAGTTTTCGGTGCAAAGTTTATTGTGAGTTATGTGCCATGTTAAATTGAGTGTGAGTGTGGGAATAAAGAGTTAAGAGCCAAAGGATGGAGATGGTGATGGAGATGGGGTGTGTGTGGGGAACTTTTCGCCGACTTGAGTGCAAAAAACTGTCCCGAGAAGTTGTGGCGGAGGCTGTCGCAATTTTTCACTTTTACCGCGGCAACTTTGCAGAAATATTACTCAGTTGGGCCCAGCGGCAATATCCTGACAACAAATCCGGCACCAGGACAATGCACAAGGTGCCGGCGGAGACGACGAGCCTGCGACTTGACAGTTACTGCCACCCAGACAACTCTTTCGCCTCTGCCCCGCAACCGAAAAATGTATGGAAAATGAAAAATATGCTGCTGCACATAAATCCTGAGGCTTTCCCATGTCCCTCAGAAACGTCGGCAAGGAAATCCAACGCAAAAATTCGTTCGTTCCCGCTCTCTCAGCCGAAATTTAATTTCCCAATGCATTTGCAGGTCTTGGCTTTTAGACAAATTGAAAATGGTTAACGGAAGGACACTGGCAGAAAAACACTGCCAGCGGCGGTAATATCAATTAAAAAGGGGAAAAAATTACAATTTGTTAATTAAATATATGATAAAGGTATGGCCATTGGGAAGCCGAATAATTTTATAATCAAATTAAACGAAACTTTGGGAAAACCATGGGCAAAAACAGGCTCAAGGCTTCATTGTTCTATATTGAATATATTTTAATTTTTTATATATTAAAAAAACAACCTAATTTTCCTTTATCTGGAAAAAAACATGCACAATTTGGCATTGCAATTTGTGATCCTTGGGGCTTTTTGTGGGTTGTTTTTTTGTTTTGGCAGAGCCACAATGCGCTGCGGCTAATTTATGCAGCACGTTGCAGGACTGCATCGGTGGAACCGCAAGACCAAACACCGCACTTTATCGCTGGCCGCGGTGCACAAGTGTCCCCAGTGTTCCTGCGGTGGCGACCACAAATCACCGAGGTCAACACGGCGTATACGCAACGCACTTGCAATCACATACTCGCATGCCCATGGAAAATCGCTCCCGACCCCGAAAAACAAAGCGAAACTATGTAACAAAACCACTGAACTTGCAGTGCCCATGCAGCGGGCAAAAAAGTAGCTTGTGTTTTGTTGTCTAGTGGCAAAACCAATGCGGTGGCAGTTGAAACCATGTCAACATGTGACACCGCGTTGATTTCAATTTGAATGGCTCTCTGCCGGAGTTCGTTAGCAAGTCGGTTCACCGATGAAGGTGAAAGGTTACGTTAAATTTGAAAGCGAAAGTGGTTGGTTGTGGGTGGCACTGTGGTTTAAATACTCACTCAGATTAGCAGCTACGGTGATTGGAGAGCAGATCACAGCAGAGCAGGGAGGTGAAAAGTCGAATTAGTTTGACAAGTCGATGAATAATGCGGTAATGTAATTAAAAACCAAAGCAATGGGACAAATTTTGTGCAGAAATTGAGTTCAGTGGCTGTGGAAATAAATTAATTTGTTACCCAAACGATGGCAGTCAAGTTTAAATCAAATGGAGTCAGGTTAAGGTTATAATACATGAAGGGGTTTGCAGGCTTTATAAAAAGCTTTAATATCACCTCCATCATCAAATGGGGCATTATAAATAAATGTCTTTAAGACATTCGATTTCTAAAGCAAAGTTTACTAAGATTTCATTTAATAATAAGCATATGTCTGCCAAAATTTGCTTTTTAATTTACCAACTATATATTTAAGAACATAATATTTAGATTACTTTATAACATAGTCTAAAATCGTTCTTAAAATACAATACTAAGAAGTACGAACGATTATAGTCAACTGGCTCGACTATAAATACACGGTGTTTACTTTTCATATATAATAGCAATATTATAAAATCAATAAAATTGTGGGCGCAACATATTATCCTTATTTGTGTTTGGTTGTGTATGAGAAGTGCGCGGTAAGTTTCTATGGAGAAACTTGTGGGCGCAACTCATTTTTGTCATTTTCCCGGACGGAAGTGGGCGTAACCAGCTGGTTTTAGCAACACATATAGATATTGCCTCTACCAATATACTACCCAAATGTAGTGCCTCTAGAGTTTAAGTTGTGGCCGCCACAGAATTTTGCGGTTTTCGAGGGTACGAGGGGTAGTAGCCGATTTGAAAAACGAACATGTGCTGAATTGGTACCACAGAATTCTGAATATGCAATTAGTTTTTCTCTATCTCTTATCTATTCGTTTATACGGACAAACGGACAGACGGACATGGCTAGATGGACTCGGCTGTTGATGCTGATCAAGACCTACGAATGTATGTCGTATGAATTTAATATACCCTTGTTATTTTTAAGAACCGGGTATAAAAATTGACAAATTAAGTTCAAATCTTGCTAGCATAGTGTTTTATAATTGTTTCCATAATCTACTTGGATATAATTTAATATGCTCATAGTATGTATATTCATTTCCAACTCTTATTTTCAAAAAGCTATTATTTAAAACATTATAAAAAGGAAATAGAACATATACTCGAACACCTGTAAGTTGTTTCACTATCAGACTGCAGCCTTTTTCAAACTAAAACTTTTTAAGTCAACCTACTGCAACACTGTCAATATGTTTTTTTTCCCGACACTCCCCACCAGTTAGTCTATATTCAAATATTCATAGCCAGGGACTAACTGGAAACACTGCGCCACAAAAGACCAAAAGACAGTCACCACTAATTGCATTCCCCGGCCACACCACAGCCTGCTAAAAGGACACCGAAAGGACACAGGGGGGGGCGGCGAAAACCCCGGAAAAACTGAAATAACTTTGCATCTCATGGATTCCCATTGCTCTCTTTCCATTCTTTCTCGGTTTCTTGGCCCGACAGAAGATGATGCTGTTCAAGTGGCTGCTGTTCAGCTTGTGCATAATGCCGGCCATGTTCAGCAGCAGCTCCAAGACAAGAAGGAAATGCCCCATTGAATGCCAATGCAGCATGGACGAGTTGGATCGTTATCAGGCCATCTGCACAAAAGGTAAGTGGCGCAATAAATGCAAAAGGCGTAGCCAACCGATAAGGAATACTCCTACCTTCCTCGCTGAACGCTTGCAAATTATGCAAAAATCAAAGAACAATTGCAGGGTTACGCGGTTAAGGATAAAGTACAAGCCACTACTCGGCAGGATAGCATCATAATTACACTTCCAGTGGTGCGTTTCCGAATCGATTTGCTGCAGAGCACACACGCTAGCCACGGACATTACTTCCACAGCTCCCCGGCCATTTATATCCCTTGAATGTCTGACAATTTCAATTTGTTCAACTGTCATTTGCCGTCGTCGCAGTGGCTGTGGGATTTTTTTGTGTATTTTCCCTGCCAGCTCATCTGCTTTCCTTTGGCGAAAATCTATAATTTCAATTTAACGCTTGTTTGGCCAGCACACACATCCTAAGCCCTGCAAAGGCTTTCAATTTCAATCGGAGATTTTCATTTAATTAAAACTAAACTGATGTCTAGAATTTAACTTAAAGTCTTCCAACTTAAACGTGGGGGACACTTCCTCGCTGAAACTGCGCCAGTAATAAATTTTACTAATTTTCTCTAAGCTGCAATTTGTTAGAATTCCCGCAGCTAAGCTAATGAGCGGCCCCTTATCTTTTACTTCAACAACAGTGAACCCGCCAAGGCAAAAATAAAAAAGGGAAAAAATAATAATAACAGAATGCTGGCTGCGCGTTAAAATATGTTACAATCAGTGTTAATGCTCAGCATTTTTATGAAAATTCCCGCAGCGTGCTCAGCCAACAAAATAAAATCTAACAAAACTAAAAAATGGAGAAAAACACGCTGCAACAATGGCCGCATTATAATGCAACTTCACCCTTAGTTATTCACATAGCCGGGGCATGCAAAATGCATAAAGCCCAGAAATCCGAATCCTGAAGCCCCGCGAGCTACACAATGGAAAAGTGAGCGAAATGTGTAAAAATTGTGCTGCATACAAATGCGATGTTAATGTTAATGGTAACTGGGATCCGTTTAGTTGCTTGTACTCTTGAAATTCTAAATACTCGTCCTATGGATGCCATGCCAATGCTCCACATTGTTGGCATACAAAATGATATAATGTATATACTGTGGCGGAAGGTGGCCACCCCAGGTCGGGTCTGCAATTAATGATCTTGCAGCTGGGTCAGGAAAACTGGAAAAAATACCTCAACACTTTAGTTTAGGAAAACTAGAGTCAAAGATTCTTACTTAAATTTTGATCATGCAAATCTGGAGAGGTTTTTGTGAGGCTTTTAATTAACATTTTGAAAGAAATTACTTATACGTAAACCTAACCTTCAGGTTTTAAAAACATATTTTCTTCATCTATTCCACAAAGAAATCTTCATATGTAGCTACAATTAGGGAACCTATATTATGAATATTTACTTCATTTGATATATTTTATCTTATCTATAGTTATATAATCTTTTGTGATTTATAAAGGGTATAAGAAAGATTAATGCAAATATAGTTTCTTTAGAAATCTTCGAATAACATTTATAGGCCCAGGCTGAGCGGTCCTTGTCCTTTTGTGGTTTACAAAATACATTAGTACTTTATTACAGAAAAACCATAGCCAAAGATTTGTAAAACACAATTTTTGATACACACTTTGAGAGGTTTTGAGAGGCTTTTGATTTCCATTTAACAAAAAATTACCTATACGGAAACCTACAAAATTACCTTAAGGTTATAATTTTTTAGATCAATTCCACAATGAATCTTCATATGTAGTTCAAACTTTGGCACCTATAAAATGAATATTTATAATTATATTAACTTTTGTGAGATACAAAGAGAATAATAAAGATTTAATTGTTCTAAAAAAATGACAATATTGTGACTCTAGATACAAAATACAGTTTTTAACAAATTTTAGAATTTCCAGAAAAATTTATATCCTAAGACTGAGAATCTCAGTGTCCGTTTGTGGTTTACAACCTGGCTGGCGCAATGAAATTAGTTCAAGTGCCATTGGCTACCCACTCGACCTAAACTAGTTTCAACTGTTGTATTTTCCTCTTTTACGACATTTTTATTTTTATTTGTCCAGGTGGCCTGAACTCTTTGCTCTCCGTGAACGAGTTGGACGTCGATGTCAAGGTTATCATCATTGGCGGACCCAGGAATTCCATCACCATTGGTCCTGCTCTGAGGCAGTTTATGAAGCTGGAAATCCTGCGGATTACCGACTCCAATCTGCCGGCAATCGGAGCCGAGTCGTTTTGGGGCCTCAAATATCTGCGGATATTAGGTGAGTAATCAATCCTTTTACGAGCCTTAGAAGCTCTTAAATTCGCCCAGAGAAAGCATAAATTCGAATGCGGGACCGACAGCGATTTCAATTTAAGCAGCTGTGCTGTGCTGTGCGCACTTAAAAAGCAACTCGCTGATATGCAAATAATTTGGGCGAGCCTTTTGGGGGGGGACAGTAGGAAAGGCGGAACGTTTGTCCTGCAGCCTCGTAAAACCTGAAATGCAAACGCAAATAAAGCAGCGGACGCGTTGCAAAACGTTAAATGAGCATACCAGTGGCAGGCCGAGCAAGGACAACACAGGATGAAGCAGGATAACGCCAAACAGCAAAGGGGTCATGTGGGTTTCTTGTGTAATTTGGGAAATTCTAGAAAAAGTAATGTGGGGCGATACAGAGAATAGTTGTACCCAAAAGTTGTACCCAAAAATTAAGAACCATGTATGAAGAATTTAATGAAATAATTTTATAGATCTTATCTGAGCTTTTACTAGAATAAATATACTTTCTTTTACTGATAACTACCCGTAATTTAGCCGAGTTAAAAGATTAACCATTTTATTAGCCAAAATCCTGGCTCTCCCTAATCTCCTTAACAAAAGCCTTGATTGAGTTCCAAATGAAAAATCCGTGTTTTCATGACGAAACGTTTAATTCATCGGATAAGAGGGCATTTAAACTTCGTTAGCGCCAAAGTCCTGTGATGGTTGTCTTGTCAATAAAATTGAAATTGATGCGCCAAACAGCAGAGAGCGCCCGAAAAATAAAATAAGATTGTGTTCGCTGGGGGGGACGAAAAAAGCAAGTGTAAAGCCGAACGAGCAAAAGCAATGCCCTGATATCGCCGGGGCTTTAAACTTGTTTATTTGTGCTTTATGTGCACCACTCGCTCAACCCACTAACACCCGCACCTACCAACCCACCGCGGGAGGTTTACAGCTCCGGAGCCCTGCCCTCCAATTATTTACATGCCCGAATCTTATTTTTTTCCGGGGGAAAAGGTTTTCCCTTCGCTTCAGTCAGAAGTTGTACAAAAACTGCAGCAAGTTGAGTATTCTTTTTTTTCCCCCTTCCCCCAAAAAAATTGGTATTTCTTTTGCCATTGCCTTTCCTTTTCCTTTGCCTTCTCCTATTTCTATTTAAATTAATTTTTGGCCGAATGTTTGGGGGGGCGTGGCATCTGCTGGGGCTTTTAACTTTTTAGCTAGACAACGGGGCGTATGTGTAATGTCGAGTTTGCCAAGTTTGTTTTGCGTTTCCCGAGTGTGCATGTGTGTGTCATGCCTGAATTTAAACCAATTTTCCGTTATAATATACTGTCACTTGCAGATCTCTCGAAAAACAACATAACAAACATTACGGAGAACAATTTCCGCGGACAGGACAATCTGATCGAATTGGACTTGTCGAAAAATAAAATACTACGCATGGCGAGCTCGACTTTTCGCCATTTGACGGTGAGTAACACACTTAGCAGTGTAATTTGATTATCACAGAAAATATTTCCATATCATGGCATTCTCATTGTTCAATGGAAAGCAATTCACAAAAATATCCCGCATATGCACTTCGATTGTACGGGGGGGAGGGAAAAAATAAATACAAATTCGTTACAGCCGCAAGTTTCATTTCAGAGATGATTGCAATTTTTGCACGACTTGTAATAAATTGTGCGGCATTTCTTTTTTTAAAAGCCATGCGGCTTGTGCTTCGGCTTTTGGGGAAATTTGTTGCCTACTTTCCAGGGCAAAGGGAAAAGCTGTACGTGCTTGAATTTAAGTTCTCTCCTGGCACTCCTCTTCGTCCTGCTCCTGCTCTACTTTCCCACGGAAGTGCAAGTGCACAGAAGTTTTCGTTTCGTTGTCTTCAATTTGCTTTCGATTTTGTTTTCCACTGCGCCCCTGCAACTTCCTCTCCCGCTTTTCCGCTTTTCCTCTCTCTCCCCCCATTGCAGCGTTTGCAACTTTTTTTGGCAGCCTTCCTGCGAGCGCCCTGATTTATGAATTATTAGCCATAGCTGTGTAGTAGTAGCGTGATCATAAAGTATATTATTAATGCAGTGCGTGCCGTAATAAACTTATCCTCCCTGCTTTTTGGTGCCCCAAAATAGGATCTGCGACGTCTTAATTTGGCCGAAAACTCGATTGTGGAGCTCGTGCAGCGCAACTTCTTTATGCTGAGCAGACTCAGGTACCTGGACCTTAGCGGAAATCCGCTTCAGGATTTACAACCCGATGTGTTTCGCGATGTCCCGGTGAGTTTTATATCGTCTTTGCATTTGCGAAAACCCACTGACATTCAATTGTTTTGTGTATCTTTTTTTCTGTTGTTTGCAGGATCTCAAGATACTCAAGTGCCGCAATTGCCAGCTGAAAAAAATCAATCCGCAGATGTATAATTTATTGCCGCTTTTAAGCGAATTGGATTTGGGACGCAACGAGGTTTGTCTCCGCCGGCGCTAAATTTGTTCTCAAGACTTTTCTCCAATTATTTCCCGTGCGCCTTTCCTTGCAGTTCAAGTTCCTCGACAAGGACGAATTCAGGGATGTGAAGCGACTTACCAAAGTTCTGCTCGACGGCAATCAATTGTCTGTGGTGGTGGACCAACTCTTTCGCATGCAGAAGAGTCTTAATCATTTGGGTGCGTAAATTATACGCATTTTCCTTCCGTTTTTCCCCCAGTTTAAAACTCTCAATGGCTTTCAATTTAACCCGCCTTTTTTCCCATTTGTGGTGTCCTTTGAACCGCTTTAGATTTATCGTACAATCGGCTGGCCAAAGTGCCCAATGACTCGTTTCTGCAGTTGACTAATTTGACGTTCTTGGATCTGTCCTACAACAAATTGGTGCGACTCGAACCGCAATCGATAAGAAGTTTAGGCAAATTGCAGACCCTAAACATCAGCGGCAATGTGCTCATGGATTTGAGGGAAATGCGCGAAACCTTTGAGGTGAGTTCCAAGAATTTAAGATCGGCAAACAATCCATAAAGCCTTTCTAATTTCACTTTGATTGACTTGAAATTTTTCTGCAAATTCCAAACCAATTTTCCTTTTTTTTTTCCAGCTCATACCCCAACTAACCCATCTGGCCATTGCGGATATGGGGCAAATGCCTGTGGGCCTGCTGCATCCCTTCAAGCAGCTGAAATATCTGAATATCTCTGGCAATTCCTTGAACAACACAGCCCTGGAGGTCATCGATCCTTGTCGGGAGCTGGAGGTGAGTCCCTGTGCCCTGTACCTGGGCTCCAACTGGGCAATAATTCTGAATGAAATGTCGCACGAAACACAGAGCCATTTATACCGGAGATCTATTGTCCACTGATTTAACATCTCTTGCTTTTGTGCTTTTGTATGTATGTTGGCCAATTTGTAGAATATTTCACTGCAAAGCATTGCAGGAGGGGACACACTAGCATTACTGGAATTGAGGGTCCTGCAATGCAATGCAATGCAATGCGAGGCGAGGATATTTGCAGTTTTCGTTAGCGTTTGCCATTTCTGTTTATACATTTGTGACAACAAGCCAAAGCCGTGGCTTTATATATCGGTATCCCAGGCTGGGGAGAGCAAAAGGATTTCGTTGTCCTTTCGCCCCCCAACCACCCACCTCCCACCTTCCCCCAAGTCCCTGCTCGTTTGCTCGTTTCTGTTGTTTGTCACTCTGTTGTCAGTCATTCCCGTGGCCCCTGCCCGACTGTTATCCTTGCACCACTCGCCGCTTGCGGACTGTTTTCGTTTTGCCAGTTGCGGAGGGAATCCTTTTGTTGTCCTGCCATCGAAGCTGCTGTTATTGTTGCAAAAATTTATTGTGCTGCTGCAGCTACTAGTGACAGTGGGGCTACAACAATCATTTTATAGCCATTAAGCCTTTCATTTTAATTGAATTTAATTGTGTATACACTTCACTCAAGCCATTTTGGGTCTTGTTATTGCGGCTGGACCGAAAACTACCAAATTGTTTTGCTCTGTCTTGGCTACACTATCAAAAACGGTGATAATTTCACATTTTGTGATCTTTAAAATACATTTGAACAGAAGATATCTAGCTAACCGAGCCCTTGGGCATGTTAATCTCCTTTTAATCCACTTTTGTTCAAGACATTCACAGCTTTTTGTTTTTGGGAGTACTGGGAGCCAAAAGAGCCAAGGGCTGCCCATGGATGCTTTAAATAATTCAATTTAAACCAAATTTAAAAGGCAACTCTAACTTTTCTGTAGTGCAAAACGTATTCCTTAGCTAATTGTCATTTCCCCGGCCAGACTTTTGCAATAAAAATTAAACTTTTCTCGTTGACCATCCATTTCCGGCACCCCGGCTTGTAATGCACTTTTAATTGAACTTTCCTGCCCTCGTTTTTTGCCCCACAAACAGTTTTTGGATTTATCTCGGAATCAATTACACGGCATCAGCGAGGACACGGCCCTCAGGATCCAAGGGATACGCAACGTGCGACTCGACAACAATCCCCTGATATGCGATGAGTGTCACATGGGAAAATTAATAAATGTCGTCCGCCAAGTAAGTGCAATGAATGCCAATTGGAGTTTTCTCGCTAAAAGAGCCGAGCCCCGTGCACTGAAAACTCAGTTTTAATTAGTTTTCAAAGCCATCGCTGATTGATGATACGCTTGTTCACCTTTCCATTTATATTTTTGTATTTTTCCCTCCGACGTGCAGTTGCAATGGAAATGGGATACGTATCCAATTTGCTTTTTGCCAAAGAACCTGAGGGGCGCAGAAATAAATAATTTGGACATCAACGGGCTGCACACGTGCCTGACTTTCATTACCGACGAGGAGCAGAATGCGGCCAGCACATCCTATAACTTTCTTGAGCATGGTGAGACTTTATTTGCTGGCAGTGAATAATTACACTCCTTATTTCCCTCTGAAGTTTAATCCGAAAATTGAGAAGCATTTATTGATTGCAGAGGTTACTCATACTTTATTTTATTACACATTTATTTGGAAATGTTTCCATGCAATGGAAAACCTATATTTACACTTCGTTTCTATTAGTTTCATAAAATACTCGTATATCTGATACCAGATATATTTAATAATAATTTCCTTACAACACTGAATGCCTTATTTATTCCGCTTTTAATTCTCTTCTACAACATCGTATTTTTTGTTCTTAACTTTTCCCTAAAACAAAATAACCTGTAAACTATTTAGCACCTTTTTTGTTTACGTTTAAGCCTGCAAAATAAAAAGCAAATGTAAATGCAATTATCCCTACTAAACATTTAAAATCTCTGTTAATTTGCAACCAACAGGCGGCCTCAATACTTTGGCCATTTTGGGTGGCATCATCTTTGTGCTAATTGCCGTCATTATTTTGTCCTTGGTGGCCTGCTTCTCGAAAAATCGTGCTCGTTACTACACCAGGGAGGACCATTTGAGTGGCAGTAAGTACTTTACAGGGATTAGCAAACGGATTTCGAATTTAATTACAGGTAACTGCAAAGTATGCCATTAAGATGGGTCTTAAACCTGGCAATTTGCCGAGAACATTCACCTAGAAAACTACCAAAAATCGGCAGAAGATGAACGAAATTATCCCGAAACTTTTATATAAATTAATAGGAAATTGATCGTAGAAAACTAAAAGGTTTGGCTCAAAAGGATTGAACTAGAAATGGCCAAGATATGGGCTCTTTGCCAGCCCACATTTTTTCACTTTCACATCAATTTATTTCCTAGCGAGTGTTTAAAAAAAGCCAAAAAGAAAAGAAAAAGTCCTCGCACTTAATTAATTACCAGGACGTGCTTCATTATGCTGTAGCATCCCCGTCCCTCATCCGCCAGTTAATTGGGGGAATAAATAAATTTCCCACTGACCGAGTGGCTGGAGCGTTAATGTTTGTGCTCACCTGAAATTGGCCCACGGGTTGCTTTCATTTCCCAGGACACCACCGGGTGCGGGTCTGGGTCCCATTTCAACAGAACGCACTCGGGGGAAGCCCCGAGAAAACGAAAACAAAAGCCAAACTTCTGAATTTACGCAATTGTAGCATTTTTGCACAAACAATAAAATGGCCTTAGAGGCCGTCGTTCCGGCCAAAAAACGGAAACTTTTTGACACACAAAAAAATTCGATTCCCTCGATAAACAGAGTGAAGGAAAAAAACCCAAAAAAAAAGAACCCCGGAAAAATTAAACCAAAAAAATGTAGGAAATGCGACCAAAAATACGGAAATTTTTCAGCTGACAGTTGGCAAAAAGTAACTCTTCCTGCGGCTCTCGCGCTGCCGCTTCATGGAGTCCTTGCAATTGAGTAAAAAGTGGTAAAACCTTGCGTTGTCCTAGTTTGTCTTTACACTGTTAATAAATCCAGATAAGTGCAGAAAATTATTGCTGGGATATACTCGTATTTGTGATAACAATCTCTATTACAAAATATTACAGAAAAGTGTCGGTTTATGTCTAATTATGTTTTTTTGTAAGCTTATTTTAAGTGGAAATTTTTGCGAGTGCCTCACCGCATTGACAATTGCCATTTTGCTTTTCATTTTGATTTTTCAACCACAATTTTCCTGCCCTTTTTCGCTACTCCCGCAGGCGAGAGCAAGTGCCTGGAAAAGAATCTGGAGGCGGCCACAATTACCACGCTGNGTAGAAAATTATTGCTGGGATATACTCGTATTTGTGATACAAAATATTACAGAAAAGTGTCGGTTTATGTCTAATTATGTTTTTTTGTAAGCTTATTTTAAGTGGAAATTTTTGCGAGTGCCTCACCGCATTGACAATTGCCATTTTGCTTTTCATTTTGATTTTTCAACCACAATTTTCCTGCCCTTTTTCGCTACTCCCGCAGGCGAGAGCAAGTGCCTGGAAAAGAATCTGGAGGCGGCCACAATTACCACGCTGGGCAATGGAAATGGCAGTTCACCCACCACGACCACCACCCTGACCCTGGCCACGTCCCCTGGAGCCGGAACTGGAGCTGGAGCTGCACAAGGGCCAAAAACCAACGGACAGAGCCTGAGTCCTGTCAATGGCAGCACGCCCGTTCACGGAGGAGTTGCTGGCCATTCCGTAGACGCGGATAAAGGCAAGGAGATAAACTTTACGTTCCCGGTCGACGATCGCGTTTGCACCATTGACGAGATGATGCCCCTGCCACCTGCCGCTGCCCAGCAGCACCCCAATATGGGCAGCCTCATGTACAGCGTTTCGCACTCCCCCGGCTCGGCAACAACAATGGCAGCGGTGGCCGCCGCGGCCACAGTCCTGCCACCCGGTGCCCCATCGCCACACCCGCACCCGCATCCGCATCCACATCCACCGGCCGAGGCTGTGGTGGTGGTGCTGCCGCCTCCACCGCCGCCGCCAGCCCAAATGCAGTTGCAAATGCACCACCAACAGCAAATGGATGGGAGTTTGGCGAGTTTGCGAGAAGTGCAACAGCAGCTGGTGCATTTGAGCAGCACCCTGGAGCCGCTGGTGAGCGTTAACTGACCCAGAGGGGCAACAGGATCGTCAGGACTCTCCACATTCTCGGCGGGAACGGCTGCATCAGCATTAGCAGGCGGCCAGAAGTGCAAGTTTGCACAGCAAACAACGAGCACGACACCGACGTAAACCGCTGGAGATTTGAAGCGGAAAACGGAAAATAGGAGCTGGAAAATGGATGAAAATCCGGGGTCCTGGAGGAGCGAATAATTAATGGCTAGCAAAAGCAGTAATTAGGATTTGAGTTTGCAATTAAGTTCGTTAATCAACTCCCACAACTCGAACTCGAATTATGTCATACTGCCATTTATGCAATTAAATCACTTTACCAGTGTTTCACTAATAAGGATACTTGTAATTTATTTAAATCATTTTTATATGTGTATATATAAAAAGGACGATTCATTTGCGCACATTTTAAATGTGATAAAACAAAAGCGTATTCTGTATATAAGAATTAAGCGATAAGAAATTGAAAACAAAAAGTAAACCATTTGTACCATATATTTGGCCAATGCGATTCAAAATTGAGCAGCCGCTGTTTGAGAATTTAAAACGTAAAATAAACATAAAACATAAATGAATAAATCGATAAAAATAGCACGTAGTTAGAGGCATAGATTTCCCAAACACATAATATATTTAAACTATATATAATGGTAGTTTTTAAGGCATGAAAACGATATATAAGACATCTATAGAGTTTGAAAAAACCTCGACACAATCAATCATTTGAATAGAAAACCCAACTAGAAGCCCAAACGATTTTTATTTACCGGTTTTTCCCCCAAAATCAATAACGAGCAAGAAACGACGGAACTTGGCATTTTTATTCGATAAGCATAAGTCGGGAAAATTGTATTTATTTTACACATTCAGCAATAACCGTATTCCATAATAAAGTGTGACTGTTTATGAAACCAAAACATAAAGAAATGGCTGCTATTATTTAAGAAGAATGGCATAGAAATCCGCAAAAATGGTAAGCAATTTATTTAATAAAAATGCACGTTTACTGCACCGCACACTCCTGCATCATTTGTGGTTTCCCTGCGAGATCCCAGGATCCTATCTACAGAAATTATGTTGGTAACATGTCTGCGAGCATGTGCTTGGCTTTCCGTTCCTTTCCCAGCGGGTTTTCCCCCCCGTTTTTCCCCCAGATTTTCCGTGGAGAGTGCTTCCTAAGCGACCGCAAGGACGACACCAGGCTAAAACCAAGCTGAACGCAAATGAAAATTGCTTCCGTTTCCGGTGGCGGTTTGGTTACAACCCTCGAACTGAATCGCTATTGTTGCTGATTGCATTGTAAAGCTGAAGCCCGAAGCACAAGCTGCATTTCGCTTTGATTTAGCGTCCAGAGCTCGGAAGTGGCGGGCAAATTATTTCAAAAGCAATTGAAGTGCCAGTTCACGGTTATTAATGCAGTCACTTTGCAGTTTGCGGTTGCAAGACCGTCTTTTAATCGACAAGTTCACTTGCAGTTGCTTGTGGCAGCACTTTAAGGGCCTTAAAGTGTCCCTGGAAAATTTGAACTATTTTTCTGGACATTGTGGTCAAAATTCTGAGAGTTATACTACAAACTAGACTTCTGTATGGGTGTTTTCTTTATAGCATGACAGTTATGTACAGTAGTATGAGTTCTTAAAATACTGCACTCATTCTTTACTACTGTACATTATTCTATAGGCCAGAAGAAGATGGCACAATATTTGTAGGGTACTCACTTGCAGTGAGTACAGTATATGGTTGAACTCTTCATGAGTGAGTACAATATAGTTAGTTTCACACTTCGGGAGTTGTACACTGTACAGCGTTGAATACTCCACACCAATTTTGCTGTACAACTAAAGAATATTGCACACCAATTTTGCTGTACAACTATGGAATACTACCCCACTCACTCATACCCAAATATGGAACTATGGAATACTATCCCACTCACTCATACCCAAATACACTCTGCAAATAAAAATTTGCCCACTTCTAAAATAGGTTATTCATTTGCCGTTTTGGTTGCATTCATGCAGAGATCTATTATAAACCTAGGGGTTATATTCTCAAAAACAACTGAGTTTTCCGTGGTCTGTTTAACAAAGACGTTCTTAGTTGTTTTTTAAACAAAATAAACCCCAAATTTTTATTGACAATCTGTAACATTGAATAGTGTATTAAAACAGAAAGGATATAACTTTCCACCAGACTTATGACCCTCGAAGGCCAAACCCCGATCAAAATAGCAACAGATTTCATCCCACAGCGTCATATTTTATGCGGAAATCATCCATCGGGCATATGGCCATTATGCTAACAAACTGAAAAGCGTATTGAGCGCAACCGCCAGTCGATGCATAATGTGGCCGGTGTGAAAAATGGCTAACCATTTGTTTGCCGATTCATATATCTTAGAGACAATGTCCAGGCCGGGTTGACTCGCCGGCCCATTTATTGGCTGGGAAAACATTTGAATTTATGCATGAACCTTGTAAAGGCTCCACCACACTCTAGGGGCTCAGGGCCTTTTGCTGCATTGAAAATGCATTTGAAATTGCAGAGTACTCTGCGCTGCTGCACCGGAAAAAAAAAACATTACAAGCCTCTAAAACACTAATTTTTAAATGGTAATATTTTCACTAGAACAAGTCGGGAATTCTAAAAGTTTAGGCACAAATCAATTTCATTAGAATTCAAATTTTTCCTTGTCCTTATCGTTTGTTATTTTATCGAGATACAATAAATTTCCTTGCCATTTTTTAAGCAAACTTTTCTGTGTGTGGTTAGTCCAGGATGCGATGCAAATTGAGCAGTGCGGTTGCCGCTCTCGAGATTGCACATCAATATTACTGCACTTGACACATCCCCGGCATCCCGGCAGTCCAACATCCTGGAATCAAATGGGATGAGAGCCCATCGCCCGGCTTTGATTAACATTTGAAGTGTGTTGCGATCCTTGCGCTCCATGCAAAAATGCATCTAAATTGCCACTGGAGATACTTCTGGAGTTGCTTCCCCTTCAGGAGGTTTCAAAATTTCGACTATTTCCACAATTTCCCTAATTTGATCCAGTTGGGAAATATAGAGAAAAAAAAAAAAGATTTACAACCCGCCCACTTACAAGCAATTGACGAGGGAAAATACCAGCCATCTGGCCCCAATTGATTTCCAACTTTAATGCATCGATTTCCTTAGCTTTGTTCCTGCTCCTGCTGGTGCTGCTGCTGTGCTGGTGCTGCTCCTGCCGGCAAGGATATAAAATTTGCTCCTTAAACTCCAGGCTCCTGCTTTTTTATTACTCTTTCGTGAGCAACAGTTTGCGGTTGGATGTGTAAATTTAATCAGCCAGCTTACTCAACTTTGGTGCAGTGCAGGAGTGCAGGGCCCCGGGAATCCCTTTGCCAGCCTGTATCTGCACTTTATTGGTTTACTTAACCTGAGTGCGGAAAAATGTCGAAATTAAATGAAATGCACTAGTAAAATAAAGTTTTTACGACCCTCCCCGCCCCCCAAGATGACACCCTAATTTCTGTTTAAATTATTTATAGCTCAATGGCAACCATCAATCATTGTTGCCTGCCACTTTTAATCCTTTCAAGACAAATTGTTTTTGAGCAATCGCAGTGACAGGCCGTGTCGTCGGGTTCAGTCTTCACTTTTAGTTCAGGCAATGTCAAGGCATTTGTCAGTACTAATTGCTTTTCAAGGCATTTGCAAGAGTTGCAAAGAAAAACCATTAGAGGCCTTAACCTCTGACAGCCAACACAACAAAAAATACGCAGAGAAAGAACGTATGCATGCAGTGGATATATATTCAGTGTTCAAATGAACAATTTCAATGGAGGAATACGAGGCGTATGAGGAATACGGAGGAGAATTTTCACAGGGGTTGGCTGTGAAACGCTTCGACACGTGTGACAAGCCTGCTGAGATATGTCAGGACACGAATTTTATTATGGCAGAAAGCTGTCACAGGATCACAGAAAAAAATTAAAAAACTCTATAAATATTAGAAAAATTTAACTTTAATTTTGAAATCTTTCCTACGTAAAATTTAATGCACAATGCATCTAAATTGGTATGCCAAACTATTTTACTTACTACGTTTTTATGAATTTTCAGAAAGCAATAATCTACAAAAAACTTAATTTATTTTTGGCAGGCTACCAAAATTTTGCCATATTTTATCTAAAGATAACAAACACATTTTTCCCCCTGTATACCAGGGGACATGGAAAACTAAATTTGCAATCGAAAAGTCTTTTTTGCGGCTTGCTCCAGTTGCAAAACTATGTGTTGCATTGCGAAAGGCTTGGCAAGAGAATTGCCTGTTCGAAGGCCTATAGATTTTGACAGATTCCCAAAGGGGATTCTAATCCGGGGGATAAGAAATCGACGGCAATTAAAGCATCTCAAGTGGGGAGACTTTAAGCCAAAGTTGGCTAACGATAGCCAATTTCGAACATGCATTTGTTTTCGTTCATGGGCCAAGTGAGTGGCCAAAACGATCCCTGGGGGGTTATCACAAACTTTTCGAGATTCATAAATTGCTGCGGTGTGGAAAAGATAAAATAATTTGAATGCCGCCGCACATATAAGCTGTTGGCTAATTTTACGGCAAAGTCGGATGCCACAAGGTGGCAATGTGGCAACTTTGGCCGTTTGCCATAATCGGTGGTGGATATAAATCCCCACCCCAGGGCGGCGTTGCTTACCTGGGTAAGTGAAAGGCATAAATATCCAATATGGGCCACATATATCAAACAATACTGGAGGGGCTTCTCCTTCCATTCTTTTCATATTTTACGCTTCGAATGGAATTACCCGCTGTGCTGGCTTCTCAGATTTATGACGAGACAAAGTTGCCCGCGCGTGTGTGACTCCATTAAATCCCTTAATAGGATAATGTGGCTTACGGAAATAGGCTTCGGGAAAAAAACAAAGTAACGCTAGATATTGTCAAATTTATTTGACACCCGCTGACAGCCAGAAATGCAAAATTTAAACCGGCCTGAGTGAGTGCCTTAAAGCGTAAAGCCTGAAACGAGACGAGTGGCTTTTGCACTGCACAGTTCACTTTTTCATACGGGTTTGTGATAAATGAAGTTGGTGTACTTGCCACCCCAATAGTGCTGCCAAAAATTGGTATATAGGAAGTTTTGGATTACCTAGGGTTTGTAAAAAATATGTTAGTAATAGGATTCCCAAAAATCATTAGCAATCGGCCTCTCAGAATTCTTAATTGCTAATCTTATAGAGCTATAAAAACCTTTATAAAACCTTTGAAGATCCAAATGGTAAATGCTTATTAAGCTGGGACATCACTATAAAACCTCCAAATATAAAAATATATTAGATATTCCCTTTTAAATATTAAATATTAAATAAATCCAGATCCTATATCATTGTAAATTCAACAGCAAGGCCAAGCATTCCCCCCTAAAATCTCTCAAGAAGCCGGGAAACGGCCAAAAAGCCACCTCAGTACCGGGCACGTACACCCACTTCATTGGTGGGCCGGTCGGAATTCGACGCTGTGGCAACCCTAAACCCTGAACACGTGCAGGCTGGGCTGCAAATATTGGGGGCCGCCAGGTAGCTCGCCTCCGTTGTACAACAATACGGATGAGCGAACTTAAGCACGCAGCTTTGTGTATTGAACATGTCATCGGCAAAATTTGTGTCAAAAACCCGACCGCAAATACCGGCAACGGATGTGCGAAGTACGAGGGGCCTGTACAGGTCGAGGAGGAGTCACCTACTCCACCTTCAATGCATTGTTGTTATGTGTTGGGTTGTGTTTTGTTCGCCGGCCAATGCCATTTTCACAATATTTTCAGTTATGCTGCCTGCCTGCCCGCCTGTCTGCCTGCCTGCCTGCTGGTTCCCTCTCTCAATTTTCCACGAAACACGCCCCAGATCCCGGATCCCAGATACTACGGTTGCGGGTTACGGGTTACGGGTTACATATGGACTTGGGCCGGACTTGGCTGCTGCTACTGCTGCTGCTGCTATACATCAATTTAACAAGCAAGCATGCACAGGGGAAATTAGCTAGCAATAACGCCATTTTTCGGACACCGCCAAGAGCGAGAGCTTATGACACATGCATACGGAACAAATGGCCCTCTGAAAAACCCAAAAAATGGGGAAAACTTGTTCGCATTTTCACACACATTCCCCTTTGTATGTTTCTGCTGCGGATTGTCCTTTCAAGGTGTTTGAGAGGTGCTTGCATATTGGCAGCAGCCAACAGCTTTGCTCCTGGGCAAACATTCGAAATCCCAAATTGGGGATTTTATTTCCATTTAGTGTTTAGCTTTCAAATAAGTCGGTTTTTGGCTGTATGAATATTTCAATGTGCAAATATACCTTGAATTGGTTAAACTATTACCTCGTATATTGGTGCACTTTAAATTGGAATACTTTTAAATGTGTAATAACAATTTTACGTCAATTCAATTTAGATACAAATAGTACGAGTATATTAGGAGAGTGAAAATGTTAAAGGAGGTAGCNTATATCAGAGAAAAACTAAAATTTCCACTTATTACCACGTTACTTATTAAAAATACGTATTTAAACCCAAAGTGAAAATTCGTTTCTATTATTTTTTCCATCACTGTATATATTCTTGAGCATCAACAGTCGAGTCGATATAGCCGTGTCCGTCCGCCTGTCCGTATGTCTGTCTGCATGTATGAACAGGTCGTTTTCCGAGACGGTAGGAACTAGAGGTGTAGTTCTTTTTGCTTGACCACAACTTGGACAAAAGAAGACCTACAGACATTAGGTACATTTAACTAACACAAAGATAATGCTATTTCCTTACTTTTCCACGCTTCTTGCGGCCTTCCCATTTTGCTAAAAAAGCAGTATCTTCGAAATGGTTAAAGCTAGCGACATCATTTTGGGCCCACTTAGTCCGCTGTTCGTTTAGCAATAAATATAGAATATGGAAATATGGAAGAGAAAACTGTCAACTTTTGAATCAACTTAATTTGCAACTTGTGTTTTCCCTTTCTGCTGAAACAATTTGCTTCTATTCAAACGCTATAGGACACGGGTGTGTCTGCAATCAGAATATGTTACCCCGTGATGGCTTCCCCTTTCTCGCTTCAATTAAAGTAAACTAATAAAAACAAACATTTCACTGCCACTGGGAAAACTATTAGTTGACAGCCCCGTCTCCCTGGTCGGGGACCGATGCAGATGTCAGGGCAATCAAGGACCGAAACCGTGATGCAATCCCAATCCCAGTTAGAAACACACCTGCAATCGAGTGGCGTCAACAACCTACCCACTGCAACTACATTGGATACAGATTACGCACAGGCGGGAGGGGGATATACATATGAAGGATATAAAAGAGGATAGGGATATATGCTCCCCCGGGTATATAACGATTTCTTCACCCACGATTAGTTGACGTTGGCGTTGCATATACAGAAGGTTTCTGCGCCATTTGCTGTCACTTTGCCAGTTTGCACATCGTCAGACGGCGACGGCGACGTCGGCGACGCTGATGCCAAGTTCGTTCATGCAGCACAGGGGCTGTATTTTTTACCAAGTTTCCTTTCGATTTTTTCTCCATCCTGGCTCATACATGTCCTGGCTGTGGAACACGGACTAATGGTAACTGGAAATGGCAGCAGGTCGCGTTGGGCGCCAATTTTGTTTGCTTTTACTTTTCATAAGACAACAAACATTTCGGCTCCGCTGCAATTTTCCGTGCTATTGGTCCTGATCAGCAATGGCCCAAAACTTTGCTGCTACCTACTGTTTCTGACCAGGTTTTCAATGGCAAATGTCTGCCATCCATCAGATGCCAACCACCTGAAAGGTTTTAGCTTGCAGACGGCGAAAAGTTCCTAGAGATTTGGGTCATTTAACGATTAATTAAGGGAAAAGGCTTGGAAATTTTCCCTATTTTTCTAAGACCTGTTGGATCGATTTTTTTAATTAGTATGTCACCAATTCCCTGAGATCCCCCTAATCTTTTTCAGTTTATCTCAATTCCGGCTGAGATGCCAGTGAGCTTTCGACAATTGCATTTGGCTTCTGTGCCCTCCACTGGGCTTTCGGCCAAACTCCGGAGTTTCGTGGCAATCACGCTGATTGTGCAATGCAATTTGGCCGACGCCTTTGTCTGGGCCCTGGTCAGGCAATTGAATTGCCCAAAATTAGCCCTCGAATCGAGCAGAAGCAGAAGAAAAGCGTCATTGGTAGGCTATTTAAAATGCTGCTGCTGCCGCTTTAAGAGTTCCCACTTCAAAGCACTCTCAGCCAACACCCGAAATTGGCCCAGAAACCCATTCACATCTGCGCCCGAATAGTTGGAAGCCACTTGTTTTGTGGTCGCCAGCAATTTGTGGCCAACTCCCGAACAGATGGTGGAAGTTCCCCCACAGACCACATAGGATCTTGGATATTAATTCCCGGACCCTGGGCCATAATGGAGTGGCACTTAGTATGCCCCAGTTTGCTCAGCCTTTAAAGTGCCAGTAATAAAGTGTTTAATTTTAATGAAACCTCCGCAATTGATTGAATCTAATTGCACTTCTCACTTTCTTAACTGAAATCTCGAGCACAACTCATCGGGGCAAACATATTGCCATCAAATCGTATCAACGCCTCTCAGGAAAAGTTCACTTGTAATATATTTAAATGAGATACAAGCCCATAACCAGGGGCCCCCACACGTTGTGAGTGCCAAAGTTTTGCTATTATTAAGGGCCTCCCATTGTCGGTTTTGTGGGACCCTTGGCGACTGACTGCCCGCCGCCCATTTTCCCCATTTTCCTGGGATATGTAATGTAGTTGGGCGAGGAAAATAGCAGACACACACTCCAGGCTCGCGCCAAAACCACCGCACAATAAGGGACAATATATTTCACACAACTTTGTTCATATTTTTAATGTCAGGAGTATAATAATTACGTTCATTGACTTTGTTAAGTAGCCTACTTTATGCTAATGTGATTTCGCTGCACACAAAACTGGGAATGGTCAAAAGGAGTATGAGTTCCAGGAGAGCCAGGAGCTTTGCATAGAATATTTTAGCATAATTGAAATGCGCAGACAGACAGTCTTAAAGTGACAGTTTCTGGAAAAGTTTAAACAAGCACCTCTCATTCATAAATAATACATGAATTCTTGGCTGCTCATGAAAAGCAATTTATAAATTAACAGCACGAGCTCACTCAACTAACCAAATTTTCCCTAGAAAAATAACACATTCCTTACATTTTTCCGTCTAAAAATAGTCCAAATTGTACACAGTGATTAGCTGGGGGAAATTGTAAAAGCCTCAATTAAATTAACAAGAATTACGTAAACAGGGCGAGGGAAACACCAACGTAATATTTTCTTATAAATGCGTCACTTTTGCGGAACAACAAACCAAAATACGCAGGCAGTATTGATTTTCTTGCAGCTTGCTAATACGCCATGTTGTACGGGTATTATTTAATGGGAAAAGCCATCGATTTTCCGCAATGTCAATATCAAAGGCACTGCGGGCGGGGGGGCATGGAACCCCTAGGAATGCAAGTTCGCAGCAACAAGAGTTTCAGTGAATTTCTACAGCGCAGCTAATTGAATTTACAGGTGCGACAGGTGCAACAATGCCAGGTATAAATGCCGGATTGCCAATGAGCGCTAATTAATAGCCAAGTGGCCAACGCAACGCGGCGTACACCCCGGGACCCAACTAGCCGAGCGCGAAACGTGGATATTTCCGATTCTGCAATCCACCTTAAAAATATTTTGATAATTTTCGATAAAATCGTTCGATAAACGGCTTCAAAATGGTGGTCAACTTCAAGGTGTTCAAGAAGTGTTCGCCGAACAACATGATCACGCTCTACATGAACCGGCGTGAATTTGTGGATTCGGTGACTCAAGTGGAGCCCATTGGTAGGTTGATTTTCAGGAGGACACATTAAAATAACCTGGAGTATATCGAAATTATTGAGAAACTTCTATGCAACAAATCTATAAGACAACTTTGAGTTATATACCATTTTTGTAAGCAATTTGGAAACTACTACAAAGATTTAAATGCTCCATCAATAACTAGCTTCAAAAGTTTGGTATAATATAGAAAATATGTTACCACCAATATCATTTCCAACTAGGGACTTCCCCTTTACCTTGTGATTCCACGGGAAAAACCTTAACCACTTTCGTCAAAATTAAACAACCAAAGAATAATCAAATGCAATTTCCTAGTAATTTATGCAATGCCAGGCAAGACAAAGCGAGCTATCGTTACGTGATGTGGCCAAACACCTGGCACTTTCATGAAACCTTGGTCCCACCGCAATCATCGCTTAATTAACTCTTATTTTCAGATGGCATTGTCGTGCTGGACGACGAGTACGTGCGCCAGAATCGCAAGATCTTCGTGCAATTGGTGTGCAATTTCCGGTATGGCCGCGAGGACGATGAGATGATCGGCCTGAGGTTCCAAAAGGAGCTCACGCTGGTGTCCCAGCAGGTTTGTCCGCAGCAGAAGCAGGACATCCAGCTGACCAAAATGCAGGAGCGTCTGCTCAAGAAACTCGGCTCCAATGCCTATCCCTTTGTGATGCAAATGCCACCCAGCTCGCCGGCTTCGGTGGTCCTGCAGCAGAAAGCCAGCGACGAAAGCCAGCCCTGTGGCGTCCAGTACTTTGTGAAGATCTTCACCGGAGACAGTGACTGCGACCGCTCGCACCGCCGCAGCACCATCAACCTGGGCATCCGAAAGGTGCAGTACGCCCCCACCAAACAGGGCATCCAGCCCTGCACTGTTGTCCGCAAGGACTTCCTCTTGTCGCCTGGAGAACTCGAACTGGAGGTGACCCTGGACAAGCAGCTGTATCACCATGGCGAGAAGATCGCGGTGAACATTTGTGTGCGCAACAACTCGAACAAGGTGGTGAAAAAGGTCAAGGCCATGGTGCAGCAGGGCGTCGATGTGGTGCTCTTCCAGAACGGTCAGTTCCGCAACACGATCGCCTTCATGGAGACCAGCGAGGGTTGCCCCCTCAACCCGGGCTCCAGCCTGCAGAAGGTCATGTACTTGGTGCCCACTCTGGTGGCCAACTGCGACCGGGCAGGCATCGCCGTCGAGGGTGACATCAAGCGCAAGGACACGGCTTTGGCCTCGACCACACTGTAAGTTCAAGCAAAAGTCCCCAAGTAATAAAGTCTCAAAATAGCCTTCTTAGTTTCCTCTCAAATCCGTTCAATTATTTCCCAAAAATAGTTTAAATTACAATGCATACCTTCACGCATGTTATGCCGATTAGTTTTGAGTGCTTTTCAATTTAATTAACTAAATCTTTGTCTTGAATTCAGGATTGCCAGCCAGGATGCCAGGGATGCCTTCGGCATAATTGTATCCTATGCCGTAAAGGTCAAACTATTTTTGGGCGCCCTGGGCGGTGAGCTCTGCGCCGAGTTGCCCTTCATTCTCATGCACCCCAAGGTAAATATTGATATATCAAAAATAATTCCAATTAAATAACAAAAACCAAATTTGCAGCCAAGCCGCAAGGCTCAATTGGAGGCCGAGGGCTCTATCGAGGCTTAAACACGAAGAATGGCTCTACCTCAAGTGAATAACTTCTAATGAACCCGACAACCAAAAGACCAAGAAAAAACAAACAAAAACTCTGCTGATGTTGCTGAAATGTTCTGAACTGCAGTCGTCGTACTTTTCCTATATATCAACCAATAATCATATATGTGTGTATGTGTATTATATAATTATAAATCAAAAAACGGATTAAATATGAACTGGATATATGTGTGTTGTTGAAAACAATTGAGATAAGTAGTGGTGACTAGTTTTCTGCCTTCAGAATCTCAGTTTATTAATCCTCTGGGTGGCAATTTGCTTTCACTCCAGAGAAATCAATAAAATTATTCTATTGAATGGCTAATTGTGAGGTTTTCGGCTTTTGCGGCTAGGTAATTTCCATTACCAGTCGAATTCGAAGAG